>JAWWEU010000050.1:4460897-4496370 GCA_035583155.1 Acropternis orthonyx | reverse complement strand
TGCAGTGTGCACACGTGTGTGCAAGGCAGGGTGTGTGTGCGCTGCAGTGTGTACATGTATGTGCAAGCCGTGTGGTACGTGCTGCAGTGTGCACACGTGTGTGACACACGCCCCATATCACCCCCCCCAGCACCCGACGGGCTCTGCTGTCGCCACCATCACCTTTATTGCTCGGGATCCGTGGGGGCCGCCGTGGGGGGTCCCTCCCCGTGCCCCCCCAGCCCCACGAGGCGCTCGCTGCCCTCCCAGAGCGCCCGTGCCAGCCGGTCATCGCGCCCCGCTGCCCACGGCTGCCGGGGGCCTCCGTCGGCGAAGTAGCGGCCGCTGAGGGGCTCGAGGCCGCGGCACGTGGCGCAGTCCAGCACGGCCCGCGCGCCCTCCGCCGCCTCCAGGAACAGCAGCCAGGCCAGCGGCACCAGCAGCACCTTCAGCCACGGCGGCGCGTGCCGGAACAGCGCCGTGTCCACGAACCCTGCGGGGCACAGCGGGCATGGGGGCGCGGGCAGGGGGGCTGTGGGTGTGCGCTGCCCTGTGCACGGTGCCCCGTGCAGGGACACTTGTGGGAGGGGGGGGCATGTCAGAGGGGACTCGCCATGGAAAGGGACGTGCTGCGTGCAGGAACACGCGTGTGCAAAAGGACACGCTGTATAAAGGGACACGCTGTGCTCAGGGACGTGCTGTATAAAGGGACACTATGCACAGGGCTACACTGTATAAAGGGACAATGTGAAAAGGCACATCCATGCAAAGGGACGCTGTGCAAAGGGACATGCCAGGCAAAGGGTGACAGCCATGCCAGGGGACGACGCTCCACGTGCAGGAATTCCCTGTGGAACGGCTGCACCGTGCGAAACCCCCCACTTGCAGAGGCAGCCCCGTGCAAAGGACTCCAGCACGCAAAGCAGGAGGTGGGGACCCCCAGGGGCACAGAGGCGTGCGGGGCACCCCCCAGACGGACAGCCCTACCTGGGTGCACGGCGTAGCAGGTGACCTGCGTGTCCCGCTCGCGCGTGGCCAGCTCGCGGGCGTGCAGCACGTTGGCCAGCTTGCTGTCGCAGTAGTCCTGGAAGGCAGAGAAGGGCCCCGGCGGCGGGCGGCCCAGGGAGCCGGGGCGCAGGCGGCCGGCGCAGTGGGCGCTGGAGGCCACGATGACCACGCGGCTGGGCCCGCAGCGCCGCAGCCGCTCCAGCAGCAGCTGGGTCAGCAGGAAGTGGCCTAGGTGGTTCACCTGGAAGGGGAGGCTGAAGCCGTCCTCGGTGGTGCCCCCTGCGCTCACCCCTGCAAAGGAGGCAGTGGCAGGAGGTGCCCCCGGGGGTGCCAGGGGGGCGTTTGGGGTCAGGCGCTCACCCGCGTTGTTGATGAGGAGGTGCAGGTGGGGCTCCTGGCGCAGGAAGGTGCTGGCAAAGGCGCGCACCGAGCGCAGGCTGGCCAGGTCCAGATGCATGAACCGCACCTCTTCATTCCCCGTCTCCTGTGGGCACAGCAGGGCCTGGGGTGGGGGTATCTTGACCGGGGTGGGGGTACCCTGACCGGGGTGGGGGTGGATCCAGCTGGGGACAGAGGGGACGTCCTGGGCAGTGGATCTGGCTCGGGGTGCCAGGGCTGCAGGTGCCAGGGGCTGCAATGTGCTTGGGACATCCCAGCATGGCAGGGGTGCCTGTGCATCCCCCACCATGGTACAGGGTGACCATGCCTTGGGGTATTTCTGGGTACCTGGGGACATCTGTTGAAGGTGTCCCTGGGCTGTGCCACGAGGCTCTCCTGGGAGTGCGTGGGGGTTTCCTGGGTGTACCCGTGGGGGTGTTTAGGGGGTTGCTCATGTGATGCTCAGAGATGTCCCACTGGCTGTCCTGGTGGTGCCCCAGGGGTGCCTCGGGGTGTCCTGTGAGTCTCCTGGGGGTGCCCTCGCGGGTGTCTCAGGGGCACCCCTGGTGTGCTAAGGGGATGCCATGGCAGTGTCCTCAGAGTGCCCATGGGGGCCTCTGGGGGTGCCCATGTGATACTCAGGGATGTCCCACTGGGGTGCCCCTGAGGTGGCAGGGGGTGCGTGCACAGGGGGTGTCCCGGGAGCCTCCCGGCGTTGCCCGTGGGGTGCCCCGGGGGTGCCTGCCCTGAGCCGTGCCGCGGGTGGGGGCGCCCAGGGGGGTGCAGGGCTGCCCGGGGGTCCCCGTGCGGGCTCTCACCGTGCGGATGCGGCGGGCGGCGGCCTCTCCCCGCAGGGCGTTGCGGGTCGCCAGGATCACTCGGGCCCCGCACCGGGCGAGCTCCAGCGCCGTGGCCGCGCCGATGCCGCTGCTCGCCCCTGCGGAGGGGAGCGGAGGGGAGCGGGGGGTGAGCGGGGCCCGTGCCCGCCCCGGCCGCCCCCCCCGGGCCCGCGCCCGCCCCGGCGCTCACCGGTGACGATGGCGGTGCGGCCGCGCAGTGCGGGGCGGGCGCGGGGCCGCGGGGCGCGGCGCAGCCCGTGCCGGAGCAGCGTGTACAGCGCCAGCAGCAGCCCCGCCACCAGCAGCGCCCACCCCATCCCGCCGCCGCCCCGGGGATCGCCCCCCGCCCCGCCCCGGAATCCCCGCCCCGCCCCCGCCTCCCTCCCCGCGCCGGACGGACCGACAGACGGACCGACAGGCGGGGCAAGGTGCGCGCCGCGCCCGCGTCGGGACAGCGAGCGAGGAGGAGTCGCGGCCCCGGGGAGACGGCGCTGCCCCCGGCCCCCCATCGGTGCCCCGGGGCACGGGCAAGGGGCACCCGCCGTTCCCCAAGGGCCGGACCCCGCCGCTCCTGCCCCGAGGGGTGGGGGATCACGGAATCACAGGATGGCTCAGGTCATCTACTCCAGCCCCTCCTGCTCGAGCAGGGTCCCCTGGAGCACTTGGGACTCTGCCCAGCCAGCCTGTGAAATCTCCAGGGAAAGGGAGCCCACCACCTCTGCAAGGAGCCTGTTGCAGTACTTAGGTAAGTGCACAGATTTTCATGTTCAGGTGAAACTTCCCTTGTTCCCATTTCTGCCCCTTGCCTCTCAGTTCTATCACTCAGCACCCCTGAGAAAAGCCTGGCTCCACCCTCTGACACACCCCCTTCGGATTCTCAAATACATGGATAAGATCCCCTCACTCTGCTCTTCTCCAGGCTAAACAGGCTCAACTCCCTCTGCTCTCCCTCATAAATGAGGTGCTTCAGTCCCCCAATCTTCCAGGATACTTGCAGGCACTCCCTGCCTCTCCTGTCTTGAGGAGCCCAGAACTGGATGTGCCACATCCCTGGAAACATTTGAGGTGAGGCTGGATCTGATTGATTGAGTTGAAGACTTCCCTGCCCCCTGCAGGGGGTTGGACTAGATGACTTTCAAAAGTCCCTCCCACCTCAACCCATTTTTGATGATTTTATGACCTTCCAGTCCTCACTCTCTTCCCTCCCACACCACCAGCAATCCCACCACATTCCCACCGATGGACACCAGCCTCCTTCCATCCCATCCCAGCCTTGCCTCCCACCTCAGGCTCCTCCTCTGTGGTCAGACACCCTGGGGAACCTCGGGGTTTTGGTGACACGAGTGAAGACAGACAGTCGAGAAAACAGAATGTGAAGTATTTTTTTTTTATATACAGAATACAGGAAAGTTTCTGTAAAGTCTAAAACGTTACAATTACTATGTACAGTGGAACTAGCTGTTCTGCTGCGGGGAGGTGGCAGAGAAACAAAAGAGACAGACAGGTTACGACAAACGATCTGCTACAATAGACAATTTGAGGAACGTCATACCACATGTAGCACTGTACACAGCTTTAAAACATTGAAAAATGCCATCACTGATGTATTTACACAGAATCCAACACTTTTCCTTATTTGAAATAAAAAATAGGATGGACACCAGGAAAAGAACTCATTTCTCACTGCCCATAATACACAGTAGCTACTTGTAGTGCAACCATAGCAGGGAGGGATGGGAAAAAATAACTGTGGGAAGAAGAGCGCTTCTTTACATTAAATAAAACAATGATATTGTATAGATTTGCTGTATGAAAACTGTATTTCTCTTTTAATATAAAACTATTGTCACTGGCACAAAATAGAACAAGTTTCTGATTATTTTACAACTGCATGGGAACTATCTGTCAGAGAGAGTCCTTGAGTCAGACAGCGGTTGCCCCTTGCTCTGACACATCCTGCTCTCACTGCAGTTTTCCTTTTAAAATGAAATGTATAGTACAAATATATGTGCAAATGCCCCTAAAACTTGAGCAAAAAAGAAAAATTAAAAAAAGTTAAACGTTCTTCATTTCATGCAAACGGCGTGTGAACAGTCTCTGGGCCGACACAGAAAAATCCCACCTCTGTCTGTACATTTTTGCATTGCAAGAGTCTGAGGGTGTTTTCCTTACTCCAAAAGCTCTCATCCTAAAAATTCCTAGGGAACTGAGTTGGACCGCAGCACGGGCACCTGGTGGGGTTTCAGAGAAAGCTTCTCCTCCAAGTCCATGTCTTGTACTAAGGCAGCGTCCCCCTTGGGCTGTTTGGTCGCAAATTCGGTGATGCTGAAAACGAACTGCAGGCAGCCCAGCTTGATGTAACTGCCGTGGTGAAGCAGGGCCGTGCCCTCCCAGCCCGCCCCGCTGCCCCCGATCAGGCTGGAGCTGCTGGCTTTGCAGTTACACGGCTTCCGATGCTGCCCCTGCGCCTGTGAATTCATCACAGCAGCTTCTTCGTGTGGCTCCTCTTCTTGTTTTCTGCTTTTATGTCGTTCTGGAAGAGAATGAGAAAAAAACGGTAAGATTTAGGCAGGTCAGCGGCAGCTTGTTTTCATCAACAGGGGTTACTGCTGAGGTGCCTCAGGGGTAAAATCCCTCAGCCATGAGGCCTTTCACTTTGCTGATCTGAGGGAAACAGGAATCTCCTCACAGTCCTGGAGAGTTGGAGGCACTTGCATATCTATTTTGGCAGCCCAAAAAGAAGAAGCTGATCAGGTGGAGAACAGGAGTGAGCCACGTGGGGATGGGATGGGATGCCATGCCTGCAGCACAGCCCAGATCTTCTCTCAGCCTGGGAAGGGAGGACATGCATGGGGAAACACCTCGGGGCTGCTCGCCAGGACCCGGAGCTTGCTAACTGCAGCACTGGAGGGTGGAGTGGTGTTACCAGCAGAGCAGAGAGTGCCCCAGGCCACAGAGGAAAGTCTTGTGTAACCCCAGCGAGGCCTGTGGTGAGGCTCCCCTTTTTGCACGGGGTGCACCAGCCACTGTGGAACAATGGGCACCAACAAGGGATCGATTTTCACCCACTCCCACTGCCCTCCAAAATCTCCCTGTGGTGGTACACGGGGCTGGCTCGGCCTTAACACTCACTTATCACACTCTGCACTTTGGCAACAATACTGCTGGGAGGAGTGGGCGTCATCTTCTCCGAGAAGTCACACGAATACAGAACATTGTCCACAGTCGTCCCATGCTCACTGTAGTTCAACAGCTCGTAATGCTTCGTATTCTGAAAGAAAAGGGAAGAAGAGGGAATCGACATTGAGTCATAGAATGGTTTGGGTTGGAAGGGACCTTAAAGCTCATCTTTCAGCCCTCTGCCATGGGCAGGGACACCTCCCACTATCCCAGGTTGCTCCAAGCCCTGTCCAACCTGGCCTTGGACGCTTCCAGGGATGGGGGAGCCACAGCTTCTCTGGGCACCCTGTGCCAGGGCCTGCCCACCCTCCCAGGGAATAATTTCTTCCTAAAATCCAATTTAAACCTGCTCTCTGTTAGTCAGAAGGGCTTCTGCCCATACACCCTTTTTGAGCACTGAATCACAGCCCCTCTCTAGGGGCTGTTGATGGTTAAATGAGAGCTGTTAAATATCCTCCAGCGAGCATGGCTCATGCTGACCCAACAATCACCTTTTTCAGCTGCTTGGAAGGAGGGCCAAAGGGAAGTGGGTTTTACCTACTGCACTCGGACCAGCACATCTTTTGGAAATGGAATATTCAAGCTGATGCTCACGAAGCCAGCACACCATTTTACAAGCACACCTGATGCAAACTGGGCCCAAACACCCGTGCCCAGCAGGAAGAGATGTGCTTTGGAAAGCAGGCACAGGATGGCAAACGGGATGCCACGTGCTGCAGCAGCCAGAGGACAGAGGCAGGGAGGGATTTCCTGGCCTCGTGCAGACACTGAAATGCCAGCAGACATTACCATGACACACAGTGTTACACAAGCAGCATCACACTCAGCTAAGCTTGGCAAAGGATGTTGACAGAGTGGAAGAGATTTCAGGTTAGCTCACAGGAATCATCTGAGAGCTGAAGATCTTGTCCCCCAGGGACTACAGAGCTTTAATCAAGTTACAAAAACTCCCCATGCACAGGGGAGTAAGTTTTGAAGTAAGCTGCTAGACTGCAAGAGAACCAGCAAAGAGAACTCAAGGAAGGGGAATTCTCCCTCTCCAGAGTTACCACAGCAATAGAAAACCCGCTGGAGTGTGGAAGGTCAGTGCCTAGAGCCTGATTTAGGACTGACCACTGTATATGCTTCCACACAGGTTTATGCTCTGGATCCCATTACCATTAGTGTGTTCTGTGGCTTGTAGTGCACTAGAGGAATGGCTAAAACTGGCTGTGGGTTAATCCTGAATGCTGCTCAGGAGCTGGTTGACAAATGGTGGTATAAAACACTCCATCTTGCTTCAAAGTCCTTTTCCATGCTAAGAGACATCTCCAGCAGAGCTGTTATTGGCAGGCCTGCTGGTCTGTTTACCTCAGGAACAAACTAATCTCTGGGCTGTAGTTAAGGAGAAACTGTAGGTTTCTGTTTATGCTGTGAGCTTCACCAGAATTTTAGCTAAATAAATAATTTATACAGAGTACTACAGATGGTAGGAATGCTTTGCTCCCCCATCACACCTGAAAATAAGGGACTCAGAGCAATTCCCTGATTTGTTACAGCTGAGGTTCAATGTTGGCATGTAAAGTTTAGCTTTTATTAATAACACATCTGGATCAAAAAGTATAGGACCATTCCTATGACTTTTTCTCTCCTGTCACCAGCAGTGACAGAGCTGACTTGTGGTCAGCCTTTGCCCACAGGCAGTTAGCTCAGAGAAATCGTGCTGGCAGAGCTTTGTGTTTCAGAAAAGGGTTTGACAGAAAACGCTGACGCAGCCTTCACTGGAGTGAAACACACTGAGCCCTGGCTCTTACTTTGTAGTCCACAAAGGAGTACCGCACAAAGACAACCTGCTGCCTACATCTCCAGCTCCCACTGCCATGCAAACCAAATAATAAAAATAATAATAACAAAAAAAGCAGGCACTCACCTCATCATAGAATATACAGGCATGTTTGCCAGACACATAGTTACAGTGACCATAGCTTGTAAGGCACACATCCATATCAGCTCCTGTCATGGGAGAGGACAAAACAGGCTCAGTTGCTTTGGAAAAAAACAACTGTCAGGCACCAGAGAACAACAGACAGAATTAAACTTCAATTAGCAAAACAACAGGGGAGCAACTGCCTTTGTCCTGCTCCCAGGACTGCATGAATAATGCTGCGATAAGCCACCAAACAAAGTTTCAGTGGGGGAAGGGAGAGAGCAGCTCCATGAAGGTTGAAGAGCATTTCGATGCTACTGGGTCTACCCAGAGCACCAGAAGAATCTAAGCAGCAAGAAATGAAGCCTGCAAGCAGACCATAACTCTTCTCTCCATCAGTCAGGCACTGAATCTCCAGGACAGCTGTTCTAGTTTTGACACCAGGTTATGAAGGTGCCACTCCATGCAGGTTGTTCAAGCAGGTGGGGGACTCCCACATTTCTCAGAGCAGGATCCCAGTACATGTGGCCACGATGAGCCTGTTTGCTTTGACACCCGCTTGGCAAACACCTCAGGGAGGGCCAGGGAGAACCGCCTTGATTCTGAAAGGTCAGGGCAGGAAAAAGTTACTCACCTGTCCCAATGTAGAGGGTTCGATAGCACATATTGACTGCACCCCCCAAGCCCATCAGAGGATAGAACACGGCCCGGGCTTGCACTTCCTTTCTTTGCGCTGCAAGATAAAAAGAAATTACTTGAACAATGTTATCAGCTGGGAAAGCTGCTTGCCCCCAGTGTCCCCAGCCCAGAAAGCACAGGTCCTAAGGAGGATGCAATTAGCTTCGGCCTGAACTCCAATTCCCAACCCTCTAGGAATGTTTGTGCATTAAACATCTTTTTGTCAGTGCGAGAAAACTGCTCTCTCCAATAACCCACAGAAGCCATGCAAATGGAGGAGCATTAACACTGAGTGTGCACAACGGAGCCACGCTGAGGAACACACAAGCCTCCTACCACTGGCTTCTTGCTTAAGCTCTTCCACCCTGGGTAATCAAAGTGCTCAGTCTTTCCTGTCAGAAGTGCCGCTTAAAAAAAACATTGGTGCTGGTGAACTCCACTAACTTAACAACTGCGCTTTCATTTCTAGTGAAGCTGCAGGAAACACACATGGATTGAAACAGGGCCTGGCCAGGGACCAACCCAGCCCCCAGGACGGGATGATTTACTGAGTTTACTTTACTCTCAGGTTGGTCCCTATGGCTCCCTGGACAACAGCTGGCCCAGGGCTGAGCCCCCCAGAGCAGCTCCAAGTTCAAATCACACACTCTCATGCCCATGTTAACTGGACAGAAAATATCCTGTGGAATAGATATTGAACTCCAGTGGGCCACACATGCCTTGGCAGGATTTCAGCACTGTCTTTTGGAGGTAAACCCCTTATACACCAAGTCGAGGCCTCTCCTGACACCACATCTGCAGGACAGTGTTACAGTAAGAGTGTGAAATTAAAGAACAGAACATGAGGATTATGAAAGACTGTTTGCAGAGGCACCTACGTCAAGAACAGTGGCCGCACCGAGCAGCATCTCTGGTGCAGCTGCACCTCTGCCCAGCTGCCCTGCACGAGTCCTTTCAGCTGTCTGGCTCTGCAGGGATCACTAAAGGCTTTGGGTCTAACATTTCATCAGCAATGCTAAACAGTCAGTTGGGTGCATCAGTTCCTGCCCAAAAAGGGTGATGGGCTAAGACAGCACCAATCTGCCTTGAGGAAGGCAGACTGCTGAAGAATTCCAGCCCAGGAAGGCAGCTCATACCACAGCCTGCTGCTGTGTCCTACAGCAGATCACAGGAAGATTGACAAGCATTCTGGGAATGCTGCGATGCTACAGCAGGCAAGCACAGAGCTTCAGAAAAAGATTACCGAGTGACTTCCAAAGATCTTATCTCGATATCTACCCCCAGGCACGGCAGAGGGGGAGCAGAGAACTGCTTCCACAACAAGGCTGTCCACTTAGTGCTAGAAAGCAGATTAAACCGACTGGCTGCATGCAGAGGAACATGAATCCATGTTTGTCCCTGCAGCTTTAGGTGACAGCAGTGATCCTAAACAAAGCCAAAGCTGAGCTCAGGAATCTGGAGATCTCCAACAGACACACAAGTTGTTTTCCATTATTTGCATTAGTCATATTTAAGTGGTTTCAGCCTGACAGTGGCATTATTCTGAACGGGCACTGACAACTCACACATATATTCTGTGCCCCAGTTCCTCCTGTTCTTGTGCTTGTCTCACAAGCAACTTCTCCAGAGAGAGAGAGAGCACGAATTTCTCTTGCCCATCTCAAAGGTGAGGACAAAAAAACCCCACCAAGCACCTGAGCTGAACTTTTCCATTTCTTGATAATTCTAAGATGAATAAAACACAACTTCACTAAAGATTTCCAACAGAAAATCTGAAGCTACTGAAAGTATTTCCATTGCTGAAACTTGTAAACAATTAAGGAGAGGAACCTGAAGGAGTTTCTGGCCAGAGGATGTCATCCAGAGTGGGGGGATGAGAGGAAGGAAAAGTGAAAGGCAGCATCAGACAGATACCAGAAGAAGAGGGAGATCTCCTTCAAGGAATAGGCAAGGGAGTGTCAAAAAAAGCTATGGCTCAACATAACCCAACTATTCTCGGGCTGCTCTTACCTTCAATGTGGTTTCCCACAGGAGATTGCTGATGGGAATTGACACTGCTCGCTAGAGACTGAGCTTTGGGAGGAAAGAGCTGATGTATTCTCTGCAAGGCCAGAAACTTGATCAGCTGCTCATCCAGCATATTTATCTCAATCTCTGTTAATAAACAAAAAGCAATTAGTAAGTTATTCATTGAAAGGGTGCAATTTGAGCTGCAGTGGATTTAACTTTTAAACTTGCCATTTGCTTCAACAGCAAAGACTTTACCAATTCTGCAATATCAAGACTCTTACACGTAGCTGAGCTATTGCTTCATGTACCTCCTGTAAGCAGAGTGTGAGGAAAGTGCCAGCCACAGCTGGAGAGCTACAACTGAGGGAGCAAGCAGAAGTTTGAGGGAACAAGGACTGATATAAGCTGAAAATCTGCTATTTCGGGCTCAGAACCAACAGGTCTGCAGAGGTGACCATTGCACCCCTTTGGACAGCATTTTGGGTTCTTCCTGTGAAGCCCTGTTATCTGGTTAGAAAGTCCAGCCCTGCATCACAGAGAGCTGTAACCACCTTTGAAGCTGCTACAGGTTCATGCTCGAGTCACCCACTCATAGTGGGGGTCAATTAAACCAAACAGGCCAAACAGGGTATTTCGGACAATATTATTAATGAACTTTAAAGCAGATCTTCTGGTAGCTCTGAAGTATTTATAATATAAAGTCCTACAGAGGTCTGCCTTCTTGCAGCCAGGAGGCTGAGTAACCTCTTCTTCCAAGAGCTTTCTCCACATCAATGACAGTTAAAACGGCAAGGAGAGGAGGAAGAGCTGCAACAGCTTTTCTCAATAGCAGAGAGGGCAGTCTGGGCAGTTGGGGTTCACCCAGGAAAAGTGTATCATGCTGGAAATGCCAGAAAGGCTGCTCTTCAGATGTAGAAGTCATCTCTGGCAATAGCCTCACTGTGCTACTGATGATTGGTGCTCAGCAATCCCCTCCTGAAGGCACTTCACTAGCATTTGGCATCTCTTGCCAAGTGCAACAAAAGGAAATAAAACCCAGGCCAGTCTAGGAGCCTGCCAGAAGCAGAAATAAATCAGAAATTGAAAGACCCACTAGAGCATCACCACTCAGGTGACTGCTCTGCTACAAGAGCTATTGCTGCTGGACTTAATGCCTGCTGGGAACAGCTCTAGATTGCAGCAGGCACCACAACATGGCAGGGCTGCAGGTTCCTGCATGTAAATTCCACCTGGAAAGCAGCCCAGATGTGATTCTTTTCTAGAAAAGCTTCAGGCAGAAACACTTCATTGGCCTTGCTGCCTTGGCAACACTATGAGCAGGGAAGCATGTGACATATTTAAGGTAATGTATACCCAGCCCCTCCCTCACCTGACTGCAACCCTTTATCTCTGGGACTTTTCCTCAAGCAGGGAATGCTTTAGGGAAGCAAACACACAGCGCTAGCAGAGACTGATAATGAATTAAATACTCACCTCCATCCATAAACGCTTTCAGGGAAGTGGTGAAGTCCAACATAGCTGTGGAGTTCGACGTGAGTGATGAGGGTAAAGCGTTTCCTATGGATAAGGTGCTGGGGCTGACCTTACCATCTACAGGGAGAGATGGTGGAGAGAAGATATGTCACTGGGACATTTGCCAGACATGCACCCGGCCCTCAGGCTGCCCTCGGCTGCCAAGCTGCTCCCAATAACTCATTTTGCTCATAGTCATGCTTTGAAAAAGCCTGAACTAGCAGCTAGGAGCTTTCTTCTGCTCGCAGGAGGGCTGGTGTGTGCCTCCAACACAGAGCCAAATTCAGCTTCTGCCTCACCTCCAACTGCTGGGGGAATTCTAGACCTATACTCTTAAGGTCCTACTCCCTCTGATGTTCCTACAGGCACTGAAAGATGAGCACCAACTGCCCAGGAGCTTGAACTTATTAAACCTAAGAGACATTTGACAAGTAGCTTGTCTAGGTGTGAACATACATACATACAAAATAAAACTGCCCTATTTTTATTTCTATACTGTTGTAAAGTCTGGGGTGCACATCGCTGTCCAGAGGGAATGTGACAGTTTTAAGCAGATTTTATTATTTACAAAATAAAATATTCTTGGCAGTGGTCATGCAGCCGAAAGAAGTAATGGCAAACATCAGGAAACAAAATGCCTTTAATGTCTTGTTGATACCAGATCTTCTTGACTTGGTTTGCTTATAACTACTATAAACATTTGTGGCAAAAAAAGTCATAAGCATATTGTATTT
This sequence comes from Acropternis orthonyx, assembly GCA_035583155.1. NCBI lineage: Eukaryota > Metazoa > Chordata > Aves > Passeriformes > Rhinocryptidae > Acropternis > Acropternis orthonyx. The sequence continues at coordinate 4,484,146 of JAWWEU010000050.1, read as the reverse complement.
TTATACTCAACAAGATCTGCACAACATAATTTTTGCCATAAATATATACATGCATCGTGTTAGATGGAAAACCAAAATATCTACACCTTTCCCAAGAGACACCACACCAAGTAATGATTTAATCTGCATTTTGTAGAACACAAGGTGTGCACCAAAGACAATTATTTAATGTCTTAAAATAACTGCAAAATCACGTAGGGTTTGCAGCACTCTTCAAACCACAAGGAAGAAGTTATCTACAATATGGTCTCATTTACTGCACCAGAACTTTTCCCAGCCTTGCATTTCTAAGCAGGGCATGGTCAAATCAGCAGCCTCAGAGTAACCAAGTTTATTTCAGCAATAAGCCAGGAGGCCAGCTACCCCAGGGACTGCCTGCAAACATGAGGCAAAGCTCAGACGTTACTCATTGAGGAATTTTAGAAAGAATTACAAATGTTGCCTCTCTTGCTTTGCAATCACCAGAGCTGAGCCGCTCCACTCAAACCTGACACTGAGCAGCTCGGAACTGCATGAGAAATGACACAGTTCTGTTGCACGTTTTTCAGTGACTTTTTCCACCCAACATGCACAAAGAGTTTGCTAGTTTAAGTGTTGAGCTGGTGTGGGGAAAAGGGAGAGGAGAGGAATGCTGTAAATGAAGCTTATTCTAGCAAAATTTGAGCTATGGGCAATTACTCCAACTTCAACATCCAGGAACATCTTTAACTTCCTACTCTTTACTACATACCTTGCTAATATCTAGTAAGTTTTTTGGGTACAACTCAGGATCTCTGGCATATCCAAGTGCATAACTACCCTGTATCAGACCAACAGATCCTAAGCAGACTGCACCTTCCCAAGCCTGCATTTCTCCAACATCAAGGCTGTGCAGCTGAAGAGTCCAACCACACCTGTACTAAGGGACACAATCACTGCCTGAACAGTGACTCTGGATTAGATCCCAGAGAACTGCTCTTGTGAGGAGGACTGCCTACCTTGCAATCCAAGCAGCCATTTGAAACAAATCAGTAGTTTTACAGCAGCACTGGGGTTTTAAAGCAGCCGTTGTTGAAACAATGAGGCAGCAGCCAAATGATTTAAAACTATTGTTACTTTCCAGAATTAAACTGACCTACTACCCTGCTTCTCGGGACAGAGTTCCCCTCACAGGTATATGCAGCCAGCAAAAATGCATCCTGTGCCTCCCATAAAGGGACCTAAGACAGAACAGACCAAAGGAACTTCTCCTGGCCCTCCACAGAAAGCTTGATTCCCCGTTAAATGCGGGCACACTGCTACAGCCTTGAGGTCCTGAACGAGGCTTATCCTGAACACTTCTCAGCCCCGGGGCCAAGGTCAGTGGATCAGCACGTACCTGAAGGTGGTGCTGGTGAACAGAATCTGTTTGTGGACCCAACAGCCGAGATGCCATCTCCTGCAGCCTGGGGAGGGGTGAGTGCCCGGGTGGCGGTGAGCGGGGAGCCCCCAGCCCGCAGCTCTGCCGTCAGTGGCGGCCCGATCTGCGTCTGCACATTCTTCCTCTGCAAAGTGCTGGTGGTCTCCAGGCTGGCACAGGAGCTCGATGTGGACGTAGGCAAACTTGAGACCGGCGCAGAACCCCTTTGTGCACAAGAAACGGGTCCTGCTACGTTCTCCGTTTTGACAATGGTTCCAATGGTGTGATTCAGGAGTCCACAACTCGCCGGGGGCGTGAGGGGCCGAGGCCACGTTTGCCGATGAGACAAAACAGGTATTGTGTTCCCAGATCCCATTAGCCTCTGGGAGTCAGTCAACTGTGCTGAAGAGTCAGACGAAACACCACAGAAATGAGGCCCGTTCACTTTAACGTCAGAGGCTGTCGGCCCATTCGAAGTCCCGCAAGAAGACACCTTCTTGGATTTATCCATACAAGAGCTGCAGTTGACATCTTCCTGTGACAAAGTCTGCTGGGATTGCGAGGAGCTCAAGGAATTCTGGGTGGTAATCCCTGAGGTGCAGGATGACATGGAATAGAGGGAAGGTGTGGGTGCCTTGTCAGCTGCCTGGTAAGGGTTGGCGAGTGAGCCGTCTGCCACAATAACAGGCTTAATATCAGCCTTCTCTGTTTGTTCAGAGTCCCAAAGTGAAGTCATCTGCTTAGCAGATAAATGTTTCAATATGCTGCACTGGAGCGCAACAACACTACAGAGCCACTGGAAGGAAGAGAAAAGTGCAGGTTAGCTCAGGAGGCAGCAGCGCTCCAAACCTCAACAGCTAATCCACTGTTCACCCAGCTCGAGGAAATCCAGCTGCCTTGCTGTGCTGCTGACTGCTCAGATAGAGCCTGGAACTGCTCTGGTGCTCACCTACAGTCAACAGAAAATTTTGTGCAGAGGTACAAAAGCGCAACCAAAATTACGTACTGTTTATCTCTCTGCTGGGGACGACAGAGACGGGCTGAGATTAAAGGAGGGAGCGGGCAGCAGAACATTTCTTTACCCCCAAACTCCTCCTTCTCTTCACTTGTTAAGTGCTGCAACTCTTCAGCTAGTATAAAACATGTCTTTCACTAACTTGGGCTTCTATCCAAACACAGTCCTTCAACTTATCTTGTAGCATGCTGGAAAGAAACGCTACACTCCTGTCTAGGGAGTGAGCTGCCAAAGCTGGGGTGGAAAGCACCTTTCCTTTTACACAAGGTGGAGGAAGAGCAAAAGATTTATTCAGCGTTTGAAGTTCCATGGTGGATGTGCACCTGCCACACAGAAGGACCCTGTCTAACAGAAGGACTTCATCACTGACTGCAATGCAACATGCCTTCACACTGTGGAATCTGGCCAGAAGTTTCATACAAGATTTAAACACTGATTTGACCTTGATTTACACATCCAATTCCATCCACAATAAAAAGCGGCCCAGAAATGTGACGTTAACACATAAATGTGTCAGAGACAGCCTTACACAATCAAAGTGGAAAGCATTTCCCTTCAGCCAGGAAATAAAAATAACATTTAGACAGAAAACCCTTGACTCCACTCCTAAGGACAGAAGACTTCCCTGAACTGTCAAATGAGGAGTTTTACATCTCACCTGGAAAGCCAAAGTGAAGTTTTAATGGGCAAGGGTGTCAGAGAGAAGACAAGCTATCACCTTCAGACATGAGTTTGAGATTGGTTTCCTAGACAACTGCTCCATCATGACTGAAATGGAAGAGGATCTTTGTACTAAAGCAACTACAAACACAGAGTCCAAGCATTTGACTTCATTTACCTCCTGTTGTTCTGTCTGGCTGGCTAAGTGCTCAGTGTTCAAAAGGTGCTTCTGCAAGGGTTCCTCAGGGACGCCGTTACAGATCAGCTCGCCATCTCGAATTGCTGCAGGCGCAAGTAACGGGGGTGGAAGTCGGTACTGGGACTTTATAGCATCAGGAACCTACATTGCAGAGAAAGATGATCACACATGAGAACAATTACTCAAGAATGACTACTTAAAGTGCCTGATCAGCAGTAAGCTTCATGTTTGCTGCTTTCTCACCCAAAGGAACCCTGCAGACAGTACATTAGAAGTACCAAGGACTGAGTACTTTAAATTGATGTAGCCATGCTGAAATTAATAGGTTTTATTCCCTTAGGTCAGGCATGACTACAGTACAACATGGTGACTACAGCATAAGAGAAGTCACGCAAAAAAAGAAAACCAAGTGAGAAGGGAAGCCTGTATGGCAGTTTTCAGGCATTCTGGCAGCAAACACAGCAGCCCCGAATCTGACTGTAGGGCCTCCTTCAGAAAGTTTTGTGTTGTACCTTCTATGCTTGTCATAGATTTAAAGGCTTACTTGTACTAGTTGAGCCTTATTGTTGAAGGAAAAAGAGCTTCTTAAATCCTAAAGGTAGTGAAAAGTAACTGCTGACTCCCAGACCTCTCAGAAACACATTCATTCGGACCACACCCTCTTCCTCCTTCCCCAAGGGGCTATCCCTAAAGGGTGTGCTGGTTTCCCTTCCAAACTGGAATACATACACAGGGTTTTTCACCAAGAACTACTTGTTTACACGTACCTTCAAACCTTTTCTCTTCACTGACTGAAGAACTCTGCGATTTGGAGGATGTTTCTTATGGATTCGGTTTAAGAAATCCACCTTGACAACATGCTGAGATATGGTGTCCTGGAACCGGTCAAATACTCGGCACCGATTACTCAGGGTCAGGTTCTTCTGGTTCAGCTGGGTGATCAGATAATGCCACAGGAGTTAGGGATCTGCAGGTCACCCTAATGTACCCTAAGACTTTCATAATGCCTCGTAGCACTGGCAGTACAGCATCAGCTCAGCTTTAGACTATTTGTTTTCTGCAGCACTAACCGTTTCTTTTAAAGGGCACGTTGCTGGAGATGAATACAAAAGCATTTAGAGGCCGACCAAGAAGCATCAATGCTCTCAGAAGCAGTTTGTCTGGGCACAAGCCCTTTGTTTCAACCCCCTGTTTCCTGAGTATTTAAGTCTCGAGTACACTGCTTTTCCACAAATGAAAACTCCCTCTTGGAATGAAAGTTTTTTGGGTTAAGCATGCAAAGAATTAGTTCCCCAATTTGTAGAACTGTGCTGCTTTGTGTCCCAGTTCTGGAAGCTCATCTAGATCTTAAAGAGTCCAGTCAAAAACTAAACAAGCTGTCAGTGAGCCACAATCTGAGCTGTCAGCTTCAGTTACAGGAAGGAGTTCCCCCATCTTTATATCTCATTGCAGAGAGCAGCATCATATTCCTTTGGAGAGTGTGTTGCTTGCAGCAGGAGCTTTACAAGCGTTACAGGGAGCAATAAGAGCTTGGAGGCTGTTTTACATTTGTTGTATTTTGTCCTTTAATGGACCTGTCAGGTTCCACTCCAGCATCCGGTTACCATACTGCAATCATAGTCCTGCTTACCACCACGTGTTCTATGTGATTTGGGCACATCCATCTTCCCAGAGGCATGGCAGTAAGGGGTGGCTCCAGACAATCCATGTGGAACAGGAGTGGGCAATAATCACACTGGATTAGAGGTGCCACTCTGCAGCTCCTGCAAAGAGAGAGCCAAACCTTATTCCCCATACAGAATATAAACAGAACATTGCAGCAAGCTTTCTTTCCCCACCAATTACCGTATTCTGCTGCTTGCACCAAAACTTAGGATTCTGATTTGTAACTTGATTTATATGGACTTGTCTGCAAGACCAAGTCAAGGCAAAAGCATTCATTTAGAGCAAATTCAGAGATCACATGGGACATGCACTTCAATAAGATGTTCTCAGAACAAGTCTCAAACTCCAGAAAGCTACTAAATCTGAATCCCCAGGCTTTAAAGAAGTCTGTGCTCTATGACAAAGTTCTCAGTTGTTTGCCACAAAAGCCCACCTGAGTCTCCATCCCACTTAAAGAAACTCACTCTGACTGAGTTCCTGAAATAAAGGTTTCATTTTCACTGACATTTTGAATTGGGACTAATCTGTGCACATTTTTATGCAGTTATAAAAACCATCAGTATTTTGTACTGGTTTTCAGATTTACAATTTCAGCACAATATTCCTATTTGCCTTGGGCTTATAAATCTCTCAGTAGATTTCTATTTCCTAAAGGTCACCTCCTCACTTACTTCCTTCGTGAACCATAAACAAACATCTCCATTTACTAAACCACCATCACTTTAGAATTTTTTCTTAATAGAAAAATACTGAAGACAAAATGGCTCAATCTTGTCAGTCTTCAGGCTACATTTTAAAACATGCAGGGCTGCAGAAGCCACACCTACACTTGAAATGGTTACACACCTGTTATTTAGCAAAGATGATTATTCCCCCACTTAGAGGATTGTAAGCAAGTAATGGAGGATAATAGAAAAGGGAAAAGGTCATCTACTTTTTTCAGCAAGAACTTTGCTCTTGTGAAGGCTGCAGCTACACTGGACAGTTTCTCTGGAAGAGTCAAGTACCTGTTGCATGTGAAGCAGACTTTCACTGGCAAGGGAACCAAACCATTGTGGTCTAACTCGTGTTGTGCTTTCTTGACATTCTTTCCCGTGGTTTCTTCCTTTCTTCTCCTCTTACTAGTACCTGAAAGAAAATTTTAAAAGGCTTTGAGTTACCCACACAGCAGAGATTTGCTTTCTGGTAGATACACATCATAATCTTGGGCAAAGGAAAACAGAAAAGGCAAAGATTGCCACTTAAGGAACCTCTATCAACCCCTAAATCAAGCTTTAAGTGACAGAGACTGTCTTTAAAGACAGGTATATTTTATACTCAATCATTTCAGTGACATCCTATATGCTTAATCACTACTTTGCTACTATATTATTGTATCGTAAATCAAGTATTTTGACAACTGGAATTTCTGCCCGCCCCCCCACTGACGACCTAGACAAAGGTGACAACAACAAGCACTGATGGAGGTGGTGGTCCCCACAGCTCACATCTGAAAGGCATCTGCTGTTGGACAGATGGAGGAGAGCCAGGGGTACTTCTGTACCCCCTGCTTTCACCAGTGAGCATCACTGGAGCCACAACTACCAGAGTCAAGAGGGAAAAGAGGCAAGACGGCAGCAGGATACAGCTGCAGACATCTTCACCACGACTAGACAAGCCACCGCTCACCTGGAAGTGCTGTGGTGCAGGTCAGTTCGTTCGGCAACTGGAACTGCGTTGGGTTCCTTTCCATGGCAGCAGCAATAAGAAGCTCAAAGGGTCGCTTCAGCTGGGGCTGCCCACAGTCCATTTCTGCAATGGCAGAGTCATCATCCACGTCAATTATGTCCTCATCGACATCATTCTGTTCTGAGTTGGGGGTCTCGGTGCTGGCATTGGATGTGGGAGTGCCAGGCCGGCTCGCTCTCCTTTCCAAGATCCTGGCATGCACATTAGCCCTGAGGCTGCTGCCAGACCTGTCCAACAGGTCTGCGTCACTGGTGGGGGAGGTGGTCCTTTTCCCAGATTTGTCCACCAATCCATTTACCTGCCCCAGCTCTTTCTTCTGTTCTCGCTTCTGCACGACATGAATAGGCAGGCTTATCATGGAGGTCACAAACAAAGCACATCAACCTTGACAAATATGTGACTGAAGACACACAGCATCTGAAAATGCTCAAGCTATGCACTGCAACTGAAGTCATTAAAGCCTTGACCTAGCAAGAACAGTTTGATTGCAGCTAATGGACAGGTGACAGAAGAGCTGAAGAGAACCAAGCATGGGGAAGAATGTTAGCATGTGTCTCTCCTTTCAGGATAGCCATGTTTGAGTCCAGATCAGGACAACATTTCACAGCATCTAGTCCTAAACCCTTGACAAATCAGACAACTGTTTACTTTACTACCAACACAGAGAAACTCCATGGCAGACTGTTCATTGTTGATGCAGTCTATTAACCCTGGCACTGCATCCAAACCCATCATGGGCTGAGAAGGTCAGCTTGAGAATACAAGCACAATATACAAAACCACTCTGCTATCTCCTGAAGACAAGAATCTTGAACAAGGTGGCAGGGAGAGCTGCAGCAGAGGAAAACTATACATTGTCATCACCATGAGATCTGTTTTGCAAAAGGAGGGGAAGCTGTATGGCACATGATGGGCAACTGTGCACTGCTCCAGGGCCTGACAGCATTGCCCGTGTGGAACCACCAATCTACTCCATCACTAACACAGTCTGCAAAAGGAGCAAAATGCTGTCAGGCAATTTTTAAAACAGAAAAGTTGAGGAATTCTTTTTCTCTCTCTTTCTATTTTATTATTTGTTTTTTGATTTGTGACCTTCATTTTTACTGTTGGCAGATGGCAGAACAGTACCCTGAAAACATAACAAGGCAATCGCTTCAGGAACAAAAGGCTGAGCACACAGTTTTCTTCCAATCTGTTTTGGGTGTCACTTCAAGGGAACAACAGTTGCTAGAGAGCTTGGTGCAGTTTCTAAACCCTCTGCTATGCAGCCTTACGTGGTCACAGCAATAAGATGTTTACATAGTGCAAGACAGCTTCCTGGAGAAGGAGCATCAAGGCAAAAAAAAAAACAAAGACAAGCCACAATCTTGCCCAATCATCTCCTCCCCATCCTGTTCAACAGCCCAGGAAATCATAACTCACTGTGATTTCACCCTCTGCTGATGTGTAACTGCTGTGAAGTCACACTTCTAAAAAACACACATCAACCAAAATCACAGCCCTGATGCCAAAGCTGCAGTAACGTGAGTCCTGGTCTGCCTGTAGACAGCTCACCTGCTTGAGCACAGGAGCCATTCCCATTTCCTCTGTGCCTCAGGTCTCCCTCCTTTTCAGAAATGCAGGGAAGGGAAACAGTTTAAAAGGCACAGCTTGACAAGAATGTGTCAGGCACTTCAGTTTTAGGTCCCAGTACCAAGGTTAAAAATATATGAAAGTCTCATCAAGACCCCTTAGTTTTCTTTAAGCCTGTTTGTAACAAAGCCCTTTGCAACTGCAAGCACAAAGAGCAACTCTGGAGGTGTACGGACACGTTCAGGGGAGAGGCAGGTATAAACCAGAGGATCCAGGTTTCCAGTGGCCAGTCAGAAGGGCAGGGATCATGTCTGTTAGGAGAGGCTTTACCTTGCGGCGCACGGTGCAGCGGTGGCACATCCACTCCCCCGGCGGCAGCATTTCCTCGCTGAGCGGAGGGTTGCTACAAGAGAAACACAAAGCAAGGCTTTACTGTTATTTACTGTTATTTCTGGAACTCTTCTCACGTACACACAGCCCGAGACAGGGCAGCTCTGCAGGCTCCGCTCCCAGGCACTTCCTTTTATTTATGGTGAAGCTCCCTGGATTTGCTCCCCCATACATCCACTTAGCCAGACACCTCCAAGAAGCCAGCCTTCCATGACTCCCATTTCAGCTCCACGGTTTCAGAACACCCTTAGAATTGAACAGCAAAGATAAATGGAAGATTCACTAGTGTGCAACATGCATATCTCCCCACCAACACCACACCTCCTTAAATAACTTGATTACTCCATGTAAGACTGCACAGACTCCTGTGCAGCAAGCACAGTCATATATCCCGGTATTTCCATTCCTTGGATTTGCAGTGAGTCCAGCAGAACAACCTGCCATGAAGTCTACCCACCAATCCTGATGTACTCCACCCCTGGGCACACTCACTTAATGGTGGAACCCACTTTCTATCTTAAGACAACCCAAATACTCTTAGAAGTGTCACCATATACAGCTTGCCTTGGCTACGAAGCACAGGATACATCCTACTCATATGGATCTGCACTTACTATAAAAGCTGTATCACAGTGAAATGACATTCTCTTTTTGCTGCTAGAAATAAACTGAAGCAAATTAGATGAAGGAGTAAGGAAGACTATTTTGAGAAACACTTTTCCTCAGTAAAAGGCAGAGCAGCATATGTTAGATGATACACTTTCCCTACAGCTCCTACTACTAACTCAAGTACTTTCCAACACCTCTTTATCACTAAGATTTGTTATTCGAACAAATTGCTGACTGTGGCAGGGAAAGTGTACCTGCTGGCAGAAAAACAAGCCAGTTACCATACATTGTGGCTTCAGACAATACTTTTAAAAGTTTTGCCTTCTTTTGCTAGAGGTAGCTGCATAGCAAGTCTGCTTTCTTGGGCTGAACGCTCAGATAGATGCACTATTGTAAGATGTGGAAGCTCCATTTTCCACTGACTGGGAAACAGATTACAAGGGGTCCACTGGGACTGACAGGGTCACAAGGGGACCAAGCAGTAGTGCAGCCACACCAGCAGGGAGCTTACAAGACTGGCCCAGGAAGCTACACTGGACAGCCAGACTGTAGTTCAGGAGTCTCTACACTGTTTATTGCACCTACAGACAAATATCAAACCAAATCCAAGTTCAGCTTTCCAAAGTCTCCAGCCCTGACAAGGCACAGATGATAAGAACAGTATTTGTTGGCCAGGAAGAGCTGTGCTTTGCAGCAAAGGGAGAGGCTTGTCTTCCTTGAGAATCTTGCTCCTAGCACAGGGAAATGGCACAGGATCCCAGCCCAGGCTCCCAAGCCTGAACTGTAAAAACAAACACGCTTCCTTTGTTTAAACAGAGTCCCGTCGAGCCTTGCCCCGAGCTCGCCAGCCTGCCAGCGACAGCTCCGCAGGTACTGCAGCCGTCCGGGGGCACGCTCGCTCCTGCAGCACTGTGCCTGCAAGACTGAAGGAAGAACACTGCAAGAACCAGGCTGGTAATAACCTCAGCATTTCTGGTGTCAGGCTCCGGGGAATTCAGTAGAGCCAACACATCTGGCAGCCATTTTGAGGAGGAGTGCAGGGTTTCAGAGGCCTCTGTGTTCCAGGCGCTCCAGAAATGCAGCGCTCTACATATATGCACTAACATACCTGCAGCTTATGTTTCTCATTTCCTGGAGGACTTGGATGAACACGGGATCAGGCCCTAGATGAGAGCACCAAAGCCTCCGCTACTGCCAGCTTCACACGGAGCCTCAAATGCTTGGCTGAAGCAGTAACTCCCCCCTGCCCCAAACTAATCTTTTGCTAACAGAAGCAGGGAAGGGGGAGGTGGAAGGAGGAGAGTAACAAATGATCCCCGTGTGCTCGCTGCAGCATAAATCCATGCTGAGTTCTAAGGTGGATCCTGCAATAGCTCAGGTTTTACTCCTGCTAGAAACTGAGCTCTCAGATCTGCAGCTAAAGCAAGTACGGATTCATCTGACCCATTCCCCTTTCCCCTCCCAGCACCCCAGGGGAAGAAAACCCACAGACTTTGATTTGTTCCTAGTGAATTTTCACCCTCTGAGGCTCCCGACGAGCGTGCCTGAACTGCTGGGAACACGTCTGCCCCATTCCGGCGCGTGCGGCGTGCCAGGGATCCATGAGCTGCCAGGCGCCTCCGGTTATTTGTTTTAACTGTTACCTCAACCTTACGCATTTTACAACAAAACAATTAATGCCACGGTGAACCTTGAGAGATGCCTGGAAGAGTCAGAACAGGTTTCTTCTCAAGTGTGGATGTTTTTGTCCCATCTGTTGTGTTTGAACTATCTGCTCCACAACCATGAAATCCTACATACACAGTACTATTAAAGAAGCGTTTTAATGAATGCTGTTACCCAAAGGCCTGTGGAAGGAGGGGAAAGATTTGTTTCAGACCAGCAGCAAGGTTTCAGCACTCAGACAAGCCTCCTGAGGCTTTCTGCTCGCTGTCAGGGCCTAGCTGCTATAGCAAGTGCATTAAAAGACGGATTCTGCCTCTCCTGGTTAATGAACTGTTCATCAAGGCAGCTCACCGTGCTAACAAAGACTGATGAAGGCTGCTCCTGCACTGCTGGCCTCGCAGCAAGCACAGAGCATTGCCTGGGTCTCAGCAGAAAGCCAGGGAAGCGCTAAAGAATGCTGTTTTAATTGACTAGGTATGACCACATTCTTCAACCTTTTACTGTAAGTATAAAAGAAACTGATTTTTAAATCCGAACAAGATACTTGATCTTCATAAGCAAGGTAAGAATTAGCACTTTGGCAGGAGCACCACGGCCCCTTTCTCTCTATCTTTCATAGGTTCATTAGCATGCACAGCTCCAGCCGTCAGTGTTTGCTGCCAACAGGACCTGGAACTGTACAGCACCAACTTTATCTTCGGATACAATACGTTTCCTTTCAACTACACACCAGTCAGTTGTGCTTTTTGCTACAATTTCACTACACCTTCATTTCAGAAAGCTTCCCCTTCTGTCATCACAGGCAAGAATGGTGGCCAGTGCTCTTTTACCTGGAAGGTTTGATGTGACCCAAATCAAATCTGCGCAGCAGAACGTGGTTCTGGATTTAAGACAAAGACAGCCTTGAAAAACACAGGCTGACTTACAAACACCTGGAGAGCAAACTCATACAAAGCCTCTGAAAACTAAAGGAGATGTTTATCACTGCCTAGCCAAAAGTCACTACGTTGGCATAAAGTCACTTGCCATAATACCAGTCTCATGGTTTTTTTCTAGAAAAGTTTAGTATCTCCTGAAATTCGTATCAGACGTGTTGTCAAGCATTGCTTTACCATGGTCAGGACGCTATGCAAATCCTCCCTTAAATAAAATTTAAATGGTTATGATGAAATAAAAAAAAATCTTCAAGAGTATATGAGGAGTTTTTATCAAGCAAATGATAGCATGAAGCCACTTAGCTTTTCAATTTCACACTCTGGAGCTCTCATACATCAGATGCCTGTTGTTAGTCTAAATCCTGTAATTACTCCTCACTTTGCTGACCTCAGTAAATAGGTAAACAAATGCTCCAAGGAATGGCACCTTCTCCAATACAAACTGGGCCACAGCTCTCAAAGGAACCAGTTACAAGCAGACCTGAGGTTATTTACACACAGCATTCCTGGCCATCTTGCGTCAAAGGCACACTGACACTACGGAGTCATGCTCTGGACCCACCAGGATACAGCCAGCTACCAGCGGGGATAATGGTGGCAGGAAAACAAACCAGTATCTGGTGATGCTTTCTTCAATAACTTCTCTTTCATTTCAGTTGTTTTCAACAATCGGACTTAAACATTTTTTTCTGTGCGGGGGAAAACAGTAACCCCAGAAAATATGCAGGCAAACACATTTTTCCTTCTCAGAAAACTTCTAATTAACTTACCAAGACTCAGTGACAGGCTGATAATGAAAGATGCTGGTTATGTTTGCCAGTTAAAGGAAGAAGGTTTTCAGCTCTTCTATCGGACTCCTATTTATCCCTATGATGGATAGAGCTACAGCTGTTCTACCAGCCTCATAAAGAACAAGGCTCCCTGGCTTCCTACAGCAGGGCCTCAATGGCAGCTAAAACAAACCAGGAAACCAACCTCACTGTCAGTGCATTACAAGAGCCCCATTGAGAAACAGGGAAAGTTGCATCATTTACAAATTCAGCTCTTTGGAACATTTTACTGCACCCAAGTTACACATTTCTGCTCACAGCTGCTCCAAAATCAGGCTGGAGGAGGACACCTGGAGCCCAGCACCCTGAGCCCATACCTGATACAGAATGAAACCACACCAAACAAGCCAACAGCTGCAGCTCCCTTGAGTTCCTCCCCACTGCAGCTCCCTTACGTTCCTGTTGTACACTCGGATCAACGCAGAGCTTGCTCTCTTCTGAACACAGAAGTCAGACTTCAATTACCTCAAACATGGTTATTAGCAATACTGTCAGCTCTCTCTTCCACTAGTGTCAGGATTACTCCTCAGTGCAAATTAGTCACTGAAGCCTCCAAGTTCTGCTCATTAAGATACATAAATCATGATACTCAGCTGTATCAGGAACGATCTTCCTGAAGAAGCTAAAGATTTCTCAAGCACCAATGCAGAGACCACCAAACTTCAGAAAAGCGCGCCATAATTTTTGTTCTTTACAGACCTCTAAGCATGACCCAATCACATTAAAACTAAGAGAGTTTCAGGAACTTTACGGTCTCAGTAAGGCTCACATATTTTGTAAGTTACACCTGTTTGAAGCCAGCAGTGCAATGCACATTAAATACAGAGCATCAGCCACTATACTTCTACCTGTGGTGCAACAAGTCCTGAGGGAGCCAGTGAAAAAAGCTTGACAGCAGCCAGCATAACTTTGTTTACACTGAAGTGAAAGTTTTGAGCATGCATATAAAAAGTTGTAAATTAGTAACATCCAGCAAGGAGACCTGGACACCACCAAACAGGTCAGATCACGATTATTTTGGCTGCCACTATGCAAGGAAGGGAACAGAAATGACTGTTCCACAGGTCACCAATTATCCCATCATCTGGAACACTGTAACTGCTTAGCATGCATCTTTCCAACAGCAGGGCCAGAGCTAGAAATAAGGGTTTAGCAACAGACAGAGAACAGAAGCAGGACTGAAACACCATTACATGGGCAGACAGTGAGAAAAAAGACACACGCAAGGAAAAAATAAAGGCACACTAACGTTCTGTCTATATGATGTTACAAGAATGAAGGAAAACTTGAGCTCTTAAAAGTTTAAGAAGTAGAACCGTTGGATATTCCAGATGCCAAAATTTCATTCACTGTGTGCTTATTCTACCTCCTAAACCAACACTGCAAGGACTTGGCCAGCAGTTCCAGCCTCTGGCAGCAGTACTACCACACTCCTAAGAACCAGGTACCATTTCACAAGTCTGTTGTGAATTTTGTGAGTATTCTGTAAATTTCAAAGCCAGTGAACTTATTTACTTGTATCCTTCATCAAACTGCTCCTGCTACTCTCTCATCCTGGGAAGAGAAAGTACAACCTCATGGAAGCAGGTGTTATCTACCTTACCTCAACTCCCTTCCTGCCCTCGCTGGGGGTCCTGCCTTCTCTCCTCCCTGTGCCCTCATGCACAGACAATCCTCAGGTTCATGGGCAATCAGAAAAGTTTCCTCCAAAGGCATGAAGGGGAACTTTTTTGCCTCCAACCAGACAAGCAGGAGAGTCCAATGAACTGGATAAGCTGCATGTAAACATGTGATCACCTGATGTAATTACTTCTATTTATAGGAAGAACCTGGCCCACAGAGACCATTCCTCAGACAACCTGTTAGTTATTAGCCTCATTAACAACTGACAAAAAAATCAAAGGAAGTATTGCTTTTTAAGATATTAATTTTCCGCATATATATAAAAACAGATATACATATATAAAATAGATATGCATTTAAAAAGTGTATAATACCACCCGAACTACAGTGAGGTTTTTTGATTATTATTTTTTAATTAGTTTTATATTTGAGACATATCTGCCTAAGGAACCATCCAGCTTTGTATCTATAAGCAGAAATCATGGAAGTGATAGGAAGAATTGTTGACTTTGAAAAATGTGGGTCAAACACAGAAATTCAGACATTCTGCACATCCTGACTCCTGTTTCTTTCCAAGGTATCGCTCATGCCTGTGCTGCAGACAATAGTAACAATAGCCTGAATTCAATGTCCAGGTTCATTATTAAGTGTTCAGATCTTTACAGCACCATCTTCTTAACAGATTAGAAGTCATCTTCTCAAAGCAGGATGACACACAGGGCAGCATCAGGGAAAAGAAAGAAAGCTGAGGAACAACACAGCCCTGGTGAGAATCACTTCATCCAATTTTGTCTTTAAAGAACAATAAATGAAGAGACATTTCTGGTGGGAAAAAAATAATCAAAACACAGGTCTGAGAGGTTTCTGAGAAGTGAACACATTCAGCCCCAGCCATACTGAATGTGTTCAAAGGAGACAGGGGTGAAAGGACAGAAGCAATAAGGTGGAAAAAAGGAAAGCAGCACATCAGAAGAGGATGAAGGACAGATTCATAAAAGCAAAAGCATGAATTTGTCTTCACACAGGCACAAGTGAAGTGTAATTCTGACATCTACATGTGGACTAGGCTTTCCCAAGAATGCTGGGGAAGAGAGAAAAAAGAGCAGAGACAGAAATAACCACCTAAAAAACCCCTACGAACAGGGTACACATTCTTTTCTGCCTTTTCCGGATCACCTTCATATCTGGCTCCTGTTGCTATTCTAGACGGAGATCACTGGAAAGTTCACATGATGCTGTGCCCAAAGTCAGAGGCTGTACAGGCAGGTGTTTCACACCAATCACCAGCGCTTGCCAGAAATCCAGCATGGGGTTTTCAGCCTGCTAAATTGTATCCTCGGGCCACTGCTTTCTGCAGGGTTCAAAGTCGGTAATCTCCAGCTCCATCTAGTTTGCTTCAAGTGACTCGTGCAGAGCACACGTCAGCAGAAATGGGTTAGAGTTGGGTTCAGGCGCTCGATTCCCCCCAGCTGGCCGAGATGCTCTTTGCCTTTTGTGCTCAAGATCTGATACACCAACAGGAACAATGATTTAGAAGTCTTTCCCGCCCCCCCCACCCCCCTTCATTTTTGGCTATAGGGAGCATTTACTCATACCCTAAAAAGGTACGTGATTGCATTACAACTGGTATCTGTCAAGCCCTTTAATAAAGGGAAGCTGCAACACTATTTTTACTCAGCTTACAGAGTTACTGGATACTGCGGCATTCCTTCGAGGAAGCTGGGCACACATCTAGCGAGCAATGGGGTTGGAGACACCATAAATCGATTACTGTGAGACAGAAAAGCCAACTCTGACAATTTGTGTCACAAAACCCACAAGTTTAGCCAGTAACCTGACGTGGCAAGATGGTTTTGCCTACACTCACTTCTTCAATACCTCTGTAACAAAGCCATGTTATATCCCCACATACATTTGCATTTTCACAAGTCCAAGCTTACCTCCTGACTGGTTAGAAAAACCTCCAAAACGGGTACATCCTTCTCATGTGATTTATATTCTAATAGACAGCACTCCCTGAATATTCAGACTGTGACACTTGCTTTCAGGGAGATACACCTCTTTCCTACTCTGGAAGTAACTGTTCCCCTTCCATCACAGCAGATTCCTGCTATTTGCTACTGAGTCAAGGATTAAGGGCTCCAGAGCACAGGAAAAACTCAAGAACCTGACACATAGCAGTGAGTCAGTCTAGCAACAAAAGCAGTTTAACATCCACCGGTGTGGGTCAATAAACAGAAGAATTGAGGTTAGTGTTGAAAAACTGTTTCAGTATCGGCGCTACAATGCACTCTCGAATTGACTCAGTCTGTCCTACATAGGGAGCCCTGCTCTCCTGCAGGTGTTCCTCACACCACAACAACAGCACCTACAACCCCAAAAGGGTCTGTTTTAAGGGGGAAATGCATGTTTAGTCCCAATTCTTACTATAAATACACAGCTCTGTCACTGATGACTGTACAGGGACACTCCCCACCCGGGCTGTCCTTCATACCCGCAGTAAGAGAAGTACAGCCGGATGTCAGGCATGCCAGTCATCTCTGCTTCCCTTTTACCACCCCACCTAAAACAACACCGAGAAATGGAGAAAGAGGGAAGAATTAGGAGCATTATATGATCTTGTGTAATAAATACAGTAGTCCTCCCATTCCCAATTATCAGATCCGCTGGCGGCTGTACAATCTTAACAACACTGAGCTTGTATGTGATAAAAAGACAGAAGGGGAGCTAAAAGAAGGTGAATATATTTACAAGATAATTCCAAGATCTCCATAACAAACAGTCATTAGCAGATTAGTATTATGAATCTAATCCAATTAAGAATTTCCTTTGCAAATGCCTGGAGGAGCTGGAATTCCTCTGGGAAGACCTTTCCACGTTGTGAAAGGCTCCCATGAGTCATGCCTGCAGGCTGACATACCAGGAAAGACCAGCTCTGGAGCAGCAGAACAAAGCAGTGAACCCCACCTCAAGCAAGCTGCTGCATCCTCCTGATCCTGAGGAGTCAACTCAAAAATGGACCCCTGCAGCAGCACAAAAAAAAAAAAAAAAAAAGTCTTTTCAGTTCCACAAGTCCTGGTTAACATTAAACTGGCACTTTTCCAAGCAAAGGGACAAAACAGCAGAGAACTTTCCTCATTCACAGTCTTGTACTGTGCCCTTTTAAATAGTTTCAGATCAATGCAGGTGTTTGACGTAGCACCAGCCCAGGCAGCAGCCATGTCTGAAGGCAAAGCTTAAATTAAGCAGTTAAACATCCCCCTCCTCGACTTTAGAATCCCAGTGCACTGCTCCCACCACTCCACACTGATTTGGAATGGCAGCAGCGGTCCATGGCTCAATCCAAATGCCCAGCTCTTGCCCATGCTGCAAAATCTGCTCCCACAGTTTAACACATCCGTGCACACAGGTGAGAACGGTGGTTTGCAAATCCCAAAGATCACGAGTTCATCAAATCCTTTCTGTGAATGGTTTTTTGGTGCCCTCAGCTGATGGCCACAGATTCAGGCTGACCTTATCTGCCTTTGCATCGAGAGATTTAGGACAAAATAAGGAGAGTGAAAGATTTCATTGGCACAACTTTGCAGAGCAGAGCTGCCAAGACTGATCACGTTACCACATCTGCAGGTGCACACATAGTGACCCTCTGCAGTCGCTTCCTTTTGCCTCAGGATCCTACTCTCGACCCAGTGCTACCAAAATATCAGGCCAGAGATTCAGAAAAACAAAAGTTGGTGGGATTTTTTAAAAAGCGCATACTTAAACCAACATTGTTTTAATGAAGTATCAGTTAAGATAGATACACTTAAATGAATACTGGGAACAGCTTACTCTGACCTTCAAAGTGCAATTACATAAACACTAAAGTAGGGTTTTGTCAGTCATTTACTGTAAAAAACCCCCAAACAAACAGAAAGCCTCATAATAAAAACTTCCTGCACTTAAACTACAAGCTTTTTTGAAGCTGTTACCTAATTCGATGTACTGAAAGCCTGCTCCTAGTTACTATTAGGTACGAAGTTTGCCTCTCCAGCACCTTCCTGGACATCCTGCTACTCCTTTGAAGCAGATGATGTTTGACCACTGGAAGATTCACCTGAAACCCCCGAGGCAGTCTAAGATGACCATTATGAGAAACATTAACTGAGACAATAGACAAGCCATTGTTTAGCTCCCCTCACACAGAATGCATATTCATGTAAAAAACCAAAGCTAGACCAACTGCCAAAGATAAAGCACAACGTGAATAAGGTGCGGAAAGAGTTATCGATGTCCTACCAGCCAAACACAACTTTTCTCCATTCTTTGTTCTTGTTCGAAGCACTAAAACAATGTGACTCATAGAAAACATGCAAAACTCTAGTTTAGCTTCCTCCGCTGCTCTTTGCTCCTTTACTCGTGTTCTTCGACACCAGCACTTGGTGAAGACTGCCAAATCAGAGGGGAAATGAGCCAAACGCTGGAAACACAAACATGAGGAGGTGTTGCAGAAGGTTTGTCGGAGGTAGCAGGCCCTGGTAGGGATGCGGCCTCTCCCGGCACAGCCGTGGGGTGAACCCAGCAGGTAGGAGGAACCTTTCCGCTGGGCAGTGCCACAAAACTGGCGCTGTCCGTTTACATAACTGGTCAGCTTTAGGCGACTGAGGTCACTCTGCCAAGCCAGCAGAGCTGCACAGCCAGCGGCGTGAGAT
Organism: Acropternis orthonyx; assembly: GCA_035583155.1. Taxonomy (NCBI): domain Eukaryota; kingdom Metazoa; phylum Chordata; class Aves; order Passeriformes; family Rhinocryptidae; genus Acropternis; species Acropternis orthonyx. The sequence continues at coordinate 4,465,186 of JAWWEU010000050.1, read as the reverse complement.
TTCCAAGAGGGACTTGAACTGCAGCATTCAGCGAGGCTGGCGCTTTTGGGCTGCTCCAACCAGAAACTCGGGCAGGGAGACTTTCAAAAAAATAAAAAGAAAGAAAAAAAAAAAAAAAAAAAAACAAAAAACAAAAAAAAAAAACAAAAAAAAAAAAAAAAAACCAACCAAACACAAAACTGTTCTGTGTTGGTTCTCCCTCCTGTTGTCACTCCCCTCCCCCAGCTTGTTAACTAAACTTTTCCTCTCCCGGGGATCTTTCTAATCCTTCAGTGAAGCTGTAATGAATTTGCAACATCAGTCACTTTGCACACCCGCTTCAATGTGAATCAAGTTTACTACAAGCTCAAGAAAACACAGGGAATTCTAACAATCACATAGCCAGGAGGAGGATATAAATGGGAAAGAATAGAAGTACTACTGGAAAATTGGTTTTCAATCATGTAAAGAAGGAGCATGCACCATCCCCAGGGGTCTGAGCTAAGGCAGAACATCAGGATGGAAATACACACTAAGCCATTACCCAAAGCAGCAGATTATGGGCAAACAGCAGAACCAAACGCCAGCTCCAGAGATAAAGATCCCACGTTCTGTTTTCAAGAATTATTAAGGACCCAAGAAACCTCTCTCTGTAAATTCAAACCTGAGGAACGTCACCTGACTGTGATATTAGTCAAAGTATGTTGAAACTAAGTATCTGGGAGGGATTTTACACTTTCCCATGTCCCTCCCACTATGCCAGTTTATCTACAGACAGACCCACAGACTCTCACAGTACCTGTAGCAGCTCTACAGGGAACCAAAACTGAGTTGTGGGAACAGCTGAGACCTCTAGAGATGAATTGGGAAGTCACTTCCACCCACATTAATTCAGGAGAGCAGTTGTTCCACAGCGTACCAACAAAACTTGTTATTTATCGTCTGAGATGTGTAATACTATCAGACTTGGAAAGTTTTGGGAGTTTTGGCCAAGTGCCTTCTGTTTTCCACAGAAGACAACAGGTTTAGGTACTAAACTGAAGTCAAGGCAAACTGCTGAAGTTTGAGGGCCACCCACTTACCTAACAAAGTCAATTTACTTGCTACAGGTTTAAACAACATGACAGAAAAGAACCTTCTCTACACAGGAAGGAACAAAACAAGCTCCTGGGCCACTGAGCTGGGTTTGTCTCCAGCCAAGTGTGTGACTTGGGCAGATCACACCCCTGCTACTTCTTTTATAATATGGTCTCTCCTATACATCTTTAATCAACGGATTACAAATCCTAGACCAATTAAGAGCTGCTTTTTTCTTTTATGCTATATTGATAATAAATGTAAGCTGGTACTAAAGCTTACAATAAATACTTAAGGAACAGGTTAGCTGTCACATAAATCAGTTAGAGTGCCCCAGCAGTACTATTCAAATGATTAAACCAAGCCTTGCATTACAGCTGCTATTCTTTAAATAAAAAAGGAGGCAGAAAGGAAGTTGCAAGTGCTGCCTTTATGCCTAAGTTTATATCCAGAACGGAAGTTTACTTTAAGCAAGATGTAGGAGGTAAAGGGAAGAAAACACAAAAACAAAGCCTGAGCATCCCTTCAAGACAACCTGGGTCAGTTGAAGGCCATGGCTGAGGGTCTGACTGAGGTCCTGGAGGAAGGAGATAAAACCAGGCCCAAGCTGGAGGGCCTCTAAGTGAAGCCCTTCAACACTGCGCCACCTCCAACAGCAAGGCCTGGGATACTGTCAAAGGGACCACCTGAGAGATACCCCATGAAAGGAAACAAACAGAATTGCCTCTTTCACTTCTGTTCTGAACAGTAACTAGTTAGGCAAAGATGTATTTTTCAAAAAATAATTACAATGCAATTAACTCTGGTACAACCAAAGCTTTACAGGTATCTGATTTACATGATTGCTTCCCACTTGCTAACTACAAAAAACTTGCCAAATTAAGCCATGAAATTCAGCCATGCACAAAATGGTCTCATTTACAGTCAGGTTTAACTAGGACTCAGAGTCACTCTACAGCCTTAGTCAGAGCTCTTCCACCTCAAACATGAAGTTTTAGCCATCGCTCCAGACTCACTAAGAGAAGCCTTGGGATGTGCCAACCATGCCCGGCAGAGGAAAAAACCACCCTTAAATTACAGCTCATCAAGAACACTGGGCAAAAAATAATGATAATTAGTATCCTCCTGGTAAATATTAAGAGGATCTGCACTACCACCAGCAGCACTTCCTCAGGGCAGGAGGGATGATGTCATGGCTGCACACTACAGCATTGTCGGGTTCGCCTGGCTACACACTGCTAACGGGACACTCCCTGCACAACTGTGACCACACACTCAGCTTTCCTGGTATCAGCAACCAGTTTAATAGGTGTTCAGAGAGACCTGCAATTAGCTCAGAAATGCAGAATAACCATCAAACAAATGAAAATCAGGGGGAAAAAAAAAAATTCAACAGAGTGGGGGAAAAAAAAAAAAAAGCAGAGGAGACAGCTGTAACAGGGTGGCAAACAAAGCTCCAAAGTATGAAAGAGAGAAAGGAATGTGGTTAAAAAATCTCCCCTAAGGAAGAATACTCTGTACGACCGAGCTCCAGCTGTTTGACTTGCCCTGCTCCCTCCTCCACTCCATTATCCACTCTGGCTGCGCTAATTTAACACAAACTGCCCGCCTGAGTCAACTGCTGAAAGGGGGGATTTGGGCAAAGCGGCCTCGGACGTGTCCAGGGCGCGAGTGCAGAAAGGGAAGAACTTTGGGGCGGAAAGTTGAGGCCGCTTTTGGCGGGTCGCTTTGTGCCAAGAGCTCGGGGAGCTGCGAGGGAAGGCAGCAGGAGACATTCCCGCTGCAGGCTGCACTGCCTCGAGCCCTGCTCCACTGCCACCTCCACATGCACCTCGGCTCCCACCCAGCACCCACGTTTGCATGCAGAAAGCTCTGCCCTCATCAACAAAGCCACACAACTCCCAGTAAGAGCCCCCGACAGCCCCCCAGCTAAAGGCAGGCACCCCCACGGATGAGACAAGCAGGTCGGAAGAGTCAGGAGGGCGTAAAAAAAGGAGGGAAAGGAATAAACCCGGCCGGTGCTAAAGTCTGGAGGCCTGGATTTCCACAGGGGGAAGGTATTTCCACGTTTGAGATACTGCGGGGAGCGCTGCGAGGGTTTGGAAGTCACATATGCAGCCAAAATGGCGCTGAGAATAAAAATATAATTTAAAGGAAGGTCGCCATATTGTAAACAGTGAGGCAGGGAGACACAGAGACAGCAACCTCCATTATTCCCAGCAGCTGCAGCAGCACGGAAGCGCTGGGAACGTCAGGCCTGGCCGCGGAGACGCCGCCACCGCTTGCCCCTCTCCAGCCAGGGCCCTGCGGAGGGTCCCCCCGCGCCGGGCGCCCTCGGAGCGGGGTGAGGAGGGGGCGCTGCCCGCCGCGGGGGGGCGGAAGGCCGGGCAGGGGCAGCGCCGAGGCAGCCGGGCCGCGCAGCCCGCGGCCTCGCTCCTCCCTCCAGGCCACTCGCCTGCTGCTCGGCACAAAAAAGAAAGGAGCGGGACGGACCCCCGGCCACCCCCCCGCCCCCCACCAAGAAAGCAGCGAGGGGGAGAGTTTCTGCTCGGCCGCTGGGGATTAGTCTCGGGGGAGATGGACCCGAGTGGGGTCGGCACCTCCTTTTTGTTCCTGCCTGCTCCGCCCGGCCGGTGCCGCGTCCCCCCCTGCCCGGGACCTAACGGGGAGCGGGAGCGGCCGGAGGGGAGGCGCTCCGGGCAGGCCCGGGGGGACACCGCGCCGAGCCTTACCAGCACTGGAGGTGGAACGCGGCGGGGCAGTGATCGCAGCACAGCAGGTCCCCTCCTTCCTTGCAGCTATCGCAGCTATCGTGGTTAGTGGCCCTGCCACTTCGCCGGGGCTCCTTCTCGGGCCTCCTGCTCTTCTTCTCCCCATCTTCGCTCTTGGGGGGAGCCAGGAGGGCCTGGATTTGCTGCACATGCACACACAGAGACAGAGGGGGCTCTGAGGGGCTGCGCGGGGGGCCCGGAGCCCCGCCGAGCCCGCCCCGCCCGCCGGGGCCTCTCCGGGGCCGGCCGGGCCGCCTCGGGCCCGCCGCGCTGCCTTGTAAGGCCACGGCCCCGGGGGGCCCCCGCCATCCCCCGCCGCGCCCCGCGCCTCACCTCCATCAGCCCCCCGGAGGTGTCCAGGTCGTAGACGATCGTCTTGGTCTCCATCTTCTCCCACATTCATCCAGCCCGGGAGCGGCCCCGAGAGCCCCCCCCGGCGAGCGGGAGCGAGGCGGGGCCGTG
>JAWWEU010000050.1:4401870-4459468 GCA_035583155.1 Acropternis orthonyx | reverse complement strand
GCGGGGCGGGGGGGGCTGCTGTGCCCCCGGGGGGGGGGATGGGGGCCGGGACCCCCGGTGGCTCAACCCCTCGTGGGCACAGCGCAGGGGGCTGGGGGGCAGCGGGGCTCGGGCAGACCCCGCGGGGCTCGGGGTGGGCTGGGGGGCGCAGGGGGTGGCCGGGGGGTCCCGCCAAGCGCTCGGCTTGAGTCCCCTCGGGAGCGGCGTGCCCCAGCCGTGCCGGGGGCCGGGGGGCACGGGGGGCACGGGGGGCTGCGGTGCCCGGCTCCACGCTGCCCACGCCTAGATGGACACCTCATATTCCCTTGTGTCCTGCAAAGAAAACAGACTGCGAGGGGTTGGACACTGGGCAGCGTGACGGGGTGCCCGGGGCAGGGACAGGGCATCTCCCACCCCACAGAGGGCCCTGGCGGGGGTGTGCCCCATGCCATGTGTGGTCCCTGGACAGATACTCAATTCCCTGTGTAGTTCCTAGATGGATGTCCTGTCTTATACATATCCCTGGATGAATGTTCCAGCTGATGTATGGTCTCTGGATATATGTCCCACCCCATGTGTGAGTCCTGGATGGCTGTCCCATCCCATGTGTGGTCCCTAGAGGGATGTCCGATCCCATATATGGTTCCTAAGCGGATATTCCATCCCATGTGTGGTCCCTGGATGAATGACCTGTCTAATGGAGGGTCCCTGGAACACAAGACCCCATCCCATGCCTGTCCCACCCCACACACAGCCCCTAGCACAAGTGTACATGAGAAGTGGGGTCCCCAGGGTGCCCAGCCCTGGCCGAGGGTTGCAGGGGCCAGTACTTACTCCTGTCTCGTAGGTGGGATTGTCAAAAGCTGACTCCACGGTGATGTGGTCGTAGGGGTGGGAGCCGGAGAGGGGCAGCTGCAGGGCCGGCTTCCCCTGGAGCCTGCGGGGAGAGGGCAGCTGGAGCGGGCACTGCGGGGGCCGTGGGGACACCCCGGGGCAACGGGGGCCAGTGGGCCACTCACTTGGAGAAGTAGAGATAAATGCCCCCGATGAGCAGGGCCACCACGAGCACGGGCAGGAAGACAGCGATGGCAACGTTGGTGCCCTCCAGCGCCGTCCCCGAGGGCACGGCCTTGGCTACGGCTGTCCGGGAAAGTCGGGGGCTCACCGAGGGGGCACCCCACATCGGCGGCACCCCGGGTGCCCGTCTGCACCTTGGCACCCCAACGCGCCCTTGCCCTTACCATCCAGGTTGCGGTTGCTGTAAAACTCATCGTAGGAGGCTGGAGAGGGTGGAAGAGAGAGACCAGCATCAGGGGCGAGGAGCGGGGTGCTGGGCACCAACGGGGTGCTGGGGCGGGGCGGGGGTCCCTCTCACCCGCCTTGCAGATCGGGGGGGAGCCGCTCCAGCGCGAGGGGTGCCCGGGCAGGCAGCGCAGGCTGCTCTCGCCCAGCAGCGCCCGGCCAGCGGAGCAGGAGAAGTGCAGGGTGGCTCCCGCCGGGTACAGCCGCCGCTCCGGGCTCTGCCGCCCGCCCGCCGGCACTCCGGGGTTGTGGCAGGGCTCGTATGTCTCTGCTGCAGGGGCAGGGGTATGGTGGCATCAGCGGTCAGCGTCAGCGGTCACCGTCAGCTCGGGGGACATGCCCAGGGAGGGGGCACCCAACTCACGGATGCACTTGGGGAGGCGGTCGCTCCACTTGGGCCCTCCGGCGGCGCGGTCGTGGCAGGTGAGAGTCCCGGCGCCCGCCAGGACGTAGCCTTTGTCGCAGACGTACTGCACGGTGGCTCCCACCGGGAATTTAGGGTTGGAGACCACCCTGCGGCTGTGCTCGGCATCCCCAGGGTCCCGGCAGGTTGTCACTGCAGGAAGGAGTGAGCGACGGCGACAGTGGTTGGGGACGCGCCGCAGGGCAGGGGAACGCTGCTGGGCACCACTCACCCCGCTCGCAGGAGGGCAGGTCACCACTCCACGTCAGGTCCCAGTGGCACATGAGGAGGTCCGTGCCGGTCAGCTGGAAGCCGGGGTAGCAATGGAAGGTGACCACAGTGCCGTGGAGAAGCTCTGGCTGCGAGGATGTCTTCCAGCCATTGGCAATTTCCGGCAGCTCGGGGCAGGTGTCGTTACGGGGAACCTCTGTGGGGATGGGGGGTGAGCGGTGCAGTGGGGACACTGGGGACACTGGTGACGCTGTCCCACCAGCGGGGCTCACCGGAGAAGTGGATGACGAAGCCCTGCCGGTAGGCAAAGGCGCCGGCACCGGGGTCAGACTGGAACTGGACGGTGACATCAGCGGTGGAGGCATAGAGCTTGAAGCGGCCGCGGGCGCCCGTGTACTGGCCCAGGATACGCGCCGTGAGATCGTCCCCATCGTAGAAGGTCAGCATGTCCCCGGAGCCCAGCCGCAGCCTGGGGCAGTGCAGCCGTGAGGGTGGGAGGTGCACGGACGCCCTGTCCCCCCATCCCCACCCCGGGCCACCCCCACACTCACACGCGGACATCCAGCATGATGCGCTTGTCCTCCTCCACGTGCAGCCCCCAGATGCAGTCCTGGCCCTTGCCATACGCCTCTGGCCAGTTGGGTGACAGCACCACGCCGGCTGTGTCCGTCAGCTCCCCACTGCACACCGCTGTGGGCACACCCTGGGCTTGGCACCACTGTGGGGCACCAGCCACAGCACCCTATGCCCAGTGTCCAGCGCCTAATCCAGCACCCACCATCCCCCTTAGCTCCGGCTCCCACCATGTCCCTCAGCTCCAGCACACACAACAGCACGGTGTCTCCAGCATCTCTCATGTCCCATCCTCAGCTCCAGCATCCACAGCAATGCCCAGAACCCACAGGACCCTCCAGCCCCGGCACCCACTGAAGTCCCAGTTCTAGCCCCCCTAGCCCCCAGGTTCTGGCACTCACCACGGCATGCTGGCTCTGTTTCGTTCCACTGTGGGTCACTGGGGTCGACACACTCGATGATGGTGGAGCCCTGCTCCAGGGTGTAGCCGGGGTCGCAGCTGAACTCCACGGTGGTGCCCACAGGGTACCGGGGGTCACTGGCCGTGAAGTTCCCATACTTGACGAAGGGCTCATAGCAATGCCCCTGCTCGAAGGCTGCAGGCACAGGGGCAAAGGTCTGCAGCGGCCAGGTGGGCACAGGGATGTTTGGGTGCCCCCCTACACCCCGGCCCCATACCCTCATAGCGCAGTGCCATGCCCGCAGCAGCCCCGCTGCTGTCCGTGGTGAGCTCCACGAAGAAGTGGCGCCCGGTGCTGAGCAGCCCCTCGATGGGCAGGTACTCCACCTCGTAGGAGTCGTACACCGGCGGTGCCTCCACATTGTTGCCATTGCGGATGATGAGCCTGCCAAGGCATGACAGGAGCAGCGTGCTGTCGTGGCCATGGCCATCCTTGGGCATGGTGAATGGCACCCACCCTTGGGCACGGCCAACGACACCCAATCCTTGATTATGACCAATGGTACCCAACCCTGGGCATCGCCAATGGATTGCATCCTTGGATATAGCCAGTGGTACCCAACGGCCCCCATCCTTGAACACAGCCCTGTGTGGGGCTGCCTCAGGGTTCCCCCACCTCCCCAAGTCCCCCAGCTCCAGGGCCAAACCTGTCATCATCCTCTGCCAGCGACACCTTCTCGAAGTGGAGGTGCAGGCGGTGGCCATCTGGCGCCTCCAGCAGCCAGTGGCACGTCAGGTTGTTGCTGTAGTTCCCGGGGAAGCCGGGTGAGACGATGCGTCCCACGGTGGCATTGCGGACCACCCCGCCGCACGCCGCTGCGGGAGAGGGACCATCAGTGGCCGACTGTGCCGTGCTGGCCGCTCCGTGCCCCGCGGTGCCAGTGCTTACCGAGGCAGAGGGGCTCGCGGGCGCTCCAGAAGGGGCGGGTGGCATTGCGGCAGAGGAGCCGGCGGGCACCCTGCAGCTGGTATCCTGTGGCACAGCGGAAGCGGGCATCCCCACCGGGGTGCAGGCTGCTGACAGACACCTCCCCGAAAGCCGGCCGCGCCGGGAAGGGGCAGCTCAGCAGGTAGGCTGGGGGCAGGTGGGGATGTTACCAAGGGCAAGGGGCAACACACCCCTCCAGATCCCAACACCGGCCTCCCCAGCCCCGCCCCGCCAATGCCTGGATGCTGCAGGACTGGGTGACACAGTGCCTATGGCTGCTGGGAATGATGCCAAAAGAGCCTGTAATTTTTCACACCGATTAGCTCTCCATGAGTGTTCTTCGCTCAGTCAGTACAAGGGAGCCTGTGGCCCATACCTTGGTAGTGGAAGTGATAGGATCCAGGCCTCAGGGGCCGGGGGCTCTGGAAGCGAAGTGTGAGGAGGTTGGCTGGGCTGCGGATGACCTGGCCCCGCAGCAGGAAGGACTCATTGGCCAGGAGGATGGGCTCCAGGCCCCCCGCGCTCTCCACCGTCAGTGTCTCCCCCTCTGCCAGGCTGATGTTCTCCACCTGCAGGGGACACGGGTGTCACCACCGCAGCACTGCCCAGCTCCCAGCACCCCGCTCAGAGCTGCTCCTTGAGTGGCTTCTCCGTGGTCAATAGCGCGCTGGAGCCTGTCTGCGCCAGGCAGCGCCTTTCAAACATGGTTAGCAGTGCCATAAATCATCCCCCGCACCAAGATCAGCCGGGCCCAGCCAGTGGCTCTGCCAGAGTGCCATGACACAGCCAGGCCCAAGCCAACAGCCTCGTGTGCGCTCCAGCCCCCTGGAGCAATTTGCTATTAATGATGTTAATTAAGCCATGCTGCACGGTGAGGAGCATCAGCACTGGTGAGTGTGGGCTGGAGCAGGGCTGATGGTTGGTGGAGGTGCTGCCTTCGGCTCACTTTCAGCAAGCCATGGCAATGCTCTGCGACGTCTTCAGCAGCGGACCCAGCAGAGATGGGAACACATGGCCACGCGGCACTGCTGGCAGCAGCACGTGGCCTCAGCACGGCAGGGTTTGCTGTCAGCCTCTGCTCCTGGCAGATGGCCGCTGGGTGTTCCTGGCTCTGCACCACAGCGCGGCACCCGCCGGCATTGCTTACACCTTCTCCATCAGGACTTCATTAATTAAATCTCACAGCGCTTCTTTGTGATGGGTGCCAGCCGTGGCAGCTGGTGGGCACAGAGCATCCTGGGGCATCCCACTAGGTCATGCACCCGCATTTCTGTGCTGAGGCCCGAGGGTGGGCAATTCCCTGAGCCAGCTCTGCTGGCCTGGGGACACAGGAATGGGGACAAGGACATGGACAAGACCATGTGTTTGCTACACCCTGCACAGCCACCCAGCCATAGCATGGAATAGGGGACATGCCAGACTTGTCTGCAGGCACTTGGCAACCTGTCCCACCCACAGCCTTCAGCTCACCTTGAGCTCCACGCCATAGCCAGGGTAAACAGAGATGGTGTAGGTGCAGTCCAGGCTGCCATCATAGGGGACACCAGCTGGCTCCGGGGACACCAACCAACCCTCGGGACCCGCCAGCGTTCGGTTACAGGGAACTGGCAACAGAGGAGATCTGGCTTAGCCCCACTTCACCCCAGCTCCACCTGACTCCTTCCCCAGCACTCACCTGGCCCCTGCAGGGTGGTGACAGTGGTGGTGGTGATGGTGGAGGTGGTTGTGGTTCCCTCCTCATCCCCAGGCACCACAGAGGCTCCGGTGCGGGTTGCCAGGGATGTGCTGGCAGTGGTGGGTGCCTGGCTGGAGGATTCAGTGCCTGACTCTGGCACCCCAGGGTGGGACCATGAGGGGTCAGCACCCGGCACAGCCCCCCACGCCTCCCCCCATGGCCCGGGATGCCCTGCTGGCGTGGTCAGCGGGTCAGTGGGGAAGACAGGCCGGGGCAGGGCAGGAGTGTGAGGTGAGGGCTTGGGGGCTGGAGGGCCAGGGGCTGGCTGGAGGGCACCGGAGGGGAGGAGAGGGCCAGCGCCAGCAGGCAGGAATGGTGCCTGGGCCAGGTAGTCCTTCTTCAGAAAGGCTTCGTGCAGCAGGTCCTCCAGCAGCGGGTGGTGGTTGAGTATCTTCAGCGTGGGTGCTGTGCTCACAAAGTGAGCCTCTGCCTCCCGCTCCGCCGGGGTGGGCAGCGCTGTTGGCTCGACCTCAGCGCTCTCCCCAGTCTTCCTGGCCAGCCCGTTGAAGCCTGGAGAGAGGAGAGAATGTGGGATGCTGGGAACAGGGGGAGACTGAAGCTGTATTGGAGTCTGACAGGGAACAGGGAACTGGTGATGCACCAGGGATTGATGCTTCAGCACAGAGCAGTGCTGTACTCGATGTGGCACCTCGGACCCACCTTTGGCTGTGAACTGATGCTGTGCCAGGTATGGATGCAGGGCTGGGGACAGGTACCACACTGGGGAGTGATGCTGGTGCAGTACCACAGACCTGTGCTGCACCAGGGATTGATGCTGCACCAGGGACTGATACTGCACTGGGGACTGATGCTGCACCAGGGATCAACATTTCCCCGTGCACTAACCTTTGACCACAGGCCAGTGTCTCTCTGAGGTTAATGCTTCCCTGCACACCAATAGTCCTCCAAAACCAGGAAGGCAAACAAGCTCATTGACCACATCAAGTCGGACCCTGCCAACCTTGTTCCACCATACCCTTCACTGGGGCAGCCCTGGCAATTAAGCCCTGGATAATTGGTGCACGGCTGCAGATTGTACCACGTGAAGGGATGCTCACCCCTCCTATGAGCCAGCTCTGCTGGGGTCAGCCCTGGGGTTGGGTGTTCCCAGTCACAGGTTGTCCTTCTCCATGGAGGTGGCCATCCCATGCCGAGGGTCCTGCAGGACCCTGCATCCCTGTAGTGTCGGCATGTACACAATTGTCTTGGCTGCCATGACTGGCTGCACTGGGAATGTCACCAGAGCCTGGGACCCCACTCCAGGCCACCAGTGCAATGAGTCCATGCCCGCTCAGCTTCTCTCCAGCCAGGTTGTCTCTGAGCACTGTCAATCTGCAGTGGATCAACCCACCAGCACTCCCCACCTCCCATCCACCATAGCCCCATGTCCCTCCCTAGCATTAGCCCCTGAGCAAATCCACGGTGTGCCCAGCCCAGCCACTTAGCGCCTTTAGACCAAGAATAAAAGAGAATTCAATCAGCCCTAATGAGTCACCCAGCATCTCCCGCTCCTGGATCCGGCACTGCGCTGTCCCCTCTCCCGCCAGGCACAGCTCCCCGGCCCCACCGTGCCACGGCAGGGAGGATGCCAGGGTAGCACCAGCATCCCTCCAAGGCCTGGTGTGGGGCACGAGGCCACGGTAACGCGTGGGCACGTCTCGCTGCCGTGCACAGGCACTGATGACACGATACTGCCAATTACCGGGTAATTATCCCGATCCGTAGCAGGGCAGGGCCCCGTGAAGATTAATTACTCTGCGACTGCTGCTTTTAAGGGACTATTAAGAGACATTATCTTGGGTGTGCAGCAGGGTGGGGAGCTGCTGGATGCTGGGAGGCATCCTCAGCCCCCCTGCCACCCACCCCGTGTCCCCACCACCCCCCTGCCATCGCCGCGGGATGATAATAATGCCCCAGGCACAGCAGGGAAGTGAACACCTGCCTGCATTGGTTCCGAAAGGTTCGCTTGCCCCCCAGCAAGGCCAGAATTATATTTTAATAGGATCCATTTATTAAAACATAAAAGTTAATGAGTTTATACTGAAAGGCGCCAAAATCTCCGTTAGGCTTTAATAGCAGATTAGTGCTCAGAGCTGGGCCCTGCATTGCCGTGGCTGCCCCACACAGAGAGGGCTGGGGTAGAGACGACCACCTCAGCTCCCTGGGCAACTCCTGCCCACGGCCAGCTCGCCTGCCCGGAGTGCTGGGGAGCACAGTGGTATTCTTTGAGGCTACTGGGTGAGCCCAGACCCCACAGCAAGGATCGTCCAGCAGGTCGCATTTGAATACTGCGCACCCTGAGCTGGGCAGTGTGCGGGCACCAGGCACCGCCCCGGGCTTTGTGCGGTGCTCTGGGTACCACAGGATGCTCCTGCCACCAGGGGATGCTCAGGGCCCGGGATGCTCTTGGCTCGCGGGGGATGCAGGACGCTCGGGCCACCATGGGGAGGCAGTGGGTGCCCAGCTGCTGCCACCCGTGCCCAGCAAACACCACAGGATTAGAGCCTTCACCTCCACAGATGTCTCTAAGCAGCTTATCTCCAGTGCCACAGCTATGTCCCTCCCACGTCCCTAAGGTGACCAGGGACTGCTGACATGGGACCAGCTATCCATCAGCCGCCCCTCCTGGCACCCAGCAGGGTGGGCACAGACCCTTGCAAAGGGGCTGTCAGGTGCCCACCAGCCGTGTGCTTGTCGGGGTCCCTCGGCACGCCTGCCACGTTCCCGTGGCTGCAGCTGGGACGGGGTTCTAATCCCTCCCCTTGGCTTTGCCGGGCGGGAGTTTATTACCGGCGGCCGGGAGATGCCGGAGACTAATCCGGGCGGCCGCCCCCCCAGCAGGAATCGATGCCGCCTGCTGTCACAAATAAACAAATAAGGCGGCTCGCGGCCGCCCGGGGAGCCCCGATCGATGCTGCCCGCCGAGAAAGAAATAACAGAGCGCCCGGCTCAGGGAGGGGACCGGGCAGCGCCCTCGGTCGCCCCAGGACCCTCACAGTGCCGTGGCACAGGAGCGTTCCGTGCCTCGGTTCCCCCTTCTGTAGGAGGGGGCAGGCAGGAGGAGTCTTGAGCACAGAGGGAGGGCCTCACAGGATTCCAGGTTTATTTTCCAATTTAAAATCCAATCTGGCTTTACCCCCATGGCCAGGGCCGGCAGCCGTGATGAATGAGCTGTCAGGCAGCCAACACCATGCTCCCCCTCCCCACAACCTCCACAGTCCCTCACCCATGGCCCCCACCCCCTGAACTGCTGCCAGACCCCAAAGCAGGCACAGGAGGGGGAATGTGCCTTGCTGATGCCAGATCCCCACCTTGCCCCTGTCCTGGTGTCCCTACAGACCCCTAACAGGGAGCAGGGCTTGCTTCCAGGCGGAAAGGCAACGTGGGCAGGAGCAGGCAGCAAATACAGGTGGGTGCACAGGTGTAGGCATCGTGGGAATACAGGCAGTGTCGGGATGAAGGCAGGCGTGGGTGGACGGTGTAAGGATGCAGACAGGGATGGGTGTGCACAGGCAGGAGCACACAGATGGTTTGAGGGCGCAGGAAGGGGTGGGTGGGCACAGGTAGGACTGTGCAGCCAGCTCCCCTGCCACCCAGCTGACACCACTGCCGTACAGCCAAACCACTGGCACACAGCGTGGCGAGCTTTGGCACCTATGCTGGCATCCATGTCCTGCCACTGCATGACCACCTCCACCCTGGCACCACCGCTGACCCCAGATGCCCATGATCAAGTAGAGGCTGTTAGAGCAGCTGGGAGGGGACCCAAGGGAGCATCCTGGTGGCCAGAGACACTGCCAGCAAGTGTGGCCGCCAGCCCTGGCAGCTACCAGAGGAGCTCTGCTTTAATATTCATGGCAGCACTGGCGGGGAAGCGTTTGACCTTGTATGTTTTGCGATTCTCCTTGAATTGAACAGTCATTTACCCGCTGACACATGTCACGTCACCGCAGCCAGTTCCCTGGAGCCCCACGGCGGCCGAGCGCCGGCTGACACACCGAGCACCTCCTACCCTGGGTGGGCACGAGGGCAGAGCACCGGAGTGCCTGTCCCTGGGGCTTTCTTCCCTCTCCACCCAGCGGATGCCAATAGTGCCCTCGTCCCCTCCTCGTCACTCACGGCCCTTGTAATCCCAGTTCCCTGCTCTCCCTGTGGAGCTAAGGGGTTTGTACAGCAATCTCCCTGCACGGCAGCAGTGGTGATAAATTGTGTGTCGGCTGCTATTTCAGACCCAAGCACTGTGCCGTCCCCCTCCCTGTGCTGACAGCACCCAAATCAGCTCCTCCAGCCCTGCATCAGGATCCCCTGTGATGGAGACCCCACTGCTGGGCAGCACCTGCTCTGTGCCACCCCACAGTGCCCATGGTGTGGATGCCAGCCCCACATGGGGCTCTGCACAAGCTCTGGACTGCCCCAGAACCCAGCACAGCTCGCCCCTCTGTGTGGCAGAGGAGCATCCAGCCCTCGGACCACTCCCGGGTCCTGTAGGTGCCTGCCCAGCACAGGCAGGAGTCAGGCAGGGAGAGCAGAGTCACGCTGCCCTACCAGCTCGCATCTACCCTTCCCTGCCTGCTGCCAGTGACAGTAATTGAAATGGGTTGCAGGAGGCGAGCGAGAGCTGCTTGTCGGGCTCTGTGTTGGGCTGCTCAGCCATGTCATCCTTCCTGCAGACACCATTCCCTCCCATCGCTGCCTGCTCCTGTCGGAGCCAGAATCCCAGCTGGTCTCAGCACTGTGGCCCTTCCAGACAACCCCACAGCCTGCCCCACCACCGCTCTTCCTATAGGATAAACCCTCCATTTCTAGAAGCCACCAGGGGCCGATGCCCTGGCCACATTGTCCCTTTGCTGCCACCTCCCTGGACAGCTGGGGACCACTGGAGCCCGCCCTGCCCGAGCATCAGCCTGCACATTGCCCAGCACCAGCTGATCTGGAATTTCAAGCACCTCTCTCCATTTTTGCAGGGTCAGAGCAGCATTCTTGCGGCTGATTAATATTTGATCCCTTCAGCGCAGCTCGTTACTGCATTTAAATTATATATGTAATAATTCCTACTGGCACAGCGAGCGTGCGGACTGGCTCCTGATGCTTCTCCTGCAGGCTGGGGATCGAGTGCATCCCTCTGGCACCTCAGAGGATGTGATGAGCAGTGCCAGGTCTCAGCACAGGGCAGGTTGATACCAAGCCAGGCAGATAGAAGCACCCCCAGCTGTCTCTGGCATGTCCAGGCAGCCCCCACACCCACCCAAGATGGTCACGGTGTGAGCAGTGCTGGTCCTCCAGTTCACCCCATCTCCCTGGCAGCAGGAGGGAGGGATGCTGCTGCTCCTGAGCTCCTGCCTGCAACTGGAGGGAATCCATTACCTCCCTGGTTATAGGCAGCTTTCAGAGGCAATCTTTCAATTGTGCACATTTAAAGAATTGATTGGAGGCAAAATTATCCTCTCCCGTCAGAGCTGCTGGAGTCACAACTTCATTTGCCTCCCCTGGGGGCTGTTGGTGTTGCCGGGGGACCCTGCAACTGAGGTCAGCCCGACCCCCACCCTGGTATGGGGCTGCACATGGGGAAACGGCCCTAGAGAGCCCCGTGCCAGCCTGGGGATCCCACTGGCAGCACAGAGGAGGGATCTCCCCACTGCTCCACACCAGGCCTGGGGGTGCCCTTGTCATGTCCTTGCACCCCATTTCCCCCCACATTGCCACAGCTCTGGCTCTGCCTGGCAGCCCTGCCTGGCACAGCACCCTGTGCTGAATTCATTCCCACCACCGCAAACCCACAGACGATGCCTGCAGCAATCAGGCTCCTGGCGGAGGGTGGGGGTGGTTGGCTCAGCCTGCGCCCCACGTCCCCGTGGGACAGCCCTGCCCTCCTGCTCTATAGCTTAAGAGTATTATCCAGATAATCCTGGCCTGGCGGCACGGCAGCGTGGCGGTGACAAACTCCTCGGAGGCACGCAGGGCACGAGCACATGCACTGTTAATTACTGGAGCAGACGCCTGCCTCCTTCCCCAGCCCCCTCCTGGCACTGAGACCCCAACCAGCACGCACATCCCCAGGGGCACCGTGCCCCCTAGATACATCTTCCCCATAGGCACAGTGCATCTGGCTGATGCTGGATGCTGGGGCACAGCCAGGCCCTGTGCCCCCTGCCACAACCCGCAATGCTTCCCATTACCCCAGGCCAGCAGGACCGCAAATTACAAGGAGTTCCCTTCAGTGTGGCTAAGATGACTCCCTCAAAAAAAAGCCCAGTCTGCCACAGCTTTGGAGAGCTGGGGAGAGGGGCTGCGGTGGGGCAGGGTGAATGGAGCCATGCCTGGCACTGCACCCCCTGGCTGCACCAGTGCCACAGGGTCCAGAGCCCATTTTCTGCTGGGGCAAATCCCTGTGGGCACCAGGGGCTGGTGCTGCCCCACGGCAGAAGAAGAGAGACAGGATCAGACCCTGCATTGCCAGCACTTAGGGGGCATCACCAAGCCCCCCAGCCTGGCTGAGGGGTCCGAGACCTCCCTGTCCTCACATTCCCCAAACCCACAGCTCATCCCCATCACACACCAGCCCATCAATGCCAAGCCAAGGCCACAGCAACACTGAGCATGGTGGTGCTGCATGGAATTGGGGTTCTGCCTGGAATTCTGCCTCATGAGGGATAGGGAGCTGGGGGTTGGGCCCCACAGGCAGCTCTCACCACATGATAGCAGGCACGGAGTGGACAGGACCCCAGAGGTCCCAGCCCTGGGAAAAAGCTAAGCACATCTCAGGGTATCCCTACTTCTAAGACTCTGGGAAATGCACATGCAGAGTTTAATTAACTTTATTGATATTCAGAAATTAGGGGACTGACTAAAGGTAATTGCTCATTAGAAATCATTAAACTGACACAGTAAGCACCAGCCTCTCCTGGGTGAAACCTGCCCTACCCAAGGCCCTGCTCCCAGCACAAAGCTGGCAACTCAGCTTCCCCCCCGGCAGGGCAGGAGACGGGGGCATTGCCCCACCTGCTGCCCCCACCTGCCCCCTTTGAGAAGGAGGGAGGCTGTGGCAACAGCCCCGGGCGGCAGAGCGAGCCGGGAATAGCGGCGGGCGCGGGGCCACGGCGCCTTCCCCGGCTGGGCTCCGCTGCCAGATGGGGAGTTTATGTAACTCCCCGCACGGCTGCTGCCTGCAGCCGGTGCCCGCATCCCGCATTCCACCGGGGCCGGCGGGGCTGGACCACGGCCCGCCCATCGCCACAGAGGTCCGGGGCACCCCAATCCCCGACAGGCCTCCTTAAACCTCGGAGGGCCCCCAGTCCTATTTTTGGGGCAGTGGAGCCATAAGGCATCGAGGCTGCCGGTGCCCCATGGGCGGCAGAGCTGGGTGTTGGCTGCTTTCCTTGGGAAGGACCAACCCCGGCCATCCCTGTGTCCCCCACGCCCCTCCCGGAGCCGGAGGGGTCACCCCAAGAGGGGATGGGGGCGGGGGGGAAAGACCCCAATGCCCCCAGTGCCCCCCAGCCCCGCGGTGGGGACTACAGCCAGACAGAGGGCAGCCCGAAGGGCTCGGTGACGGGGAGCGGGTCCCGCCGGGCGCTGCCGTGCCTGCCAAGCCCCCGGTGCCCTCCCCGCCGCCGGAGCCTGCCGGGGGCGGCGTTGCACCAGCCCGGCTGCGAAGGGCTCTGCGCGCCCCCGGGGGGGCGGCTGGGCGGATAACGGGAGCGCGGGGGAGGGCGATTCTCGGTCCAGCGCGGGGGGGCGGATCGGGGAGCACCCCCGCCGCACCGGGGGCGAGCAGGAGTTGGCAAAGTTTGGCAGCGGCGGGTACGGGTTGAAGGCGCCGGTACCGGGGGCGGCCGGGGGGTGCCGGCGGGCGCTTACCGTGTGCCGGGGCGCGGAGCAGCGCGGCGAGCAGCGGCAGGAGCAGGGCGGGCGGCGGGCCCATGGCCGGCGGCGGTCAGCACCGCGGACAGCTCCGCTGCGGCGGCGGCGGCGGCGCCCGCCGGTACCGGGCACGGCGGGCGGGCCGTAATGCTCCGAGCGCGGCGCACACCAATCCCGGGAACGCGGGGAGGGGGTGTCTCCCCTCCTCTTCCTCACCGCCCCCCCGCCGTAATGCTCCGAGGGCGGCGCTCGCCAGTCTCGGGGACAAGGGGGGGCCTCTCCGTCTCCCCCCCACCCGCCGCAACTCTCCGAGCGCAGCGCCCTTCAATCCCACAGGCTGGAAGGGGGGGCCTCCTCCCTGCCACCCCACCCCCACGCCGTAACTCTCCGAGTGCGGCGCCTCAAATGATGGAAGACGAAGGCTGGGGGAGGGGAATCTCCTAATCCCCCCTCCCTCCCCGAATTCCGGCGACCCTCCGGACTGGGAGCCACCGACAGCTTTGGGAAAGGCCCTCAGCGCGCACCCCATCGTATCCTGTCTCCCCACCATGCTGCACCCTCCAGGACCCTCACCACAACTCCCTCCGACTGCCCTTCCCCACCCCTAAATAGCCCAGATTAGGGCTGGGCACACCATCCCCCCAAGCAGAGACACCTGGACGCAGGACAGCCCCCACAGCACACAAATGGAACCCTGTTCCTTATGGTGGGAGTCCAACAGCCCCTCCCCAGCCCCCTGCCCCGGGGTCCCGGGGGACAGCCAGCCCTGCAGTGGGCAGATGGCGTTGGCACCGGCGCGGAGCGGCTTCACGCTGGCTGACGGACGGCTCTTGCGGGCGTTGAAATATAAAAAAAACCCCAGCTCTTTGTTTAATAACCCCCTCCCCATCCCTGCAAAAGCCCAGATGGCTTCTCCTCGCCGGATCCCCCGCAGCCCGGCCAGCCCCGCGGCACACACGGCCCACGCAGCCAGCGCTGCTGGGGGGTTATTTTTAATCCCAGGTTCTGCTTTGCTGACACACATCATTCCTGTCGTGGGGAACGGCAAACCATGTGCCCCATGGGTTGGCATGGGGAGAAAAGGGCAGTGGCCAGGCCCATGGCATGGGCTGTGTGCCAGCAGCCCCGTGGCTGCGGTGGGAGTGGGGGTGGCAGCGATGCCAGGATCCTCCTCATCCCAGGGGTGCTGCCAGCTCTCCCACAAAGCACTTTCAGCTCTAAACCCAAAACTTTGATCCGCCGGTAGCTCCATTAATGTTTAATGCAGCAAAGCCTTGGTAGGGCTCAGAAGATGAGCATTTTGAGGCCAAATTGAAGTTTCTAATATTATGATATTCAAATAATTTTAATCCACACGATGCTTCCCCAGGTATGTACCTGGACTGCTAATGAGGGGCTTCCTTCAGAGGCTGTTGGTTTTGACAAAAAACAAACAATCCTTTACAGGTGCCATCAAAGCATCAGGAATGGTGAGGACTGGGGAGGAAAATGGGGCCAAATACTGCAGCCAGCATGCTGTGGCTGGGTGGGAAGGACGCTGTGGACCCCTGGGCTCCCTGGGGAATGATGTTGCTCCCTCTTTTAAGTGCTGTTTTGGTCTTGGCAGAGTATGATGGCAGCACAGCTGGATGGTGGGACTTTGGGCTGCCATGCCAGAGTACAGCAGGTGCAATGGGTGCAGTGGGTGCAGTCTGTGAAGAGTCCAACACCAATAAAGCCACAGCTGATCCCTGCCTGGCCTTGGCCAAAGTTCCTCATTCCCCATTTCCTCAGCCCCACATGGACCTGAGCTGGGGCAGCACCTTCAGCCTGTGCCAGGCAGTTGCCCAAACCCCCATATCCCCCTCACTATGCCATTGCCAGTCCTGAGTTTTCCCATCCATCCAACCAGCCCACACAGGGAATATTTCATTTTTACTGAGCTCTCCTGACCCGTATCGGCTGCTTAGGGAAATGGATTTCTTGCTGCCACAAGATTGCTTCCAGTTAATATAAACAGGTGAAGAGGATGTGGCAGGGAAGATGGAGACCCTGGCACAGGGCTGGGGGAGCCCCACAAAAATCCACCCCAAGGCAAGATGAGGTCATGCAGCTGCTTTTTGGGGTCTGGGGTGCTGACGTCCCTGATGCCTGGGGTCAGCCCTGGTTGGGGTCACCTGTGGAATGAAAGCAATGGCTTGAGGGGTCCCACAGAGCCCTGGGGATGGTCATCAGCACCACTTTGATGGTCTTGTAGCATCATGAGCCAGGCTTTTCTATCTGTTCTATTAACACACTGCTAACGGGAGAGGAGTTCATTTTTACCATTTAACATTTCATGGATAATTAATTATTCTTCATCTTTCCAGCAAAAGAGCAAGAGCAGGTAGAGGGGCTATTCAAAGCAAAAAAAAAAGTGAGCTGAAAGCTTGGGAATTGGTGAATTATTCGTAACATCAAAGGCAAGTGAGGATGTGCTGATTTAACAGTGATGCAGAGCCCTGGGCATTGCAGTGATGCTGAGACTGGCACACACTCATTGCAGTAGTGGTTGTGGGATGAGGGGTCTGGGGGTCCCCCAAATCTTGCCTGTGCTCCCCATCCTCCTCCTCTCACCTCCCCAGCTCTGTGAGCTGCCAGTTCTGCCTCTGCACATTGCCTGGGTGTCCCCGTGACCTGGTGGGGGCCTCCATCGCCTTCCGAAGCTTCATTCATCACCAGAGGCAAGTGGCAAAATAAATAATGATATTTAACATTTCGTAATAAGAACGATTAACCAGTAAATAATGCCTTTTACACCACAGAAGCCAGAGTAAATTAATTCCCCTAATTAGCTGTAAGGCAGCACAGGGCAGTGTCGGCAGCAGACAAAGCTGGCAGCTCCTGGCTGCGTTATCGCCCACCCTGAGGAATCACTGAATGTCCCCAAACCCCAAATCACACCCTAAAATTTTGCAGACTTGCAAAATCCACCACTGCCAGTGGGACACGGGGCTCCATGCCACTTCCTGGCAGCTCTGGCTAGCCCTAAATCACCCTTATCTCCTGTTAAAAAAAATAACAACAAAAGATGGCGACAAAATGGTTTATGGCTGTCATAAATTGTGCTGGGGGGAAAAAACCAACCCTGTTTGCCTGGAAGCAAGTGGGGGTTTCCCATTGGCACACAAATGGGAGCATTACCAAGGCTCACGTCCCACTGCAGCCAGAGCCAGCACTGACCAGTGGAGAGGCAAAGGGGGATTTATTGGAAGGAATTTTCCATCACATTTATCTCATTTGCTTGCTCTGATCAGAGGAACTGCCTGCCCTGGTGGGCCCAGATGCTGGTGTTGGTGGGGGAATGGGGATTCTTCTTCCTGGCCAGCCCCAGTGGGTGTGAAGGATGTGGGCCCTGTGTGTCCCTGTGATCCCACAGGGCTGGAGGGTGGCCAAGGCTCCACCACCTGCTCGGCTTGACTGGACTCTGCCCCGTTCCTCCCCCTGGATCAGTTCCTGGCTGCTCGCAACGACAGGAACAGGGACAGGCACGAGGACGAGGACGGACATGGCTGCCCCAAGCCAGCCCCAGAAGGCCACCTACGATGCCATTGTCATCGGGGCTGGCATCCAGGGCTCTTTCACTGCCTACCACCTGGCCCAGCGCCGCAAGGACACTCTGCTGCTGGAGCAGGTACTGGTGACCCCATCCTGCCATGTCCCCAGTCCCAGTCGGCTGGGGCGGGTGCCTGCAGACCTGGCTGCCCTCTGGCCGCTCTCCACCATGGCACAGAGTGGAGCTGCTGTCCTCACCACCAGCACCCCCATGTCCCCTGTTCCAGGACCCCCATATTCATAGTGCCAGCACCCCTGTGTCCCCACTGCCAAGACCCCCATCGCCTGCTGTTTTCTGGTGCCATGGATGACAGGACAGACTATCCCCATGTTCCCACTGCAGCACAGCACCAGGGCACATGGGGCTGGTAGGGTTGGGGGTGGCGGTATCTGTGCTCACCCCCATGTCCCCTCTACCCCACAGTTCCCCCTGCCCCACTCGAGGGGCAGCTCACACGGGCAGAGCCGCATCATCCGCAGCTTCTACCCCCAGGAGTACTACTCCCGCATGATGCCCGACAGCTTCCGCCTCTGGCAGCAGCTGGAGGCTGAGACTGGCACCAGACTCTACAGGTGACAGGGATGGGGATGCAGCCCCCACAGGGCATCATTCCCTCCCTGCTGGACTGGGGGCTGTGGCCACTGGGTGGGATGTGGCTGCCCTGGCAGGCAGCTGCCAGCTCTGGGTAATTTATGGGGTTCCATAAAGAAAATGGCGTTAAGGAAATGAGCATCTAAATGATCCTCCAGTGCCAGGGTCAGGGCTGATGGTGCTTGCTGTGTTTGAGGGGGAAAGCACAATGCTGGCATACAGACCTCATGAATCACCCGTTGCACCCACCCTGTGTCACCCAGCATCTCACCATGGGGTGCCCCAGCACCAGAGTGTATCATGTCCCAAGCATCACTGGTGCCACCGTGCCTCAGTTTCCCCCAGGGGAAAGCATGCAGGGGGTCTGCACAGGGAGGGGGAGTAGGGGGAGCTGACATGACTGGTGGGGTGCAGGCAGACGGGACTGGTGGTGCTGGGGCCGGCTGGAGACCCGGAGCTGGAGAGCTGTCGGCGCAGCATGGGTGACGACAAGGTCCTCGATGCCGCGGCGCTGGCCCGGCACTTCCCTGGCTTCCAGCTCCACGCTGGCGAGGTGGCCGTGTTGGACAGCACTGGTGGGGTGCTCTTCGCTGACCGGGCACTGAGGGCAGTGCAGGTGGGTGCTGCCAAGGGGAACGGATGAGATGTGGGACAAGGATGGGCTGGGCTGAGCTGGGCTGGGCTGGAGGGCCCTTGGCTCCATCCCTGCAGCCACCTCCTGTTACCATTCCCACTCAGGAGGTCTTTCGCCAGCATGGGGGCACCCTGCGGGATGGGGAGAAGGTGCTGCACATTGAACCTGGGGCCACGGTCACCGTCACCACCACAGCAGGGATGTACCAAACCCCCCGGCTCATCATCACAGCCGGAGCCTGGACAGGAGCCTTCGTGGAACCGCTGGGTCTCCGCCTGCCACTGCAGGTAAGGGTCAGTGGCACGGTGGGGTGGCACGGTCATGGCCAGAGCTAACACAGTGATTGCAGCCCCTGCGCATCGACGTCTGCTACTGGAGAGAGAAGCAACCTGGGAGCACCAGTGAGGGCACTGTCAGTCCCTGCTTCCTGACCGTGGGGCTGAGCCAAGCCCCGCACAGCATCTATGGGTTGCCTGCCCTTGAGTACCCAGGGATGGTCAAGGTGAGCGGGGCACAGTGGTGGTGGGGGTGTCTCTTAACGAGCCCACCCTGACCAGTTGTCCCGCAGCTGTGCCACCACCATGGCAGTCCCACGGACCCTGAGAAGAGGGATCAGGTCCCCTCAGGTGCCCCCCGCCCCGACATTGCCCTCCTGAGCAGCTTCATCAGCAGCTACCTGCCGAGGCTGGAGCCCCAGCCAGCTGTGGTGGAGACCTGCATGTACACGGTGAGAGCCCCAGAGGCCATGGATCCAGGCATGTGGGGTCCTGAGCACACCCCCACCCCAAGGAGGACCTTGCCATCCCTTTGCACCTCACACCTTGGGTCCAGGAGTGGACCCTTGGCCCCTCACCCTCACACCATGGCTCCCCCAGAACACTCCAGATGAAGACTTCATCCTGGACCGGCACCCCAAGTTCAGCAACATCATAATCGGTGCTGGCTTCTCAGGTAGGCAAGGGCACCCCCCGCCAACACAGCACCCCAGAGCTGGCCATGGCCATGGGGGTGGCTGCCACCCACCTCCCCTTTTCTTCCTGCAGGCCACGGGTTCAAGTTGGCACCAGTGGTGGGGAAGTTGCTGTGTGAGCTGAGCCTGGGTGAGGAGCCGTCCCACAGCATGGCCCCCTTCACCATCACCCGCTTCCCCGGTGTGCTCCAGTCTGTGCCGTAGGTGTGGGGATCCAGATGTGCCCCCATGGCATTGCACCAGCCTGCAGCTGTGTCCCTGCGTGCTGATGGCGCCCTGGGCTGTCCTTATACCCCAGTGTGCTCGCATCAACACATGCCTCCATCCCTCTGCACCCTGGTGTCCCAATATGCTGCACTGCTCCAAGCCCACACCCCAGATACCCTGCATCCTCCCATTCCATCATCACATCACCCAGCATCCTGGCACCAATCCATCCCAGTACCCCTCCATCTGGGCACCCCAGCACCACTGCACCTCCACATCCCAGAACCCAGGTATCCCCATACCCCTGCATCCCTGCTACCTGCATTCCAGGACCCCTGCATCCCCACAAACCCAGCATCCTGGTACCCTGCCTCCCCACATCCCTGCATCCCTGTCTCCCCGCATCCCAGCATCCCCCATGCCATGCAGTGCCAAGCTGTCTCTACGAAGCACCCGCTCCCTGGGAACAAATTAAGGAGCTTTGTCAGCCTCATGAAGATGGAGCTGGAGCAGTGCAGAGAGACACACTCGCTTAGGAGTCAAGTTAAATGTTTTAATGTTAAATGTGCCATTTTATTATCATTAGATCGCTCCCACTTAATGAAAGCGCATTAGCGCAGCGTGGCTTTATGGCAGTGAGCGCCGAGCTTGGCCCATGTGTTTCCAAGAGATGGTGGGTAAAGGGATCAAATAACCCGGTTTGCCAAGGTCCCAGGAGTGGGGAGGGACTCAAGGGCACTGGGGGTCCCTGGGACTGGGTGCAGGGGACAGCACCAGCAGGTGCCAGGGCTGAGGCTGAGCCATGCAGGCGGCCAGCAATGCACATCATCATCTCCTCTGCATTAAATAATTAACGCCGGCAGGCAGCAGCTCTGTTCCGCTGCTCATCTGCATATTTGTGAAGATTGATAAATGATTCATCACCAGCACCCACAGGGGCCGTCCACCCGCTCCCCTCCCCAGAACCCATGGGTGCAGCAGCCTCAGGGAAGGGGCCAGGCTTGGCCCTTCCATGGAGCTCCGCATCCCTGCTGGAGCTGGACCCATTCCACCAGACCTTGCCACCATGCAAACACCCCTGCAAAACAGGGAGATCCCCCTGGCACATGGAGCAGGCAGCAGCCGGGGTCACCAGCCAGAAATGACGTTTATTTTCATACTGAAAGTAAAAGGGGGTGTGGTGGGACACACAGCTGGGCTAGTGCAAAACAGCCAGACAGGAGTGGGGGGCTGGGGGGGCTGAAGAAAACCCAGGTGGACACGTGGCACCCCATCCCATGTCCCCTTCCCAGCTGCCGGGTGGCTGCTCCCCAGGGCCCGGCCAGCGAGAGACGTCTTTGGCTCAACTAAAAGGGGTGTAAGGGGTGGGGGGGAGTTTAAGTTATAAAATAAGGAGCCAGCAGGCACTGAGGAATAAATCCAGGGTGCCAGAGCAGCCGACTCCACCGCCAAGGACAGACAGGAGGTGGGAAGGTGGGGGGTACAGCCAGCGAGCCGGCCGGGCTGCTCCCCCCATGGCCAGGGCCGGGGGCAGCTGTGTGTGTGTCCCCCCACCCCACGCAGAAGAAATACCAGGGCAGCCCCGTGGAGCTGAGTGTTCCTGGAGTGCTGGGCAGTGGCGATGGGGGGCTAGGCGGGGGTCTCAGCAGCCCGGCTCTCCGCCTCGCTGGCACTGGGGGAGCTGCGAGAGGAGCGGCGTGTGCTGTCCCCGGCGTCCGGCTCCTCGTCCCATCTGTCGTAGGTGAAGGTGTGCCGGGAGCTCGGGGGGCTGTGGAAGAGAGCGAGGTTAGTGGGGTTCCTGGGGGCTCCGTGCTCCCAGCATGGCTCGGTTGCTGAGCACAGCTCAGGAGCTGTGGTGAGCCAGCACGCTGGCAGCCAGCTGGATGGAGCCTTGATTGCCTCCTTTTTTATTATTTCTGAGATATTTGTGGTATGCTCCACTGCAAGCAGCTCCTCATTGCGCTGAGCAGAACCGCTGCTCTGAGGTGGGGCTGAGCTGAGCCTGCACCGGGGCTGCCACCCCCAGGGGGACTCTGCACCCCAGCACTCAGCAAAAAGCTCGGGGCCCTGGATGCCAACACCAGTGTTCATGGACATCCCTGCCTGAGGGTCCCCGGCTGTACCCGAGCCCAGGGCTGGGTGCTGGAGATGTCTCTCCCCTCCACCCCTCTAGCCCCAGAACAGGTGGCCCAATGGCAACCATATTTCCAAGAGGCTTCTTTCCGTCCTTCAGCCATTCTCTTATTCAAGCCATCAGAAAGGTCAGAAACCACTGCCAGCGAGCCCCAACACACCCTCTCCTCTGCATCAAACAGGGTGCAGAGCCCCAAAGTCCTGCAGGCTGAGGCCATTCACACCCAAAATTCCTATCACAGGCACCTGACAGGACACAGGCAGCACCTCTGAGCTCCAGCCACCCACCCTGGGTCACCCGCTCTGGTGTCGCCTCCCTCCCTGCTCACACACGGTGGTAGGGGTGTGTTAGTATCCATCCCAATCCTGCCCACTCCCAGGGCGAGCAGGATGCTGTTCTGCCCAAAAACATTTCCTGAAGGAATAAATGCAGGTGTGTCCTGGCTGGTGACTGGGGAACCAGGAAGGGATTAGCGCTTCCCAGTGCCCCACAGCCGCTAATCCTGAACACGCTGCGTCCTGGGCAGCTGCCGGTCCCACTGAGGCCGTGCTGGGGATCTCCCCACAGACGGAGACACGTTGGGGATGCCCTGCTGCAGGCACAGAGGGGTGTCCCATCCCAGCGGAGGTGGGGTCCATGTCCCGAGCCAGGAGAGGGTTAGGGCGAGCGGTTAGTGGCACACGGGGAGGTTCATGCTGCACAGCACACACCACTCCCACCTCCTGCCTCAGTCGCTCTCGGGCCGGTACAGGTACTTCATCATCAGGTTGTCCACCTGTTTCTTCCGCTGCTTCTCCTCCTTCTTGCCCCGGGCAGGACGTGTTGGCTCCTCACCCCCTGCCACCCGCGGGCCCTTCTTGACACTGGAAGTGCTGCGGTAAGAGCTGGTGGAGCCAGAGGAGGACTCGGAGGAGGAACTGGAGTCGGATGATGATTCCTGCTTCTTCTTCTTCTTCTTGGATTTCTTCTTGGCTTTCTTGGAACGCTTCTTGGCACTCTTCTTCTTCCGCTCCTCCTCTTCCTCGGAGGAGCCCGAGCTGCTGCGGCACCGGCAGGTGTGCCGGGAGAAGTCGAGGGCGGACGCGGAGCGGCGCAGGCTGCCGGAGGGGCGGTGGGCAGCGCCCAGGGGGGCCGCGCTCCGCACGCTCCGCACGCTCCGGCTGTCATCCCCGGAATCGGCCTCGGGGCTGGAGCAGCCCCCGGCCCGCGGCGGGCGGTAGCTCAGCACCTCCTGGATGGCGGCTTCCAGGTCGGGGTCGAGGTATGAGCGGCGCCCCACGGGGCGGGCATCCCCACGGCCCTCCTCCTCGGAGGCTGCGCTGCGGGGCCGCGGGGGCACGGAGAAGCTGCGCCCCAACGGGGGCTGCCCGCGGGACCCCTCGTCCGCCTCGTCCAGGCGGCTGCGGGCCAGCGAGAGCCGCGATTCGGGGCGACCCTCGGGCCCCCCACGCCTGCTGCGCAGGCTCCCGGGGCTGGAGAGGGCGAAGCTCAGCACCGAGCACCCCTCGTCCCCCTCGTCCCCATCCTCCAGCCCGCGCCAGGAGGCGGAGGACACTCGGCTCACTGGGGCGGACGCAACGGAGGCGACGGAGGCTTTCTCGACGTCGGT
Source organism: Acropternis orthonyx (assembly GCA_035583155.1). NCBI lineage: Eukaryota > Metazoa > Chordata > Aves > Passeriformes > Rhinocryptidae > Acropternis > Acropternis orthonyx. The sequence goes on along the minus strand of JAWWEU010000050.1, from coordinate 4,436,278 downwards.
GGCCGAGAGGGACCACCGCTTGTCCAGGCCTTGCCGAGCCCGGCCGCTGGCGTCGGCGAAGGCGCGGGCGATGACGGCGGCGCGGTCCTCCTGCTCGGTGCCGCGGGCCCTGCCGCGGGCCGGGCGCTCGGGCGAGGGTGGCCGCTCGCCCAGGGCGCTGAACAGGGTCTGCTCGTCCCCGCGGCCGCCGATGGAGTCCTTGAGGCCCGGCCGCTTCCTGTAGCTGAGGGAGCTCAGCACCGACAGCGGCCGCTCCTCGGGCTCGGGACCGTCCGGCAGGGCTGACCTGTGCCGTGGCACCGCGGCCCCCGCGCACCGGGGACACAAAGAGAGACACGGACATGAGCGGGCCAGGTGGCCCCGGCAGTTTGTGCCAGCGGGAAACGGCATCGTGGAAAAATGTCACGTAAACGCTGGAATTGTTCTAGCCCAGCACTTTGATTCCCCTTTAAAGTCTTGCCTGCAATTTATTTCATTGTCGGCTACCTGGAGCCGCTGCGTTTGATTCCCGACTTCAGAAAAGGTGGAATTATCTCCAATAACAAAATGTTTTACATCTGCACCGCTGAATAAATTAAACCAATTAACAGAAACCAGCTCAGATCTTTCCCCCCTGCTCGGCAGAGGGAGGGAGTCCCCTGGGACTCCTGGAGCCCTGCTAGGAAATTGGGCTTGGATAAAAGCAATGTGCGCTCAGCAGGCGAGCAATTTCCACAGGGAAGGGGAATGGGGATGTGTGCCCCAGCCCTACGTCGTGGGGGTACCTGGGCATGTCCCCCACCTCTACTGTCATTGTCTCAGAGGTGTGGGAAGGGATGTGATGGGGCTGCAAAGGAGGGCAGGATGGAGCAGGGAACCAGTCCTGGAATGATGGAACGCTGCACAGAGCTAGAGCCTACCACCATGAGCCCTGGGGAGGTAAATGGGGTGCGAATGCCCTTGTGCCTCCAGGCAAGAGGGGACCAGGAAGGTCCCCTTGGTTGTGGGGACATTGTGTCCCCAGCGGGACCAAGCCACTTGCCAGCATTAACCCTTCCCTGGCCAAGCACACAAACACCAGGAGGGAACATGGTACCGAGTGCCACATCCCACGTGTGCCCACCCACCCCCAGCCATGCCCGGGCACAGCTCAGCCCGTCCTCTGCCTGCCAGCCCTACACCCAGCCCTGCACCCACCTGCTGCCCTTCAGGCTGCCATCATCCGAGAGCGCTTTGGAGGAGCCTTTGTTCTTGGAGAGCCAAGACTTCACCCCATCAACACGCTCCTCCAGCTCCGAGTCCACATCTGAGTCACCGTCACTGCCAGAGGAGCCGGTCAGGGTGGAAGAAAGCAAGAGGTGAGCAGGAGGCAGTGAGATTTCTGGGTGCTGGAAAGGTGAAAGCGCACTGGAGGGTACCACAGCTCCCCCAGCACCCACTGCCTGAGCACCCTGGCATGGGTGAAACTCGATCCCATGATCCTGCTCCATCTCTGGGGCACAACCTGCATGCACAGAGCTCAGCCTGCATTTTATGGGCTCCCTGAAGCACCCACCAATCCCCCAAACCACCTCCCTGCCTGCCCAAGGGGCTCCTGCACCCTCTACCCAACATCCCTCCCTGCCACTGCACAGCTCCAGGGCAGCAGGCAGGGCACAGCTCCAGAAACGCAGGAGATTTCCAGCTCCAGGACTCAGAAGGAAATAAGTGGGTTCATTTTATAGGCTGCCGTCGAGTGCAGAGTTACAGCGAGGAAGAGCAATGCTGATGGCCCCGAGTAAACAGGAGTTTAGCAGGCGGAACAGCCACGACTCCAGCACGGCGGGCGCAGGAGCGCCGTGGGCAGATTTACAGCCCTGCCGTGCCCGAGAGCCCCTGATTTACGTTCCGGCGTAAAAAAAGTCCTATCTGGCTTAAACCGTCTAATTTATAACGGCTGTTCGTAACCATATTGATTGCCTTTAGAAAGAAGGTGCTGTCTGCATTGCAAAATCCATTCCTCCACGTTAAAAGCATCCCTGAATAAATCTCCCTTAATACCTCACCGCTTACTGCTTTCATTAGGGTTACGGCAGCGCCGGCGGGATCTATACGGAAATCGAAGTGGTGTGGTCCCCTCTCCCCACCCCACTCCCACCGAATGAGGGCTCCCACTGGGCTGCTCCAGGGAAGGGATATATCAGAGGATCTTAAAAGGCCTTTTATCCACTCGGTTTTGGGCTTATTCCCTGCCTGGGAATGACAGCAAACAGCACAAGGGACAGGCTGGGATAGACCCTGTATATGTATCCTTCTTGTTAAATTCAAAGCAGTGATCCTGTGCATCTCCCTCCACTGCAATACATCCAGGCAACGCTGGGCTTGGGAAAAAAAAAAACAAAAAAACCACAGAACGACACCAAAAAATCCCCAATGAGCCCCAGAAACAAACTCTGGGGGCAGTTAAGGTTTTACAACCGACAGAATTAAACTCCACATCAAACGCAGTTTATGTCCAGGTGAACATGCCATTAGTTAAGCAGGGCCTGGGTCGTGGGAGCGACCACGGGTGAGGATATTAATTAGGGGGGCTCCCTGGCTGGCCCCTGCTGACACACTCATCATCATGGCAGGACATCATCCCCCAACCCATCGCAGGGGCTCATCCCACCCCCTGTGTGGGATGCAGTTATGTGCTGTGCCGTGCCGTGCCGTGCCGTGCCATGGGTGACGTTAGTGCATGCAGAGGTGGGCCAGTGGCATGCGGGACCCCGGCCCGCGGGGGTGAGGTGGGGGTTAGGGGAGGGGGGCAATGAAAGAGATGCTCCTCACAGTTTACTCTTTCTTTTCTGATACTTTGCCACCATGTCCTGCAAACTGGGAGAGGTTGGAGGTGGTCGGAGCAGGGAGAAACACAACAGAAAAGAAATCAAATGAAAATCAAAAAAAAAATCCAAGCGGGTGGAGAAGGGATGGGAACAAATTAAATGAAGGGGGAGGGCCAGGGGAGGGAGGAGAAGCTACCCTGCAACCCTGGAGTGAGGCTGCACCCAGGCTGGATTCCAGCATTCCACATCAGTTGCTGGAGCATGTTCAAAGTAAGGCAGTGGGGAGCTGGGGAAGGGTCTGGAGCACAAGTCTGATAAGGAGTGACAGAGGGAGCTGGAGGGGGGTTAGCCTGGAGAAGAGGAAGCTCAGGGGGAACATTTTTTCTTTCTGCAACTCCCTGAAAGGAGGTTGGAGCCAGTTGGGGGTCAATCTCTTCTCCCAAGGAACAAGCAATAGGACAAGAGGACTTGGCCTCAGATTGCGCCATGGGAAGTTTAGATTGGATACTAGAGAAAATTTCTCTACCAAAAGAGTGGTCAGGCATTGGAACGGGCTGTCCAGGGAAGTGGCAGAGTCACCATCACTGGAAGTGTTCAAAAAAACATGTGGATGTGGCACCTGGGGACATGATTTAGTCTAATATGGCAGTGCTGGGTTAATGGCTGGAGTCAATGATCTCTGAGGTCTTTCCCAACCTAAACAATTGTATGATTCTGTAATTCTATCCTGGGCTGGGCTGGATCCCAGCATCCCAAATCTCCTGCCAGCTTGCGCTGCCCTGGCCCCTGGGACTCCCTGGGCTGTTTCCAGCCAGCTGACACAGCTGTGGATGCATTTCAGGCACCTCCACAAGCAGGTGAAGCTCACGGGGGCTGCAGTGGACAGAGGGGTGGGATGCAGAGGTGCAGGGACTGATCTCTGTGCACAGGTGCCCAGTGCACAGCTGGCACAGACACAGGCGCATGGACGGATGCACAGGTGCCCAATGCATGGATGGATGGATGGATGGATGGATGGATGGATGGATGGATGGACAGCATCCTGCCGGGGCCAGGCAGAGCCAAGGGGTCCCCGTGGCATTTCCAAAGTGGCGAGAGGAAGCGGTGATCCCCAGGGAGGTGCCTCGCGTGGCAGCCAGGCCCAGTGGTCTCACCTGTTGATAAGGTCCTCGTTGCTGTCGCTCTCCATCTCATCCTCGATGGCTGCCTGCAGGTCCCCGATGCGCTTGAAGGCCAGTTTCAGGTCTGACTGCAGGCTCTGGTTGGCGGCTTCCAGGCTCTCCAGGTCCATCTCCTGCAGGGGGGAGCGGGATGAGCCGGGTGCCTCAGGGAACACCCCCTGCCTGGCCCTGTCACGGGTGCCTCACCAGCTCATGCTTCTTGCGGCTGGCCTCCGCCTCCTTCTTGGCCAGCTCGCCCATCTCCTCCTTGACATCACGGAGCTGTCGCTGCAGCCGCTTGTTCTGCTCCTTCTCCCGGTTCTCAGCGGCCGCGCGCTGATCCCGCTCCTCCGTCAGCTTCTCCATGTTCTCCTTCAGCCGCGTGGCCAGACTCTGCAGAGCAGCGGGGTCACCCCACATCCACCCATGGACCCCTCACCCTGCAGGCCCAGCCTCACCCCAACACCCACCAGGGGCTGATGAGAGGACGGATCCCATCCCTGTGAATTTACACAAGGAGATGGAGGAGAAATCACCCCCTCCCAGGGCCAGGGAAGGGGCAGAACAACAGCAAGTGCTTTCTTGAATTGGAAAAATAGATTTAACTGTGTGTGAAGTAATTAAAAGATGTAATGTAGGGAAAAAATAGCTCCCGTTCTCCCCCAGCCACTGAGCCAGCCGCTGCATATTTATGGCCCCGGCAGAGAGAGCGGGGAAGGAAATAATAGCTTGGAAAATATGAAGAGGAGAGCTAAGCTGCCGTGCTCCCTGGCAGAGCTGCGGAGGCAGAATATAAAACAGGCTGCCTTCGTGGGGCCGGGGAGTCTGTAATTTCCCTAAGTCGATGCAGGGAAAGAGCAGCACTTTGCCGGGCTGGCAGTGGATTACTGTTATCGGCGCTTGCAGGGAGCCTTCCCTGCGGAGACGGGGAAGGGCTGCCCGAGGGGGAGGGCTGCAGCATGGGGGGTCCTGGGGAGGGCACGCGCTCAGCCGACCTCTCAGGCAGCTTCATCATGATCCTGCTGCATTCCTGTCCCGGGCAGAGAGTAGGGAGAGCCCAGTGCCTACCTCCAGGCGCTTGACTTGCGTCCGCTCAAACTCCAGCCTGGTCTCCAGCTCACGGATCTTGGCCTCTTGCCGGCTCACCAGTGACTTGTCCACCATGGATTGCTCCAGGAACTCCAGCTGGCTCTGCACACCTTGCAGCTGTGGGGGAGGCACAGACTCAGCCTTGACCACAACCTCTCTACCCCCTTGTCATCCTGGAGCAGAGCTGCTGGCCATGCTGCTTCCATCCCAATGGAGAGTTTCCCATGGGATTGCTCTGCACCCCCACAGTGCATGGTGTGGGCAGCAGATCACTAGGTGACCCCTGTCCCCCTGGTTTCACTCAGAGTGCATCCCCTGTCTGATGTTGGTGCTCCCCACCTTCTCCTGCAGCTCCTGCTTCTCCTTGCTGACCTCCTCTAGCTGTGCCTGGAGGTCATTCATCTGTGCCAGGTCCCGGGATGCCTGTGGGACACACCAGGGCCATCAGTACGGATCCCACTGTGCTGTCTCCAAGAGGGGTGTTTTGGGGGCTTGGGTGGCTGCAGCTGCTGCTTCCCCTCACCTGGGCTACAGCTGCCTTGTGCTTCTTCATCAGCTCATTCATGTCCTCCTGGTCCTCCTCCAGCCGACTCTGCACCTCATTTTTTTCCCGCTGCAGCCGACTCAGCTGCTCCTCCAGCTGTGGAGAGCAACACCTGACTCCTGTTGCCCCCCAGGAGTGGGGCATTCAGCCCCCAAAACCACCTCAAACAGCGTGGGGTCACACTGCTGGGGCACCCTGGGTGCAAGAGGGGCATGGCCCCACAACACTGCATCGCATCCCAAACCACTCACCGCTGCCTTGGCCTTGGCGAGGTCATCGATCTGCAGATGGAGGTCCTCAATCTCCACCTCCATGGATTTGCGGGCCTTGACGGCAGCTGCGCAGGTGAACTCTGACTCCTCCAGCTGCAGGGATACAGCTCAGCACCCGGCCAGGGCACAGGGACATCCCATGTCCCTCAGAGGCTGTGGTTTTGGGGGGGGTCTGGATGCACACCTGGTTCTTGAGCTGGGTAATCTCCCTCTTGCTGGGTGCATTGTTCTTCAGGTGGTCCAGCATGATCTGAGCATCAGCCAGCAGTGCCTTTGTTCTCTTCAGGTCCCGGCGCAGGCGCTTTTCCGTCTCAAAGTCCCGCTGGTTGGCCTGCAGAAGGGGGGACCATGCCAGGGCTCTGTGTCACAGGAATGTCCACTCCATCACAGTCACCCCAGGGTCCCCAAAGCAAGGCACATGCCCAGTTGCTCTTCACCCCACCTGCTCGCTGACAGCAGATAACTTGCTCTCCAGCTCCCGTTTCTCTCTCAGCACCTTCTGCTTGTCCTCGTACTCCTCCTCCAGCTGCACCTCCATCTGCTTCAGCTGTGGGACAGCCAGGGGGCAGCTGGTCAGGGTGGTGGGGAGGGGCCATGACACCCACCCCTCCTCATGTGTCCCCACACACCGGGGACACCGGGTGACCCCACCAGAGGGGTGTTTGCGCAACCAGAGGCACAAAGCCCAGCGCACGCACGCTGGCCCGGGCAGCAGAAGGACCAGTCGGACCTGCTGGGCCGGTGGAGCCGGGCTGCGGTCGGCTGCGTGGGAGCCGGGTGCTGTGTGACAGTGCCCAGCTGGCAGCTCCCGGCACCCAGACGGGGCACAGGGATGCATCCCAGACCCTCCTGGGCAGAGGGGCCACAGCTGAGCCCTACCTTCTTCTGGCATGACTGCCGGATCTCCTCCACCTCCTCGTCACGGCTCTCCACCTCCTTGGCATGGGTCTGCCGCAGCCGCTCCATCTCCATCTCCAGCCGCAGTTTTGCCTGCAAATGGTGGGGATGTGGTCAGAGCAAAGGGGACATGGGGACCCCCCCATGCCACTCCCCAGGCACCACTCACACAGAAAACCCCCCGGTTCAAGGCCGGCCGGGCCGCCCGCCCCATGGTGACCTGCTGGGCCATGGCACGGAGGGCCGGGAGCTGTGCTGGCCGCTGCGGTGCCTGGCCCGACGTCGGGCTCAGGGCAGCCGCCTCCTCTTCCCAGGCAAGCCCGGCCCAGGTAATAACAGCTCTGCATGAAACCACCCCACCCAGAAACCTTGCCCCTCCCCGCTGTACCTGCTCCAGCATCTGGATGGTCCCAGCCTGCTCATCCAGTTCCTCCTCCTGGTCTTTGACCTTCGCCTCCAGGTCCCTCAGCTGTTTCTTCACCTTGGCCAGGGAGGCTTCGTCCTTTGACTCCTGGGAGGAGATGTCCTGCAGCTCTGCCTCCAGCGACTCTGCCTTCTGTGTCAGCCCTGCGATGTCCGAGTCCTTGTCCTGTGAGAGAGGGGGTCAGCGTGAGCCCTGGGCACCTGGTGACTGGGGGTCTGGGGTGGGGGCTGGGGTCCACTCACCTCCAGCAGCTGCTTGAGGCCAAAGACCTCAGCCACCAGCACATCCTTCTCACGGCTCAGCTTCTCCCGCTGCAGCCGTTCCCGCTGTGCCTCCTCGTGCGCCTGAGAGAGCTCGCAGTCAAACCTGCACAGGGAGAGCAGGGCAAGCACTCAGCACCCCGGGGGACCAGCTCTCAGCCCCGTGCCAGGGATGCTGCGCTGAGCATCCCCTTCCCATGGCATCGGGAAGGGCAGCGTGGTGCCGAATGCTTGTTCAAAACAGGCTGCCAATGAGCCTTTACTTGCTAGCACACTGACAGGGAGTCACTGGGAGAAACTCCTCCCGCTGCCTTCACTCCATGCTAATGGCTAATGGGGAGCACAGTGCCGACCCTAGCAGAACTATCAGCTGCTCTGCAGGGCCGGCCATGGCTGTTTATGGCAGGGGCTTGGCTACACTGAGGCAGCCAGGGACACCAAATCCTCTAAGCAGGACTCGGAGGGGCTTCAGGATGTTGGGGGGTCTCCAGGAGAGACGGGCTCTCGCAGCAGCTCAGCTCCCCCAGCTGCGTCTCAGTGCCGTGGCCCCACTTGAGATGGCACCAGTCCCATCCCTGAGGGGACACAAACGTCTGGTGGGGGAGTGCTCAGCACAGCCTGTAGCCAGGAAGCACCATGGCAGTTCTCCCAGTGCCCCTGGGATGGGATCAGCCACGTTTGCTCCGAAATCTCTGCCTTTGGGGCTTGGAAAACAACCCTATGCTTGAGTTTGTGACCTGCATTAAACACCTCGGCAGCTAATCCCCGTTTTTCCTCGCGCTGGGTAATAAACAGCTGCATTAGCACAGACTCCAATCCGCGGAAATTGAAATTAATTAGATTGGATTCTCTCGCTGTATTTGTGTGTGTGATCATTACCATAATGAGATGAAAGCGTCCCTGCTGCTTAATAACGTTAGCAAACTTTGGGGCTGGGAGCGGGAATGGGATGGCAGCACATGCCAAACAGACATGCAGGGCACCAGCAGCCTCTACCACAGGGCATGACCCCACATCGGGGGATCACACAGCTCCAGGTCCCCCAAAAGGGCAGGAGGTCCCCCTCACAACAAACACATCCAACCCGGGCAGTCCCATCCTGCTGGAGACATCTGAGCCAAGTAGGCGCTGGTGAAGTGCCCAAATCTCTGCTAAAATAGTAATGCCACTGCGGCAGAGGCTCGCTGCGTGGTGAGGATGCCACATCCCCCATGACCCTCTGCTGCCAGCAGGCAGTCCCCACCTCCGCTGCTTCTTCTCCAGGTCGTGGTTGCGTCCCTGCTGTCCCTCGAGGTGCAGCTTGGTGTCCTGCAGCTCGGCAGCCAGGCGCTGGCACTTCTTCTTCAGCTGCTGCAGCGCCCGCTGGCTCTCCTCGCTGTCTGCCTGCAGGTCTGCCAGCTGCGGGCAGGAGTGGGCAGGGCGGTGAGGGCTCCGGTATCCCACCACATCCCTGCTGTCCTGGCCATGGGCTCCCTCAGCTCTGAGCAGCCCATCCCATGCTGAGGGGACTGGGTGTCCCCAGGGCTGAGCCCCACTCACCTTACGCTCCAGCTGCCTCTTGCCCTGCTGCTCCACCTCCAGCTTGTCCTCCAGTTCCTGCTGCAGCCGTTTCTTGGTGAAGTCGATCTCCCGCACTGCCCGCTCATATTTCAGCCGCCATTCACCGCCTGTGCGGGGAAACGGGGTCACCAAGGGGCTGCTTGGGTGGCTTGGGGCCATCATGGAGTGGGGGACACTCAGAGTGTGCCAGCAGCCAGCACCGGAGGCAGGACAGCACCTGAATCATCATCATCGAGCTCCCCGTTGAGCTCGGCCGCCCGGATGAGCCGAGCCTCCATCACCTCCATCTCCATCGACTCCATCTGCTTCTTCAGGGCATCGTACTTTGCCTGGGAGGGGACATGGCCATGGTGAGCACCAGGGAGGGGCACGGGGAACACTGCGAGGTCATGGAGAGGTGCATTTACCTGCAGGTCCTTCATCTCCTTCTCAGCCCGCAGCCTCTCGGCTGTCTCAGCGTCCAGCAGTTGGGAGGCCGACTCGCCGGTGTTCCGCTCGTCCGTCAGCTCTGATGTCAGCTCTGTGATCTGGGGGCAGTGCAGAAAACAGGACCATGGGCTGGGGCAGGCCAGAACAGCCCTGTACCCCATCCCAGCACCAGCAAGGACCTACCCTGCTCTCCAGACGGTCGCTGTTGAGCCTCAGCTCGTTACGCTCCTTCTCCACCTTCTCGAGTTTGCTCTTCAGCTGCTGGATCTCTTCCTGCAACAGAGCAGGCGGTGAGGGAGGGAGCAGGCGCAGGGAAGAGGTTGGCGGGCAGGAGCCTGGCAGTTCTCCGCCCCCTCGGCACCCCCCGACGCAGGATGGGCAGGGTGGGGGCTCCCCGGGGCTGCTCTCCCCTGCCAAGGGCTGGGCAGGGACTTTCCCCAACCCGCTCCTCCGCCGTGCTGACTCCAACCCCATAAATGGTGTCGAAACGCCAGGCGGTCCCAGAAAAGCTGGAGAGGGGTCCCCCCATCTCCTGGGAGAGGGGGTGGGAGCAAACCCACCCATCAGCAGCTCACTGAAGGGTTTGGGTGCACCCAGCCCAGGGTGGGAGGCGGGGGCCCACCAGGATGCCTGGGGTACACCAGCCAGTTCTGGGGAGGTGTGTCCGGCTGCCAGCATCCTCCTCTCCCCTTCTCTGGTCCCAGCACAGGCTGGGGGGGGCAGGAGGGGGCCCGGGTGCTCCCACCCAAGCACCCGTCCTCGGCGGGTCGGGGTGAAAGCTGAGCCAGGCAGTGGCTCCATGCACCAGTGTCTGGTTGCCAGTGTGAGCGGAGCCCCCGCATATGCCTCTCGGCACACGGTTTCATTTCCATTCTCCACGCTTGTAATTGGGCTCATGCAACAGCCGGCTCTCGGGATGCTAATGACATGCTGATTCGCAAATTAGGGAGCAATTCGAGCCTGGCGCTGACGGGGCACAGCCAGACATAGTCCTGCGTCTCACCCCATCATGGACTCCTGCATCCCACCCCACTGTATCCCAATCCACCACAGGATCCTGCATCCCACCCCACTGTGGGATCCTGTATCCCCATCCACCACAGGATCCTGCATCCCACCTCACTGCAAGATGCTGCATCCCACCCTGCCACAGGATCCTGCATTCCACCCCACTGTTAGCTCCTGCATCTGACCCCACTATGGGGTCCTGCATCCCACTCCACTGTGGGGCCCGACACTACCCCCAGCCCTCCCTGCTCCATCCAACATCCCCCAGCACAGATACCCACGTCTTTGCCACGGATCTGGTCCTCGGTGAGCTGCACCTCGATGAGGGGCCGCACGGTGGTGAAGAGCTTCCACCACGGCCAGTCCTTCACCCCCTTGTTCTTCTTGATGTTCTTCTGCACACACCGGATGGCCAAATCCTGGATCTGTGCAGGGCACGGGGTCAGCACAGGGTATGTGGTCAGCACAGGGTGCTGCCAGCAGGGCAAATCAGGGTGGATGGGTGCTCAGCACCCCCGCCAGCACCACAGTGTGCTCCCCTTCCTTAGCATTTGGGCTAATTGCATCTGAGGTGCTGCCGCTGCTGAGACGCCTGTTTTACGCCTCCTTTAATGATAAAAGTAGGAGCTGATGCGTCGATTCATCCTGCTGTGGCGATGCCCAGCAGCCTCCCTGCCGGTTCCCCCTGGCCCCCCGGCTCCCCCTGGCCCCCCACGGCTCCGGGGGAGGCGGGAGGAGGAGGTGCTGGCCCAGGAGGCGCAGAAAGACTGCGCTGCCCATTTTAGGCGAAATTGTGAAGCAGAGCGGGGAGGGGAGAGTTGCTGGGACGAACCTTTCTCTTCTTGAAGTGCTGCCGTGCCAAGAAGCCCCTGCATGCCGCCTGGAAGAGGGTGATGTTCCTGCTGGTCTGCGTGTCCCGCTGCTCCTCCAGCTTGGCCAGTGATCCAGCCCGGAAAAATACCTGCGAGAGGGGAGCGGGGCGGGATGGCGATGGGTGCTGGCATCCCTCCAGCCACAGCGTGCCACCCTCCCACCGGTGGGGATGCAGCTCTCCCCTCCGGTCCCAGCCACCGGTCCTGTCCCACTGTGGGGTTTTATTCTCCAGGCACAAGGAATGCCGTGGGTGGGAGCAAACAGTGATGCCCTTGTGCTGTCCCACCGCGCCATGCTGAGCCATGACGCACACCCCTGCCCACACCCACACCCAGTGTCAGGCACCATACCCGGCTCAAGCCCATGTGGTAGCTGCTCTTCTCCAGGTCCAGCGACTCCAGGAGCTCCTCCACTGCCTGTGGGGAGAAGTGTCAGGACTGAGCTGGTGGCAGCCTGGGGTGCAGGGGACTCTGGACCACAGCACTTGCCCCGGCACAGGACCCGTACCCGTTTCTCATCCACCACGATGTAGTTGCGCCCATGTTTCTTGGTCAGATGTGGGACCAGGACATCAAAGCGCCGCCTGAACTCCGCAAACACCATGTGGTCGGGGTAACCTGAGGGAGCAAAGGAGGGTGGGGCTGTGGGGACAGAAAGGAGGCCAGGGTATGCTGGGGACAGACCTGTGTGCCCTGACATGCTGAGGCCCAACTTCTGGAAGAGTTGACGGGGTCACCTCACATGGCACAACTCCCCAGGGAGCCAGAGCTGGAATGCCCTGAGCCTCCTCAAGAGGTTTTCCTTGGCTGGGTCCTCCAGCAATTTTGGCAGGGATCTAGGGAGAAAGTGGCCAGATCCCATTTTGGGGGAAGAGCAGGGACGCGTGTGTTGCCTGTGCAAGTCCTGCTCCGGCTTCACTCTGAGCTGCAGCCAACTCCTGCATCAGGCTCCAGCACTGAGCCTTCACATCTTAATTAACGACGAGGTATTGATGGGGACACTGACCCCGGCACAGCCGGCTGGCCACGGCCATCGATCCAGGAGGTGTGTGGGTGGCATCGATTTCCAATGGTGGCAGGAAGGGTCCGGCCTCCAAGCAATAAACCCTCGGCCAGGCGGCTGACCATGTGTATCGATAAATGCTTTGCTGAGCACGACCCAGAGGCCCCTGTTCCAGTGGGACAGGGGCTGGATGCCAATGGGATTTGTGCCAGGAGCCAGCAGCACCAGCAGAGACACCCAATTAAGGCCATGCCTGTCCCCAGCACAGATAACGGTGCCACAGGGGAGGGGGGACAGGGCCACCCTAGGGAGAAGGCTGGAGGTAGCGGGGCTCAGAGCAAGGGCACATGCTGAGTGGGCTCCCGAGGGCCTTTGTCTCCCCAGAGACAAAACACAGCCAGGACCTCTGCAGCATCCCTCCCCTCGCCCCGGTGCCGGTGCCAGGCTCACCTTGGCGGTACATGCGGAGGGCGTCAAGCAGGCGGGAGCCGCGGAGCTGGGCACGCAGGAGGGGCACGTCCAGCTGCATGAGCCCGGCCTCGCAGTGCTCCGCTGGCAGCTCCAGCTCGCTGCCGCTCACCCGCCGGCACGGCACCGCCTGGGCGTCCCCGCCGCCCCCCGCCGCCCTGGGCAGGAAGCAGTGCACGAAGTGGAGCTTGGACTTCTTGATGCTGTCAATGAGGGCATCCTGCAGGCACGGCAGAGTGGGGTGAGCGGTGACGTGCTGCAGTGCCCTGGCTGGACGTGGGGACCACCCCTTGGCGCGCTCTCACTCACCACTTGCAGCTTGATCTGGATGCAGAGGGATTTCTTCTTGACGGCGGCCACGCCAGTGGTGAAGGTCTTGCGCATGCTGGTGGCCCTGCGCAGGGCCAGCTGGGAGCCCCCCTCCAGCCCCGCCACCGAGCCCGACAGCACCAGCGCCGACCCACCACGGCCGGCAAAGAGGCTGCTGATCACCTTCCTGCGGGGCACAGAGGGGATGTCACCCACCAGCAACACCTCTCGCCCCCGCCGTGCTCCCAGCCCAGGACCCCACTCACTTCTGGGACTCCTGCAGCAGGACAGAGGCATTTTGGGAGGCTGGGTTGTGCTTGACGTAGTTGAGCCATCCGGTGGCATCGTACTCCACCCAGTTGGTCCCTGAGCTGTGGCCCAGGAGGAAGTGTCGGGGCTTGTCACTGGGGAGCAGTGGGTTGTGCCCTGTGGGGAGACACAGAACTGCTGGGTGCAGCTCCACGGTCCGGTGCTTCACTGGCACATGTCACAGAATGGTGAATGTTTTGGGTTGGAAAGGATCAGGTTGCTCCTGGTCTAGTGGACCTGGACATGCCCCAGCAGTGCCAGGCTCTCCCCATACCTTTCTTGCCCCCTTCCTGGGGGCCATAGTAGGAGAAGAGTCGCTCCAACAAGGTGTCCTCGTTGCCACCCGGCTGCAGAGCCTCCTCCTCCAGCAGCCACAGCAGCCCCCGTGCCTCGTCTGTGTGGGCCAGTGACCGGACCTGCAGGGACACGGCCCTGGCAGTGGGTCTGGCACACCACTGTCCCTGGGAGCAGGGGTGACACAGGGAACCCAGGCCACGCAGGGAGCACGCAACCTCACACCATGCAAGAGGGCTCCTGCTTAATGGATACCCAGCAGGGAAAGAGTCCACATGGGACACTCGGGCAGCACATCTCGCTGGGAAATGCAGTGCTCAGCCACCCGTGGGCTGAAACTCAGCACAGGGCTGGTGCCACCAGCACCCCTGGTCTCTTCAGCCACCTCCAGCAGGGACTGGAGGACCCCAGGGATTAGAGAACCTTGGGAACCTGTGTACCTTGGAGACTTGAGCACCTTTGGGACCAGAGCATCCCAGGGGCTAGAGCATCTTAAGGATTGGAGCACGCCAGGGACTGGAGCACCCAAAGGATCATACACAGTCTCCAGGTCCCCTGCCCAGAGCACAGGCAGCTCCCAAGGAAAACCATGCTGGGGCTGCACCAAGGATGTGGGCTGCACACGCACTCACACCCATGCACTCACAACCAGGCATTCAGGACAGCCCTTTCCTTCCCCTCACTACCACCCAAATGCCAAAAAGTTGCCCATCCACTGCTGTGCTGTGGCTGGAAGTGCAGCAGGTACTTACTAGTGCCTGGTGTGAGGACTGGTCTACAGCAGCTATGGAGCCAGAGGAGCTGGGCTCAGCATCAGCCAGGGTGAGCTCTATGTTCTCCTGGTGAGGGGGAACAGAGGCAGGTGAGCCCCCCACACTGCACCGTAGCAGTGACGGGGACCAGGAGCTGATCAGGGTGTTGGTCTCAATGAAGTTTAGGGTGATGCTGGGTGCCAAGGGGGAACCAGGACACGTGGAAGGGTCCCCATGGCCTGTCAGTTCTGAGACGGAGTGGCAGCGGTGATCTCATCACCACCACCACTCACAGCCACCCCATCACCTGCCAGCCCAGCTCTCCTGTGCTGTGCTCCACAGCCAAAGAACTCGGGGTGCACACAGAGGAGATGCTCATGTGGGGACGGGAGGGCAGGAGGGGAGGAGGCAATGGCAGCCCTGGGTATCCCTGGTACCTCCTTGTATCGCTCCAGCTCACGGGCAAAGGTGCGCTGGTGGAAGAGGAGCTGCAGGCGCTCCTGGGTGTAGTTGTGGCAGAGCTCCTCGAAGGTGGCCCCCCGGCTCTGCCCCGCCAGCTCAGGGTTCTGTGCCCCGGGGGTGTCCACCACCGTCACTGAGCACACTGAGTGCTGGCTCGACTTCAGTGCCCTGGAGGGGACACAAAGGCACACAGCAGGGTGAGTGGGTGCTGCCAACCACCCCCCCAGCTGTCTCTCCAGCCCTCCCAGCATGTACCTGTTGAGGAGGGAGATGAGGAGGGTGAAGAGTTCGGAGTACAAACCAGCTGCCATGCCCTCCAGGCACTCCAGCGCTGTCAGCTTGGGACCTGGCCAAGGCAACCCTGAGTGTCCCCAGCTCGCTGACCCCTGGGGCCCATCCGTTGTCCCCCCATACCTCACCCTACCTGTTCCACCATCCCCCAGGGGAGACTCGTCGGGGCCCTGCCGAAAGGAGGTGGAGCGCTGCAGGGTGCCCTTGGGCTGGTGCTTGAAGATGGCAGAGGAGAGCTCCTCCAGGCTGCAGCCCAGCAGGTACGCGGCTTTCTGAGCCCACTCGTGTCGTGCAAACTGCTTCCTCCCAGCTGGAGGGTGGAGAAGGGGGCTTCAGAGCTAGGCAGGGCATCCCCAAAAATGGGAAGCATTTTCAGACAGGCCTGGGATGGTCTCAGGGACCCCCAGAGTAGGCTGGGGATGCTGGGCACAGTGGGAGCACATGGCCAGGAAGCATGTTTTGAGGTGTGAGGAGACAGACATGTATGGGGTCTAGAGGAGGTGGGGGGTGAATGGCTTGGTGCCACTTCAGGGCTGAGCCCAGAGCCACACCATGGTGTGTGGAGGTGAGAGTCCCCTTGCCCACCACTACCTTGGGACCTCTGGGGCTCTGAGCCACCCCACACAGAGGGACATGTTCCTGCTTGGTGACGTGCTCTGAGCAGCCCAGCTGCAACGCAGCAGGACAGACCGTGGTGGACAGACAAAGACATGGATGCTGGGGGAGGTGGGAGCAGGTTAATGGTGACATGCAGGGACATGAGAGCAGGATGGCAGTGACACGTGGGAAGGGGAAGCCAGAGACACAGGGGGAGAACAGGACTTTACCTTCGTTGGCGTCTGCATTGCAAAGGGCAGCATGCACCATGCGAACAGAGACAGGGGTTAGAAACAACAGCACGTGGTGGCACGAGGAGCCCTCCTGCCCAAATATGCCACCATGCCACACACATGCCAAGCCTGCCCCCTCCCCAGGCATCGCTGCAGTGAGACACTGTGACCCAGTGTGGAGGCCCTTCCTCTGTGAGCCTCCCTGCACTGTGGGCACTGGTGGGGAGCAGCCTGGCTCTGTCCCAGAGCATGGAGAGCAGCTGTCAGATCCAGCTCCTTGTGAGTGTCAAGAGGCCAAGGAAACTGGGGGGGGCTGGTGTGACTGAGCTGGCTCTGAGCACCCCCAGTGCCCACGAGGTGCAGGGGAGGCTTCAGCAGCAGTACAGAGGTGGGGCTGGGATGCTCTCCCCCGGCAGGATTTGGGGTTCCCTTCCAGAAGGCCCCTGCTATGAAGAGACTCCAGAGCTGACCGAGCAACCCACTGTGGTGGCTGCAGCAGGACCCTGCTGCCCTCTAGTGCCCTGAGAGGAACCCGTGGGCCAGGACTGCACCCTGAGAGCACACTGTGGGCTGCACTGCACCCCAAGAGCACCCCATGGGTCAGCACTGCACCCCACTACACCCCAAGAGCACCCCATGCGCCAAGCCTGTACCCCAGTGCACACCCAGACCACTCCAGTCTCTCCCTCTTCATCCCCAGTTCATCTGCTCCCTAGGGCTGCAAATTTCCTGGGTGCAGCCACCAGCTCCAGGTGCCCATTTTGGGCGTGCCATGCCCCAGCCCTCCTACCAGCATGCAGCACCACGGGGGTTTCCAGCACCATTGGGAGTAAAAGGAAGACACAGGGGAAGAGCACTCCCAAAGCCCAATTCACCATCCCCAGGGATGGAGAGCAAAGTTGGTGCTGTTGGAGCCAGAGCAGCTCTGCCCCACACCACCAATGTGCTGACAGGACCAGGCTGGGGATCCTCAGGGGCAGCAGGCAGATCTGGGATTGCCAGAACCCAGCCAGGGGTCAGGGTTGGTCCCAGCACACCAGCAGCATCCCAGGCCCCCATTTCAGCCCCAAAACCAGCACTGCGTGACACGCCCCAGAGCAGAGCACCCCCCACTCCCATTACCGGCTCCGTCTGCCAGCGGCTCTGCGAGGAGGATGGAGGGAGAGGTTACACTGGAAACAGGGGACACGTGCACCCCCCGACTCCCTCAACCCCAGCCAGCCCCCCTCTCCTGCACGTTGGCAGGAGCCACCCCAGGGACTGGGGATGTTCAGTTCCCATCAGTTAATGGGACTACTCCCACCACGGGGACAAAGCTGGGTGCCCCAGAACACCCAAGGGTGGCAGGATACTGCCCCTCAGCTGACACAGCCCCCCACACACTCCCAGGGCTTGGCTGTACTGGGAGGGGTTGTTTGCAGGGTACCAAGGTGCCAGCAATGGCTCTGGGACCCCTTGCATTCATCAGTCCCGAACCTCCACTCATTAATGGCTCCCAGCCCAGAACAGCTCGTTACCTTTGGTGGCACCAGCAGCTCCCAGGTGGTAAATGGCCCCCAGAATGAGCCAGAACGCTTTCTGCTCATCACCCGAGATGCCCATCACCTTCATGGCTGCCAGGAGCTTGCTGAACTGCTGAGTCGCCTTCTGCTTTTCCTCTGGCTGTGGAAAACAATGGGAGCCATCAGAGCCCAGCTCTGCCTCCTCCTGCACTCAGACAGGACAGGGACCTCTGTCCCTCCCCACAGCCCCCCATGGCAGTGACCTTGGAGGGGGGCACAATGCCGAAGACATTGTTCTCTGCGAGGTGGTTGAAGTGAAGCTCAGTCCTGTGGGGATAAACACCACAATTTGCCCTGTGTGGGAGACCCCAGAGGCTCCCTCGGGCCGGGGGCCACACCCTCACCCCCCAACTCACCGCAGGGTGCTGTCAGAGCAGGCCAGCAGGTAGTAGAAGACGTTGAAGGTGGTCTCGCTGGCCGGGCGCCTGGCCACGCGCAGCTTCTCCAGCAGCAGTGTCTGGCAGAGGTGGGAGACTTGGGAACTGTCCCCAAGTACCCTTTCCCACTGAGACCCTCCAGCCCACCCCGGCCTCATCCTTGCTGCCTGCCCAGGGTCCTCACAGAGATATGAGGGTCTCCTTCCCACCACAGGGCACCAGGTGAATGCAAACATCATTCACACAGCTCATGAGCATCTGCTCTCCGGGTGAACACTACTGCATGGACCAGCTCTCTTGGACTTTAAGGGCTCTGACGTTGTAACACCAGAGAGGCACCTGGAGAACATCCCTCTGCCCCCAGTTATGGGACTAACTCATCAGGGACAGGGAGCTCATCTGATCTGTGTGTGAAAAGGGACAAGAGAAGGATGCCAGGCTGCTGAGTTTCTGTGAGCATGGCTGGGCAGCTGGTGGGGGTCTGCAGCAGAGCTTGTGGCATAGGAAACACCAGGAGAATCATAGAGTCATGGAAGGGTTTAGGTTGGAAGAGACCTTAAAGTTCAACAAGTTCCAACCTCCTGCCATGTGCAGAAACACCTTCCACTGGACCAGGTTGCTCCAAGCCCCATCCAACCTGGCCTTGCACCCTTCCAGGGATGGGGCAGCCACAGCTTCTCTGGGCAGAATCCCAGTGAGGATGGACCAGTTCCCACACTGAGGGAAGCCACACTGGTAAGGATGGACAGACTCCCATGCCAAGGGGGGCCACCCTGGCCCCCTCACCTGTACAGAGGCGGATGCCACCTGTCCAGCCTGGTCGAAGTCCAGAGAGATGATCTGAGAGAAGCGGGTAGCACTACTGTTCATGCCGGTGCTGCTATTGCCAAAAGCCTCCAGGATGGTGTAGAGAGCCTGCCACTTCTCCACTGCAGGAAGAGAAGCAGGGCGGTGGGGTGCAGGGGCTGCGCGGGCGGGCAGCTGGAGCCGGCCCTGCTGCTGCTCCCGTGCCACACTCCGCACCACGGCAGCCCTCGAGAGCACGGCAAAGGCACTGGCGCGAGACAGTGACAGCCCGTGTGGTGCGTGTCTGGCCGCTGCCACGTGCGGGGGGCTGTGGCTGCAAAGCAAGGGGCGTGCTCAGGTGGCACACGGGGATCCTGCACCCCGCCAGGGACTCACCGGAGAAGACCTTGCCGGTACTGCCGGCGATGGTGGCAAGGTACTGGACCAGGTGCTGGCAGTTGGTGGTCTTGCCGCTGCCGCTGGCGCCCAGCAGCACGATGGCCTGGTCCTGGCGGCTCATCAGCATGCTGCGGTACGCGGCCTGCGCCACCGCGTAGATGTGCGGGGACGTGTCCTCCCTGCGGCACCCCTTGAACATGTGCATGACCTGGTGGGGACAGCGAGGGCGAGCGGGCGAGGGTCAGCACCCTGACACTCCCACAGCTCCCTCTGCGTGGTGCCGCGGCTCCCAGCCGCCTGCCCCTTCTGGTGTGCCACCCCCAGCAGGGTCACCTTCTCAGAGTACATGGAGGGGGAGCTCAGCGGGTTGATGATGACCATGGTGGGCCCGGCATAGGTGTGCAGGAGGTTGCCACCATAGCGCTGCCGCAGCGTGTGCAGCACACTGGACTCGTTGAGGTAGAGGAGGCTGGCGAGGTCCTCCATGCGGTCACACGATGGGGGATTTGCCTGGCAGCGAGGTCAAGGTGGGTGTCAGGCTGGGAACAGGGGCCTGTCCCACTGTCCCCCCACCCCACAGCCCTACCTTCTCCACATCGTCCTCCTCCACCTCCAGGACGGCTCCGTCGTGGTCCAGTTTCACCTTCACCTTGCCCTCGGGCAGGGGACTGCCTGCCTCCAGCCGCAGTTGACTCCCTACGAGGGGCACAGGGCACTCAGCGGGGCTGTGCCAGCAGCCCCCAGGGACACCACAATGGTGCCAGGGGAGGTCACTGTGTTGCGAGAAGAGGAGGAGGAGGGTGGCCCGTGTCCCAGCAGTGTCCCCGACTCACCCAAGGAGAAGCCATCCCTGTGCACCAGCCACACCTTCTCGGTCTCATACCAGGCCTCCTCAGCCGCTATCTGCTCCTCTGTCTTGGCCTGTGGGACAGCAGGATGTGGGGTGGTTGTGGTCACCTCTCCCCCACCCGGTCTTGCCCCCTACCCACATTCCTGGGGCTGGAGGGAGCAGGGCTGACTGGCTATAGGGCCTCGTGCTGGCCAGCCATGGCCATCCTCTGCAGGCCACAAGTGTTCCCAGCACCTGCACCCATTTGCCCACTGTCTCCAGGAGCACCGGTGGGCTCAGAACTGCAGAGACCACCAGGGCACTGCCACAGCTCAGGGCAGACATAAAGCCACAGTGACCCACAGGCACATTCACCACAGCCACCCTGGGCAAGCCCGGAGGGGCTGAGCTCCCAAACCACAGCCCTGAGAGGGCACCCATGCCAGCCACGTGCCAGGATGCAGGGACACCAGGCATGCTGCGAGGACACGGGACATGCTGCGGGGACACACTGTAGGACACACAGGACACACCACAGGCACATAATGGAGGGACACAGGACACGGCACAGGACCATGGCATGGGAGATGCTGGGCTGGCATGGCCGGCACAGGGGGGTGTCCCCGACACCGCAGAGCGGGGCAAGCCCCAAAGCCAAACCTGAGCTGCAGCAGGGACGGGGCCAAGGGGAGCTGCCGGCGCATCATCCACTGGACCCTGGCAAGGCCGAGAGATGGGGCTGAAGGCAGGCAGGGCTCAGCCCTGCCCCACAGACAGCATGGACAGCGGCAAGGGCAGCGAGCGGGGGCAAAGCGCCGCTGTGCCACACCCTGTGAGCGCGCCTGGGTGCCATGGCCACTGCGGTGGGCAGCGGGGTGGCATGTCCAGCGCTGTGCAGGAGACACACAGAGCTGGGAAGGATGCTGGCCATGAGGCCATGCTGCCAAAGCCCTGGGGCTGGGGGTCACCGCGCTGACCCTCTCTGAGCTCTGCCAGCACTGTACGCCACAGCTGCTTTGGCATGTGCCATGCATCCTGCCTATGCCAGTGCTCTGCCCCTTCACATCCTGCCCTGCACCCCTGCCCGCCCCAGCTGTGCCACCTTCACCGAGAGCACCCTCCCGGGATGCCCAGCTTCCTGGCACAGCCCTGCTTGGGACAGGCACCCAGCCCCGGCCACCCTGGCACTCTCCAGCCCCGTGGGCACCGTGGCAGCCCATGGAGCAGGGTGGGATGGGAAAGCCTTACGCTCCAGCACGAGGCACGGGCGCAGACACCAGCCCAGCGGCACACAGAGGATGGCGGGGGGTCGCTGGTGGAGGCAGAGGGTTCCTGAGGACGGGGATACAGTACCTGGCTGGGTGCCGAGGCAGAGGCAGCAGTGTCCAGCTAACGCCAGCAAGGAAGCAGGAGAGAAAGAAGAGAGGGCGTGAGAGGCAGAGAGCAGAAACAGCACCCTGAGAGGCCACAGGGCTCCAGCACGACCACAATTCACATGGCACCACCAGGACATCATCCATCCCAGCCACCACAGTGTGCCTGGGCTCCTACAGTGATGCCAGCAGTTCCCCAGCCCCAGGCACCTTGGTGCCCAAACCCACCAACAGCCCTGGTCATTCATTCCCTGCTGCCACCCAGAAAGGAACCATGGGCTTGTCAGCCAGGCACAGGGGTACAGTCACCATGTGCAGAGCCCATGGCATGTCCAGGGCAGCCACACACTGCCCATGCCTCCCCATCCCTGGGAAGACAACAAGCAAGCACCAACAGCCCTGGAATTACAGAAGTAGTGAAGATCCTCTCCAGTCGGAGCTGCGCTTCCTCGGATGGGCTCAGCTGGGACGCAGGGCCAGGGGCAGCCTGGAGGCAGAGCACCATTAGCCCCGGGCTGGCTGCCCCGCAATCCCTGCAGCCCTGGCACATGGGCACCAGCACAGCCATGGCAAAGGCTTTCCCAGCCCTGCCGCCCAGCAGTGCTCAAGGCGGGTACCGGGGTGAAGGCGCTGACACTGGCACAGCTGGGGTACCAGTGGGTACCCACAGTGCCCAGGGACCTGGGTCCCCACTCCTACACACCTGCTGGGGGGGTGTCGGGGCAGCTTTCACAGGGCTCGGCCGCTTCTCACTGGTCTGCTGCTTCTTCTCCATAGGAAATGGAGGGGAGACAAGGGCCAGCGTGATGGGGTTGCCACAGCACACACAACTGCCCAAAAAGAGTGACCCCCACCCATACCACTCACCCCCAAACCACTGCAAACCATGCAGGTGAGTTCACACCATGCTGAGCTGGGGGCACAACCCACTGCTGGGTTAGAGCATCCCCTGCCGTGCACACACTGGTACCTTGTGCCTCTCCAGGGCCGTGGGTTTCAGAGCAGATGCCTTTGCCGGCTCTGCCTTCCCTCCTGAAGGCTGCACCAGTGGCTCTGGCTTGGCTTCGGTGCCCGGGGACAGGGACAACTTGGTGTCCCCACCAGCCGCCTTGGGGGACTTCTCCTGCCTGTCCCCCGGCCGAAGCCGTGGCCGGTGCTCCTTGGTTTTGCCCTTCGCCATGAGGGTTTTGAGCCCTGCTGAGATCTCATCCTTGGGTTCTGGCTTGGTGGGGGCCACTGGCACCACAGCAGGGAGAGGTGGTGCAGCTGGGGGAGCCGGGACACCGGTACGGCCTGTCTCCTCCTTCCTGGGGGGTGGTACGGGCTCGGGAGACTTGGCATCTTGCCCTGGCTGCTTGGCACTGCCAGTGTCCTCCCCTGGCAGGACTTTTCGGACCACCTTGCGCACCACCCGGACCACCCTGCGGCGGGACAGCCCCTGGCCATCGTCCTCCTGTGCCTCGGCAGCCGGGCCCTCCAGCCCATTCACAGCCGTCCCGTTCAGCACCGGCTCTGGGCTCTTCCCTCGCCCAGGAGGTGGCTCAGGGCTCTTTGCAGGCTCAGGTTTTGGGGGCTCAGATTTCGGGCGTTCAGGTTTCGGGGGTTCAGGTTTCGGGGGTGCAGATGCCACATCCTTCGGGCTCTCTGACTGCAGCCACAATGACACTGGTGTGAGTGGACGTCCAGCCGCCATGGACCCGCTGCTTGGGACATGGTGGTGCCCAGGGCTCTGTGCCCTGCCACGCACTGCTCCCAGCCAGACCCCGGCACTGAGGGACACAGTTCCCGGTCCCCTTCCCCAGACAACCTACAAACCCCCACCAGATGCCAGGGCGGGCAGCAGTGGTGACCTGCCTGCCCCACACACAGCGACCCATCAACCCTCAGGCTGCCAACAGCCTGAGGTAAAACTCAGTGCTCGGTGCATTGCTGAGCCCATGAGCCTCCATGGTGTTCCCAAGCCCCAGCATGGGGTCTGCTCTCACTAAGAGTGAGCCCCATCCCCAACACAGTTCCACCCGGCCCGTGCCCTGCAACACTTACAGGCCCGTCCTCCTTCACGGGTCTTTTCACAGCTAAAGATTTGTCCTCGTCCTTGACCTGAGGGTCAGACAAACAAGAGGAGCGTGTTTCAGCCCACTGTGGGGCCTCGCTGCCAGAAAACCCACCAGGACCATCACTCCATGCCAGTCCCAACCTGCAGCCCATTGCAGGGACAAGGACATGTGTCCTCCCAGGCTTCCCATCAGCCAAAACAGCAGGAGGAAGCGCAGAGATGCGCCCCGATTATGGCAAACCCCAAAGGTGGGAGCGGTACGTGATCTGCCCGCCTGGCTCCAGCCCTCTCATCATGTGCAGTCAGTGAGTGAGCTGGTATAGAGTCCCATCACTGCTCCCACAGGGCTGTGTCCTGCATGTCACTCCCCAGGCACCACAGCATGTTTTAAGTGTCACCAGCTAATCTCTGCAGCAGCCGCATGTGGGACGCGCCAGCTCCCTGCAGAGCAGGGCAACCAGGGGTCCCTGGTGGGGGTGGGTGGCCAAGCCCTGCCCTGAGCCCTGTCCCTGAGTGCCAGGACTCGCCCTGACACTGCCGTGGCAGCACATGGTGCATCCTGTGGCACTGCCATCACACAGCTGCTGGGTGGCTGGTGGCACCCGGGTGGCTCATGCCGTGTTAGGGGCTGCACCAGCCACTCGCAAAGCGGTTAGTGATGGTGTTAGTGATTGCATGCGTGGCCGCGGCGGTGACTCCACTCCGAGCTCCCCGTTTGCTCAGCACAGCCTCCAGCACAACAGCACAGGGAGACCGGGAGTGCTGCTCCAAACATGATGCCAGCACTGGGCAAACTGGGGGAACTGGTCAGCAGCGTGACCCGAATGTGGGGCACAGGCAAACATGCGAGAGAGACTTCCCTTCTGCTCCCAGAATGCAAACCGGGATGAGAACGCCATGGTGATGTCTCATGAAGCTGCAGTCCTGGCTGGGGAGAGAGGGAGAGGTGAGATGGGCTGGGGACAGCACACAGAACGCCAAACCACAGCACAGTCTACAGGGATGCGCCCTTCCCCACCTGGGAATTTCAGGAATGGGAGTCTGAGCCCACCTGACCTTGCTCAGCACACAAACAGTGCCCACGGGGAGGGCTCCAAGGACAGGGAGGTGACCAGTCTGACACCCAACAAAACTCACTGCGCAAAAAAAGCCCCTTCAGTCAGGCCTCAGGACTGTGCCCCCACTCCCCTGAGCAGGCCAGCCTGCTGTGGTAAGCAAATGCCAGGGTGAGGGAAGGGTTATTTTCTGCCCCAGCTCTCTGCTTGCCCTGACAGTCAGGGTTTATTCTAAGCCTGACCCCATGCCAGCAGCCGGGCAGCTCTGGTGGGACCCGCTGCCCTGGCCAGCACCCACTCTCCAGTTCAGAGGGGTCATGCCTGGGACCATCAGGGAAAAACTCCCCTCCCAGGACCAGGCACAGTGTGGCGGAGCACCCGGGCACCAAACCTGTCTGAGCACACACAGCCTCGTCCCTGAGGGGTGCCCTGTAACGCCCCCGTCACCACAGGTGGGATACACCGGAGCACAGGCTGAGCACAGGTGCCCAGAAACCAACCCACCCGTGGGCCAGAGCCCCCACACCCTCTGCTTCCACGTCCTGCCATCCTCCCACTGCCCCAAAGGTCCCTGGAAAAAACAACCCCCGGCCACCAAAGAGACCCGGGGAGTGGGGGGGGGGGTTCGGCCTCCTGGCCCCCGATCCCAGTGCCAGAACTGCATCCCCCGTGCCCCCCTCGTGCTCCCCCAAGCTGTGCTGGCCACACTGGGGGTCCCCACCTTACCAGAGGGAGCCAGGAGCGGGGTTTCCGCCCGGGCGAGCGCGGCACAGCACGGTGGGAGAGGCACTAGCGGGGCGGCAGCCGCGGCACGGGGACAGCTGGGCCGATAGGGCCACCCTAAAAATAGCCGAGGAATGCGAGGGCCCCGCAGCAGCCGGAGGGAGAGCCGGGGGGGACACGGGGGCAGTGGGGCCTCGCCACCAGCACCGTCACCGCCGCCGCTGCCAGAGGAAGTGATGTGGGCTCCGCTGCGGGGGGAACTGCCCGGCCTCCGTCCACTGTCCGCCCAGGGGGAGTGGGCAAAGACACCCCCGGGCTGAGCGCAGCTGCGGAGCCGGAGGCACCAGGGAGGGTTCTGTGCCACGAGGGACGGGGTTGCACGCTCCGGCACCGCGGGGTGCCGTGGCACAGTGCCCGCTGTCGGGGCAGGGTGCCTGGTGTCGTGCCAGGCAGCGCAGCCCTGATGCTCCTTTGCTCCTCCTTTGGCTTTCCCATGAACACAACAGCCCCCTCCAGAATGCTCCTGGGGATGGAGAGCACCCCAGCACGGCACGGCAGCCCACGGTAAAGACGCTTTCATGGCAAAGCTGCCCCTGGAATTCCAAGGTCTCCCTGGAAACAGCAGGAGCAGGGCGGCGGGGAAGGGGCCGGGGGTCTGGGGCCTCCCTGCGCGGGGGCTGCCGGGAGGAGGCCGGCGGCAGGGAGCGGCAGCGGCGACCACTGGGGCACGGGCACCCCCTGGGGACCCCAGCCAGCACCGGACCGAACTGGCACAGACGTGCCCTGAGCCCAAAACCAGTCCCAGGAGAAGAAGGGGGGTCCTGGCCTGACCAGGGCAGCTGTGCCGATGGCAGGTTGGAAATCCGCATGCTGCGGACACCTTGCCACGACCCATCCCCGCCCAGCCCACAGGACTGGCACCCCCTGCTGCACACAGGACAGGCCACAGGAAACACGCTTGGCAGGGCTGGCACAACACAGCTGGGAGTGCCTGCGGTGACACCGGTGTCCCCAGGTGGTGCGGGCACGGAGCCACCACCAGGGAGGAGCCCAGCTCCCACAGGCCACCTCCACCAGGACGCCCAGCCCATCTGTTTGGTGATGACGGCATTTCTGCCTGGCCAGCATATTCCTCTCGTTCTCCTTCAGGAAGTTTGGCAGAGACATACAAGCCCATGGATATAAGCCCCCTCTCCAGGACCCTTTGGGATGCCCCCCACACTGGGACACCCCAGCAGCACCGACCCCACAGTGAGGGCAGAAAAAAAGCCAAACCAAGAACTTCCCAAGCGTGGAAAAATGGAGAAAACGCTTCTGGCACGATGAGAGTCCCATACCCCCACCCTGCTGGGACACAGGGCACCAGCCATGCCATGGCAGAGTGGCCCTGTACTCTGGGGACAGCGACCTCTGGGGATCCGGGTGCCCATGGACAGTGGGCACACATGGCATTCAGGGTCCCCCCCCAGTGTGGCTGCTGGATGCCTGTGGTCGTGCTGAAGCACTGGAGTGGTCAGAGGCATTTCTGGAATATTTCTGCCGGGCCGGCGCATGCCCAGGCCCTGCCTGAGGAATTTCACCAGTAAATAAATAAATACAAGCGTGGAGCTGAGCCAGCCCGGCTCCTCCACACCAGGAGCAAGGCTGGGACACGGAAGGGGTTTCATTCACCCAGTCCCTGATGCCCAGCCACCCCGTGCCACCAGCTCTACCCACATGCACCTCACAGGACAGACAGACCCCCGAGACACGGCGGGTGCTCTCCCTGCCTGGCCGCGTGCATGGGGACACGGGTGACTCAGCACAGACCCGGGGAGGGGGTTACACCCCCCATGGTGCACAGAAAGCTCAACACCATCCCACTCCAGCCAGGGAGGGGCTTCCACAGCAGCAGCCCAAAATATGCCTATAATTTCCTGTTTCAAAAAGGATCATTTTTATTTAAATTAGGACCAGAAACATTCCAGGGAGCTTAGTGGGGTCTGGGGGAGAGCCAGGCCTCCCTGTGTGCCGGCACCTTGCATGAGGGACCCCCAAGCGTACCCAGCACGCCTGCCTGGGCTCCCCAGCACTGGCAAAGGTGCAGTGCATCCCTCTGGTGCACCATGCAGGAGGAGAACAGCATCCAGCACCGGGACATGCCTGTGCTGCGGTTGCAGCCAGCGATGCCCCACAACACAGTCACTGCCAGCTCCCACCAGTGATGCCGTCAAACCACGCCGTGTCCCGGCACACGGCTGCACGCTGCAGCCTCTGCCCTGCAGCCCCAAGGGCACGGCACCTCCTCTTTCCCTTCCCAGCCCAGCACCACACTCCTGGCAGGCACAAGCCCCTCACTGGCCACGTGTGTTGGCATCCAAGGTACACCTGCCTGCAGGCCAAGGTGCTGCAGCAGGGGCACAGCCATGCCCCCCAGCCCCACAGGGTTATCTGGCCGGGGGGCACCCAGGCAGCACCACCGGCATGGCCCGGTGACGCCGGCCGGGCTCCGGGAGGAGCTGTTGGAAAGCCCTCGCTCCGGCTTGGCGCAGCCTTCACCCCGCAGTGCCAGCATCTGCTCCAGGAGCACATGGAGCCCTTTGGCCACCCTCACTCCATCCTGGCCACCATCCTCTGGGCATGGGGCCCCACCATGCTTAGTGTGGCTCTTCCCAGCGCAGGCAACCTGCTCTGCATGCACAGGCACCCTCCTCCCCTAAGGAAGGCTCAAAAATACACTAAACAAGCCCAGCTATACACAGTAAACACCATGCTGCTGCACCTGCTGCCACTATCGAGGGGGTCCAGCCCTGATGCTGTTTGGGGGCCTCTGCCAGAGTGCCGGGACACTGAGTTGCCCGTGGCAGGGTCAGCAGTGCCGGGCAGCAGGAGCAAGGGATGTGGGTCACCCAGCCATTAAGTTTCTATTTATACAGCAGCAGCAGCAGGACTGCGCACGCCGGCAGCAGCTCCAGCCCCTGGCACACTGTGTGCCTGCCCCAGGCCCCGGGGAGGAGCCCAGCTGAGGGACGCCAGCGTGGGCAGTGGAGCAGGCAGTGTCCTCCTGCAAAGCAGCACTTGGAATTCCCTGGCAGTGAGGAGCAAAGCTCCCTTCCCTGCTGGACCATGTTCCCTCAGCAAAGAGATGGAGACAGACTTCCCTGAGGCAATGCAGAGTGGGGCTTTCCTGCAGCCCCTCTGGCAGGAGGAAGACCAAATCCAAGAGCACACTGAGCGTTTTTAGGGGCAAAACCCACCGGTGGTGATTTACAAGACCTGATGCATCACCCCTGACCCCCGGCCAGAGCCTCCCACTCCTCTGTGCATCGCTCCTGGCCAGAGCAGCCCCGGCACCCGCTGGTTCCCACAGCCCCTGCCAACCCAAACACCCCTGCAAGGATGCTGCCACTGGCAGAACCCGGGCCCTGGCAGTGCCCGTGGAAAGGACAGCATTACTCACATCCCAGGCAGCACGGCGTGTCCCCTGGCCGCCCCGCAGCCAGCACCGGCTCAGCTCGCTCAGCTCCAGGATGGGCTGCACCTTCAGCTGCACCGTCTCCCCCGACAGCCGGATCATCTCCACGATCTCATCCCGGGATTTGTTCTCCACATTTCGCCCGTTGATCTCCACTAGGCGGTCACCCGGCACCAACCCCAGCGCCAAGTCTTTGGTGCCGGCTCCGGGCTCGGCGAAGTGCACAACGCGCCGGTACACCTGCCCGTCGGGCCCCCGGTCCAGCATGGTGGTGCGGCGCAGGGAGAAGCCGAAATCGCCGGTGTTGCGCCTCTGCAGCTCCAGCTGCCGCGGGGTGGGAGGCTGGGGGGGCACCAAGGCAGGCAGCCGCAGCTCTGTGGGGAACCTCTTGCCGACGAGCTCCGGCACCCTGGCACGCAGGGAGGTGGCGGGAGGTGTGCAGGGCTGTCCGGGGGGAACCCCTTGCTTGTCAGGGGGGGTCTCCAGCGTGCGCACCTCCACCTGTGGGGAGGGGGCTGCTGAGTGCTCAGAGGGGGTGGAGGTCTCTGAGGTGCTCTCATCCCGACTTTTCTGGGAGAAGGAGAAGCGTTTGACAATCACCTGGGAGTTCTGCTTGGCCAAGGAGCCAAACTTGGCTGCCCGCTGCAGCACTGAGCCCTTGAAGTTGCCATCGTCCACCTTGAGATCGTCACTGGAGCTGGCTGTGCTCAGGTGGCCCGAGTCCAAGATGACACTGCCACGGTTGCTGTCAGAGTCAATGTCTGTGAGGTGCAGCTCCGAGCCGCTGGCCACCTTGATGGGGATGGGGTTGGAGATCTCCAGGCGGGTCTTGGAGTCCCGCTTGGAGGCACGGTTGAGGTTGAAGAAGCCCCGGCGCATGCTCATCTCCTCCAGGCTCTTGAGTTCAGCTGCAGACATTCGCTCCTTCTTCTCCTTCTTTTTCTCCTTCCGGGCCCCATCCTTCTCTTTGTCTTTCTTCATCAGGTTGAACATGGTGGAGGGGGGCTCAGGGCACTCTTGCCCCTGCAGCAGGGCACTGGGTCGGGGTGCTGGGCACAGTACGGCTGCCTGTACAGAAGGACAGAGAGGCAAGGATGACATCAGACAGCAGCGTGGCCAACCCCCACCCGCCAACCCTCAGTCCACCCCACTGGTCACCCAAGCTGCCACCCCCAGTTCTGGGGCCATGTCCTGGTGTTTCCACCCTCCCTGAGGACAGCAACATCACAGGGCTGAGACTGCCCCAGTCATTGTGTCTTCACCCCAGCTGGGCACAAAGTCCCAGGGATGCAACAAAGGTGGCCCTACACCTCCGGGATGCCCCGAAAGAAGCCCAAAAGCCTGGCACTCCTTTGCATCCCCCTGCCTGCACCAGGGCTGACTGCAGATAAGACCCCTGCCACCTCCCACCGTTTCAGATCAGCATGGGTGAGCAGGGGGGGAACACATCCTGCTTTTCCTGCCAGCACAGACAGTCCCCGGGGTAAAAACCCCCATTCCAGCCAGCCACAGCACCACCACCATCCCGCCTGCTGCTCAAAAGCCCCTTGTTGAGGAAACAGAGGTCTCTCTGCTGCTCGTCCTGGCCCTGGCCACCGCGAACCGAGAGGGACAGCCGCGGGCAGGGAAGGAGCCGGAAACACGGCCCAGAGCGAAGGTTGCTCTAATAAACAGGAACCTGTAAAATCACATCCCTCCCAACACTGATAAGTGCCTAATTTTAGCCAGGGCGACGCAGAAACTTGTGACGCTGCCGGCGACCTCCAGGAACAGTCGCTCTTTCATTGGGGCATCCTGCACAGGGTGGGGGGAGCACCCAGCCAGTGGGGAAACTATGCCAGGGCAGGGAACCCAGCTCCTTCCTGGAAAACCCCGTGTGCCTGGGAGCACCCACACTAGGTGCTGTGGGCCCGATCTGCCCCTGGGGTAGCCGGTAGCCCCTCCCTACCAAACATCCATCGAGCACTTGGGCTGCACATAAACAATTCCAAAGTGGAGCAAGTGACTGGCAGCGCCCGCGGGACGGGCTGACAGCTATATATAACGGGGCAGGAAGCCACACAGGAACTCAACCTCAGCACAAAGGACAACAGGAAAACTTCCCACATTTGAAGCATCTGCTTTAAGGCTCTCGGAAGCGTGTGTCGGGGGGAGGTTTGGGTGGCCACGGGGATGGGTGGCGCTGCCCCTGGTGGCAGTCTAGGCTCTGCAGGCATGCTGGGGTGCATGGCGGTGCCGTGCCGTGCCAAGCTGCACCTTGGCTCCAGCACAGCATCAGTACTGCATCACCATCACTGCCTGGACCATCTCCCTGCAAGGGCACATGGTCCCCACTGCCCTTGAACGCACACAGTGGGACACAGGGAACTCAGCATCCCCTTGGCAAAACCACATGGGGATGGTAGGAAACTGCCTGAATCCCCTCAGGGCTGGGGCAGGAGCACACGTGCCCAAGAGAGGCCTGGCCACAGGGCAGGTGAGGACAGAGCTCTGCACGCCATGGCACAGCACTTGCCCTGGGCAGTGAGGGGAAGCAGCCAGAGGGACAAAGTCGGGTATTTTGCTCTGAGGCTCCTGGCTGTGTCCAGAGCACCTGCCACGGCTCTGCCCACACCACCCAGCCCCGGGGCTCTGACTGCTCTGCTCTCCCTGCAGCCCCTGGGGCTTTACTCAGACACACAGCAGGACCAGGGCAGGAGCCCAAATTCATGAAAATGACCCAGTGCCTTTCTTCTCCTCCAGAACCGCCGGCTGTGGGGCGACCGCTGACCCGAGTCAGGGCACAGCAGAGCTCCTTCCCGTGACCCACAGTAGGTGCTGCTGCAAAGGGCCCTGTGGCTGTGCTGTCACAGGGGCTGCTCCCCACCAGCTCCTCCATGGCTCTGCCAGGGCCCCAGGAGGACAATGGCAGGGAGGGAAGGACCTGCACCTGTCCCTGTCCCCGCACAGTGCCATGTGCCTCTGGTACCACAGTTGCCTGGGCATCCCTGAAGCTGCAGGAAGGGCTGTACCCCCGGGAGCACCCTGCACTCCCTCCATGGCAGGGAGGGGGCTGCTGGGACCCTTCCCGGGGATCCCTGGGAGCAGAGCTGCTCACCAGGCAGGTGCTGCCGAGAGCTGAGGCACCGAGACACAGGCGGCCAGCACGCTCTTTGTCCTCGCTGGTTTCTCTCCCAGCCACACACAAGCTGCCTCCCAGCCTTTGTACGCTCAACAAAAAGGGGGAACAGTTTTCCCAGCTGCATCGCTAATCAGGCAGCACCAGTAGCCACTGGCGAGCCACGTGTGCCCCACACAGGGCCACAATGGGCAGGAGCAGGACAGGGAGGACAGGAACCCCGGCATCCCCTCTGCACTGCTGCCCCCATCCATATGGAATGCCACTGTGGTTTGCTCCCTGTTCCCTGAGGAGGCTCCCACCACGGGGATGCCGGATGGGTGCAGCCCAACGCCGCAAGCAGGAGGCGGCTTCTGAGCGTCTCCTGGCTCCTGATTCAGACCCAACACACCTCCCCTGACTCAGCCCTGCCTGCTCCGGGACTCCCCATGGCCAGGCATGTTTGGGGCAGGAGAGGGAGAGGCACCCGCCGGCGCCGGCTGTGCTCCGGGATTGCACGCAAGGATGCTGCTGTGACACCCAGGCTGGCAAGGGATTGTGGATGTCACCTTGCAAGGGCCAAGAGGCAGAAGGGAAGACCCAGCTCGAGGCTCCTCAACACAACAGCCCTCCCTGAGGCTCCCAAGCAGGGGGGATACACCTTTCCCCTTGTCTCCCCACCACAGCCGTGAGCCCCCACATCCCTGCCAGGGCGCCGGGGAGTTCCAGGCAGGGAGGAAGGCGTTGACTGAAACTCCGGGCCACTCCTTCCCTCTCCGAGACGCAATCTCGTCCGACACGCTCCC
Organism: Acropternis orthonyx; assembly: GCA_035583155.1. Taxonomy (NCBI): domain Eukaryota; kingdom Metazoa; phylum Chordata; class Aves; order Passeriformes; family Rhinocryptidae; genus Acropternis; species Acropternis orthonyx. Next base: position 4,403,742 of record JAWWEU010000050.1, on the reverse strand, counting down.
GCACAGGGACCTGCACTGCAAGTTTCACGGTCGCCTGCCCTCCCCGCTCTGCTCCCCGACTGCTCACCCCCTCCTTCAGCACAGGAGCTGCTGGCCAACACCATGCTGGGGTACCCCGCATCCCGCTGTGCCCGGCTGGGCAGGGACAATGCTGTGCCAGGGAGCAGGAGCTGCTGGCAGTGATGCCAAGGAGCCAGGCCAGCTCCCACACAGAGGAGAGGGGGCTGATCTGCATGATGGCTCCTCGCCTCCTTGCTGGACACAAGTTTTCCACAGAACAAGGAAATTTAGGGAGTTTCCAAATCCCTCTGCACTGCCTGCCCTTAGGGACAACGCTGGGATGTGTCAGGAGGAAAACAATACCGGATCTATCCGAGTCACAGCCGGGATATGCCACCAGGCTGTCTCCAAAGCAGGACTTTGGGCCCTCCTTCTGAGGGAACCCCCGTGTCCAACAGCAAAGGGGACCCAGACTGGTAGTGAGGCACCACCACGGGCCAGGAGGGCACACACAGTGTGTGGAGGGGGTGCAGGAACCTGCCTTGCCCCAAAGCTGAGCAATGACACAGCTCGGGAGGCCTTACAGGGCAAAGGTGGTGGGGCAGGACCCTGGCTGGGCTGCCAGGTGGGAGACAGTCAGTGAGCGCTGGAGGGCAGGGGGGGTCACAGCCCCCACACCCCCGGGCACAGGCATGCCCCACCGCCTGTTTCTGGCCCCAGATCTGCAGCCTGACGCCCTGCACAGCCCAGCCCACAGCAAAGGTGAAGGGCTGAGCCACGGCTCGTCAGCGGGCAAAGTCCAGGGCGGGTGCTGGCGCTGTGGGAACGCTCGGCTCCCAGCAGGGACGGGGCAGTGAGTGGGGGTCCCTCGGTGCCTGGGTGCCAGGGCCAGCCTTGGGGTGCAGGAACACACTGCCCTGTGCCTGTACTTTCCTGTAATTGACCTAAGTTTAGCTTTGGTGCTCCTTGACCAGACAATTTGCATCTCACAGGCCGGCTGGAAACCACACAATTTAGGGATGTGCGTCCTAGCCCTCGCCCGACGCTCCATATACTCCTCTCTGGGAAAATTAACAGGCGCCAGAGTGGCCACAGCCCCGTGAGCCCCCACTACCCACAGCACAACAGGTTGCTGAGGGGCCACCTACCTCTGTCACCCCAAAAAGGTGCCCAGGTGCCGGTGCCAGTGGCCCCAGCAGCAATGTGGTTAACAGCGAGCTTTGGATGCAATTCCCTGGTGGTGTGGAAAGGCCCCGGGCAGCGGGTACTGCCTGGAAGCAGGACCGGCCCTGCGGTGGGTCCTGGGGTGCCCAACATGGGCCCCCCCACCTGAAGCACCTGACATGGGGCATCCTGCAGGGACAGGCTGGCTGTCCCCATGGAGGGTCCCTGCCCACTCCGCGGGCACAGCCGCCCCCACAGCACCCACAGCGGGGTGCACACACCTCCAGCACCCGCGGCGGGGGTGGGACACACACACACACACACACACAGAGGCACCGCAAAACAATGCGGGGGGCGAGGGGGCGGGCAAGGAGACACACGGGGACACAACAAGCACAAACACACCGCGCAGCGCAGCGGCGGGGACACGCACAAGGTGACACACACACAGGCAGACACGCACACGCGTGACACCGTGGGCTGCCAGGCAAGGGGGGGGCCGTGCGCGCACCCGCACCCCGCACCGGGGGGCGCGCACACACCCACCCGCGGCGGCTCTGCAGCGCGGGGGGGCCCGGGCACGGCTGGGCACGGGTAGGCTGGGCACGGGCTCGGCTCGGCTCGGCCCGCCGGGGGGCGATGCAGGCGCGGCCCGCCCGGTGCCGGTGCGGCGGTGCCCGGTGCCCGGTGGCGGGGGGGTGGCGGTGG
>JAWWEU010000050.1:4370715-4401770 GCA_035583155.1 Acropternis orthonyx | reverse complement strand
GACACACACGGACACACGGACACAACACACAGACACACACACACACACCGCACGCACACACACACACGCACACGCACACACGCCGCACACACCCCCCGCACACACACAGACACACAGACACAGACACACACGCACACACACACGCACACACACGGTGGGAAACACACTCACACTCCGTGTGCTCGCACTGCCGCAAGCACAGCTCCGAGCACCGCACCACCGCACGCACGCACTGCCGGGGTTCCCCTCCTTGGGAAGGATCCCATCAGGAGCAACACCGAATCGGGTTGCCGGGTGGAGCAGGGTGGATGGTGCCCACCCGGCCGGAGTGTGGGGAACACAAAGCTCGGCACACAGAGCTGCCCGCGGAGCCGTTTTGTAGCTGGTGCTTCTCCTCCAGCACCTGTGCCCAGGAAGAGCTGTCAGCCTGCAGGGACTGCCTGCGAGATAGTGCCTGGCTGTGAGGAGACAGCCCACGGTTAACAATGGGCATCTCCCAGCAGCGAGAGCCACACAGGCTTTGTTACACCCCTTCCACCGGTGTCCAGCTTTGAACGTCACACCGGAGCTGGTCACATGTGAGGATGCTGGGACAGATGGTTTCAGGGTAAGCCGCACCATCTCTGTGCTGGGATAACCTTCCTTGCCATCAGATGTGGAAGCAACTGGGCCTGGCACTTCACGGAAGGTGGGTGGCTTGGGGAACAAGCACCCACGAGCTGTTTCCAAACAAATTTTTCAGGGAGTCCTCTATATCTGCTGGGAAGCTCAGGACAGACAGGATGACAGGGATTTGCCCCCAGCACCATCCCTGCCACCTCTGATGGCTCCTATCCTGTCCCAAGGTACCCCAGAGGACTCACTCCAAAGCCCCACTACCACCCATTACAGGCTGAGCTGTGTGGTCCTGTCTCTGCTGCCATCAACCTGTAAGACTGTCCCTTGGGACACGCCTGTCTGGGTGTGACAAGCCCCGCTCCCTCACAGCAGTAAGGCTGGCTGTGATTTCCAGCCCACAGGTCATGCCCAAGACATGGTCCCACTGCAGCAGCAGAGCAGGACATATGTGGGGCATGGTGGGAGAGCCAAGCAAGGAGCCCTGCGCTGGGCCCTGGCCTGAGGGATGGGGGAGTGGGGGAGACGCAGCCCTTGCAGTGGCGGAGGACGGCGGCAGTGAGCACAGCCGCCTGCTTTTGTCACACTGTCCTTTGTCCCAGGCACGTGGCACCAAGCACAGGGAGCCGCAGCCATCTGAAGAGCAGGAAGGGTGGCAGAGCCTCATCTCAGCTGCCAGGAGGGTTTCCTGGCTGTTGTGGCAGGGGACCACATTGTGTGACTGTACCTCTGCCCTCTTCCAGCCACAGGCGGGCAAACAGGCTGTTACAGCCTGTGCAGCTCCTGCTTCCTTATCACACTGGGCAGGCGGCTGTGGGCTGGTGGTGGCTGGGACTGTGAAGCTGTGGGACAGTGCAGGGTCCCCACTGTCACACAACCCTGCCACCAGCACCCGGTGCCACCTCCTCAGGGATAAACACTCCATGCTTCCCCGCAAGACAGCCAGCTGCTCATGTCCACATGATCCCATCTGGCCTTGCCAGTCACAGGTTAGGCTGCCTTGAGCAGTTCTTCCTGGCAGGGGGTTCCTCAGGCACCAGCAAATCCCACATCCAAGGGAAGTCTCTGTGTTGCCCGAAGTTTTCTGCGGAGAAGCGGGACAGGGCTCCGGTGCCACTGGAATTTCAGGTGCTCCTGGCAGAGGCAGATGGCTGGCCAGAGTGAGTGCCTGGAGCCGGGCTGGGAGGGGAAGCATCTGTTTTGCAGCACCGCGGGGTTCCCTAAATAGGTCACTGAGTTTTTATAGTCTCTTGTATCTAGAAAAACCAGTTGTTCCAGACAACCTGTGGACCCGCCAGCATCCTCGCAGCAGTGGCTCCCTGAGCGCTCACCGCCGTGTCCCCAGGTCCCCACGGGGGGGGACACCCGCCCCACCAGCGCTGTGAGCGGGGAGAGGGGCTGGGGGGGCTGAGCTGCACCGGAGGTCCTGAGGGTGACCCGTCCCTGGCTGTGCCCCGAGTGGGTGTGCAGGGGGACTTTCCCCGATCCTGCCCCTGGTTAGGGGTGGCTGCCAGCTCCAGGCTTTGCCCTGGAGTGATTCTCAGCCGGAGCGTGTGCTCTCCCTTCGGTGCCCGTGTGGGGTGCGGAGGGGTGTGCGGTGCTGCCCACCCGCTGTACGCCCGCATGCGCCCGCGGTGTCCCAGCCTGCTCGGGCTGAGCTCTCCCTCTAGTGGCACCAGGCTCCTGGCAAAGCCCCTGAACACCGGGGGTGGGCAGGAGCCGTGGCCAGGGCACGTCCGAGGGGCTGGAGGGAGCTGGAGGGCAAACCCCAGCCTGACCTCCTCCCCTCAGCCAGGATGCCCATGGCAGGTGCACAGGGAGAGGGCCGGGGGGCTTCGCAGGAGCATCCCACCCCAGCAGCCTGGTTTGGAAGCCCCGCAGAGGGCAAGGGGTCCCGCTCTTCCCACCGTGTGGCCCCGCGTTTCCTGGGACGTGGCAGTACTATCGGCCAGTGCGTCCCCGGGGCCGAGGCCAGCGCCAGCTCTTGGGGGGTGCAGCCCCACAGCTGCATCCCAGTGGTCCCCAGGCGACATCCCTGTCCCCGTCCCACAGCAGCCAGCGAGGGGAAGGGCGCCCACGGGGCTCAGCGTCCCCCCGGCAGGGCGGTGCCCTGCCGGCAGGAGGGTCCCCCAGCCCCCCTGCCCGGGTGCCACCCCGCCGGTCCCCGCAGGGTCCCCCGGGCGGGGCGCCAGGCCGTGCCGCGGGCAGCGCTGACGGGGCGCTTTGCTTTGTGCGGCCCCGCGGGGACACAAAAGGCGCGGTCAGACACGGGCATTGTGCCGGCAGCGCCCGCTGAGGCAGCACCGCGCGGCCACCCCCGCGTGACCCCCGCCCCACGGCGGGGACAGCCCCACGGCGGGGACAGCCCCACGGCAGCGAGAGCCCCACGGCGGGGACAGCCCCACGGCAGCGACAGCCCCACGGCAGGTCTGTTCCATGGCACACCTCTCCCACGGCAGTGCCAGCCCCATGGCAGCGCCCACCCCACAGCAGTGCCAGCCCCACGGCATGTCTGTCCCACGCCAGGTCTGTCCCGTGGCAGTGTCCACCCCATGGCAGTGTCAGTGCCACGACAGTGCCCACCCCACAGCAGTGCCCACCCCGTGGCAGTGCCAGCCCCACGGCAGTGCCAGCCCCATGCAAATGCCAGCCCCATAGAAGGTCTGTCCCATGGCGGTGCCAGTCCCATGGCAGTGCCAGCCCCACAGCAGCCCCACGCAGGACGGGCAGTGGGGTGGATGGCTGTGCTCACTGCAGGGCCGAAGCCTCCTCAGGCCCACAGTGTGGGGCCGTGGCGGTGGCAGCACCGTGTGGGGTGCTGGGGCTCTGTGTGGCTGTGGGGACGTGTCTGTCAGGCCCACAACAGCTCTCACCTCCACCCCCTGCCCGCCGTGGGAGTGGGGTGTCTGTGCTGACACGGTGACAGGGACCCACCTTGGCTGGAGGGGCAAGGTGGCAGTGCCTGGTAGACACCTGGCTGAGCCCACCACCCGCAGGGTCTCGCAGGGAGGTGTCCCCGCCATCCCCACGGTGCCAGCTGGCGCCAGGGCCAGGCCAGCCCCCAGGCTCGCCCCGTGACGGCGCGGTGCATTGGCCCTGGAAAATGCCAGCGCGGTCAAATCGTTGAGTCATTTGTGACCAAGATTATCTGTGCAAACAGCCGCCCTGATTATTTTTTTTTTTATTATCAATTTTTTTTTTCTTTTTTCCTAAGAATGTGGCTCAGACCATGGGGATGAGCAGCTGAAATCTCCAGGGATCAGCAGGACAATGCCAGAGCAAGCATTGTGCTGACGGCTCTGCAAACGCTGGCACCGGTTCCCGGCCAGCAGCACCCTATAAAAGCTGAGCCGCTGAAGTAGGCAAACATTACATGGGCGAAGCAGCAGTAACCGCCTGAGCTAGGTGAGTCCTGGGACCGATGCGCACCTCTCCCACCTCGCCCCTGCTCACCCCTCTCTGCCAGCCGGCCGGGCAGACACCCTTCCTCCTGCCCGGTGGCAAAAGACACCCAGAGGGACCATTGCTGTTTCCCATGGCATAAGACAGGCTCACACGTCCCCGCTGGCAGCCGGGGCAGGGCTGAGAGCCCCTCTACCACAGGGCACCCCACTCCCGGCACACACCGGCATGCCACACTGGTTGGCATCTCCCACCATTAGCCTGGGCTGCCCACGGGAGCCCACCGTGCCCATGGGGCACCGGGCAGGGTGAGGGGAGCAGGTGGGTCTCTTGGACACTGCCAGGCACAGGGCAGCCTGTGCCCCCCGCCACAGCTCCCTGCTCCGGCTCGGGGTGTTTTTCCTAGCGATGGTGTGGCCTCGGGGAAGGAGAAGGGGGAATCGGGCACTGTGCCCTGGCGGGCGCGCGGGCTCCATGCCATGGCCAGGAGGAGGGAAGGGGCACCGCAGCAGTGAGAAGGGAGCACCCTGCTTTGGATGTGCCCCACAGCCCCTTGCTGTGCCCTCTGCCGCACTCTGTGGCTGGTGAGAGGGTCTCGCTGCCACTGGGGTGGCTTGTCCCCAGCAGCAGGCAGCTGTCCCCGAACAGGCGCCATGGGTGGTGGGCACAGAGCTGTCCCTCAGCCTCATGAGCGGGCAGCCAAGGACATGCAGGGACATGCTGCAGTAAAAATGGCTTTTTCTTTCTTCTCCAGACACCGATCCAGCAGCAAAGATGGCTCAGACAAACCCTCTGCCTGTCCCCATGGGCCCATGGAAGGTACGTCCTCACACCTCCTGTATCTCGCCTTTCCCTGTGTGTAGGTGGGGGACAGGGAAAAGAGCAAAGTGTGTCCTGCAGGGCCAGGAAAGCTGCACAGTGGGCAGTGAGGCAGGGACAAGCACAGAAAACGGGCACTCCTATCCTCTACCCGTGGGACGGTGCCGCCCACCGGCTCAAATACTTCCCGGGTGTTTTTCAGAAGGGTGTTCACAGCACCCTGGCCCAGCCATGCTCTGGTCTTACCAGCTGTGTCATGCCAGACAGTCACAGAGTCCCTGAAAGCCACAGGCTGTTGTTCGCCCTCCCCTGTCCATGCAGACAGGGTGAGCAGGAGCAGTGGGCACTGTGGAGCAAGGTGGGGAGCAGCCCCAGAAGGTCTGGCAATAGCTCCAGGGCTGCAGGTGGAGGAGGGAGCTGAGAGGCAGAGCAGAAACACGTGCACAAGCAAGGCACACCCTGTCGAAGCCTGGAGCTGTTGCAGGAGATACCGTCAACCACAGCCCCCCGGGGAGGTCCCCCTGGCCCTTTCCCCTGTTAATCCTCTTTGCCCTAGAGCGTTCGGAGCAGAGGCCGGGAGAACCGCCAGCCACAGCCCTGCCACCCGCCTGTCCCAGAACGGCTCCGCTCCTCTCTCCGGACGGCACCGCTGCCCCGGGAACTGACCTCCGTAGGGGTGAGCAGGAGAGCGGAGCGGGGGCCAGCCTGCGGCTCCCCAGGGCACACCAAGGCAGGGCGTGGCGGGGCCAGCAGTGCAGGGATGCAGAGGCGTGTGCAGGGCTGTGTCCCAGCCCAGAGGGGTGCCCGGTGCTGGCTCTCTCCCTGAGGGAGTGTGACCCTCTGTCTCCAAGAGGCACTGAATCGCCTGGGGCCACTGGGGCGGTTTCCAACTCGGCAGCTCACTCTCCATTCCAGATCACCGTGTACGACCAAGAAAACTTCCAGGGCAAGAGGATGGAGTTCACTTCGGCCTGTCCAAACATCATGGAATGTGGCTTCGACAACATCCGCTCCCTGAAGGTGGAATGTGGCGCGTGAGTACCCAGCTGCCAGCAGCAGGGATGCTTTCCCATGGGTGACCAAGCTGTCCTCACTCTACTTGGCTGGAGCCAAGTACCACAGCCAGGGGAAGCCAGGCATGGGGGGATCCCACCCTGCCAGGATAGAGCAGCCAGCCCAGGGCAGCAATGACACAGAGAGAGAGCCAGAGGATAGTGACGATGCCATTGGCTTCATCCAAAAATGCCTCCCACAGTGTTGGAGCAGCCAGTTTTAGAGCAGGGGTGCTGCCCAAGGATGCAGTGAGGATCAGTGCTCTGTGAGTGGCTCCTGAACTTGGCCTGGTCCCCATCCTGCCTGTGTAACCCCATGAAGCACTCACCCTAGAACCACCTCTCTTGCCCTAAGGCCCAGCCCTGCTCTGCCCCTGCACTGCACAGCTCCCCGGGGCCAGGGCAAAACCTTCCCACACCCTCCCCTGTCCTGAGAGGGTTAGGCAGTGGAGTCAGGCTTCTCCTTGCACACCGGAATCTTCCCTGGCACACGTAAGGCACCTCCTGAGCAGCCCAGAGAGACGGTGTGTGGGGCTCGGTCCCCAGGGCCAGCATCCCGCGGGGCCAGGCAGCAGCAGAGATAGATTTGTGCTGCTATATTTAGGGTGTGTAATGCTAATGGGATTACAGCAGCGTGCGTGCTCACGCCGTAATCAGCTCACTGCTCCAGTTGACGTGTTCCTAATCAGGCTGCTCACCTTGCACAGGGTGGGCTGACTGCAGCACATGGGATTGGGGCTGTTTGAGTCAGGGACAAGAAGCCCTCGAACCCCCCATCTTAGCATGCTCCTCAGCACCCTTCATACCCCATCAGCAGGGGGTTCCATGTACTACAGAGCTTGTGGCACCCACCTTCCAGGCCCCAGCCCTGGCTCTGCCTCCCTGTCTTGTCCCCAGCCTCCTCTAAGGGGATGTTCCCAGATGTCCCCACCCTGGGAACAGGCAGGTGCCGTGTGGGCAGCACCAGGGCTTGCAAAATGTGTCCTACACAGCGAAGGCATCCCACTCACCTCTCCTTGTTTTCAGCAAAGAGGGGAACCCAGAGAGGGGAAAATCCACATCTCCCTGCCCTGCCCAGAGCCAGATGGGCTCTGCCTGCTTTGGGCATCAGGAATTCAGGTCTTTCCAGCCGTATCAGGTTGTAATTGGGAAACAAGTAAGAAATGAGGCCTTTGGGAGGGAAGGGCAGCCGGGGCATCCTGAAGTGATGTTGGGCTGCATAAACAATGACAGAGCAGTCAGGGCAAAGAGCCCCCTGTGCAGGATGGACCCCTCTCCCACGCAGCCAGGAATGCCAGCGCTGCGTGCGGGCCCCTCCCCAGCGCCAGGTGTGGTTACACACGCCCCAGGCTCTCTGCCCACATCCAGCACTGTTTCCTCTCCTCCCAACCTGTGGGCAGAGGCACGACCCCAGCCTGCTCCTGGCTCCCGCATCCTGCCCCGGTGCCAGCTGCAAGCAGGAGGCCCCGAGCTGCCGCAGGAAGATGTGGCAGCCCTGGCTCTGTCTTTGCAGCTGGGTGGGTTATGAGCACACCGGCTTCTGCGGGCAGCAGTTCATCCTGGAGAGGGGAGAGTACCCGCGCTGGGACGCCTGGAGCGGCAGCAATGCCTACCACATCGAGCGCCTGATGTCCTTCCGCCCCGTCTGCTCCGCCGTGAGTGTCCCGCACAGCTCTCACCCGGGAGGTCTGAGCCCCTTCAAATGTCCCAGCCTACAGCAGTGAGATTAGGAAGGGCAAACACAGCTATGCCAGGGGCAGGCTCAGCTCTTCTCCCCCACACCCAGCAGGATTTGCTCTTTCTGTCCTGTTTTTTAAAGCTTGTAAGGGAACTTCTGGGCCAGCTGTACATGACCAGAGCTGGGGGACAGCTAGCCTGAGACAGTAGTTGTGGCATAGCTGTCTCCAACACCTCCCAACCCCCCCAAAAACCGAGTCAGGGTCTGAACACCTCCCTGTCCAGGAAACCCTCCGAGCAGTGCCATGGGGAGGGACAGCCACTGCCCTGCCCTTCCCACGCGTGCCAGGGAGGGAGCTCTGCCTCCCCCTCACCCGCTGCTCTCTTCTCCCCCCAGAATCACAAGGAATCCAAGATCACCGTTTTCGAGAAAGACAACTTCATCGGCCGCCAGTGGGAGATCAGTGACGACTACCCCTCGCTGCAGGCCATGGGCTGGGCCAACAACGAAGTGGGCTCCATGAAGATCCAGTGCGGCGCGTAAGGACCGGGGGAAGCGGCGACAATCCGCTGCCATCGCTGGGCTACCACAGCAAGGGAGGGGCTGCACCCTGTAACCCCCCTGCTTACCTCTTGTCCTTTTTTTCCAGCTGGGTTTGCTACCAGTATCCCGGGTACCGTGGCTACCAGTACGTCCTGGAGTTTGATCACCACGGTGGAGACTACAAGCACTGGAGAGAGTGGGGTTCGCACGCCCAGACCTCCCAGATCCAATCCATCAGGCGTGTCCAGCAGTAGCTCCCCACTTTCCATCTCTGCAAGGTTTCAAAAGCTCACCGGCTCCCTCTTGGTGCTAATACTCCCCTCCCAAAATAACCACCCCCTCTTGTACTGCGACTGCTTATGGAACAACACTCCCAAACGGTACCGACTGCCACAACTGCCAATAAATGTGACTGAAAGAAAAAGATAAACCGGCTTGGTGTGTGTTTGCTGTTGGTGTTTGGGGCTGAGGTTACACATCCCCACGTGAGCAGGGACCAGACTCCTTCCTGCCCATTTGAAGCAGGGCTGAAGCCCAGTGGGGCTCGCACGGAAGGAGGTTCATTTCGTCACTGTCTCACACCCCCCCACCCCCTCCTCCTTGGTTGCTGTAGCTCTGCAGCCACGTGGCTTCCTTCCCTCTCCTTCCCCTGATAAGGGAAAAGACATTTGGATCCCGACACCACAGAGCCACACTGGCACCCAGGCATCCACATACTCCCAGCTCGTGGCCCCTGCAGCTGGCACTGCCAGGCCTCAGGGACCAAAATCCAAGCAGCATCCCTAGGGACAAGGGCTGGTCCCCAAAAACGCAAAAAAGAGTCACACTGACACCCACAAACTTTAAAATTTTTATTCAACAATTTACATCACTTATCGTCTGTCTTAACGTATTCGATCTACACAAATTTCTTTTTGTTTTCCTGATAAAATAATAAAATTTGGATAAATTTTGAAGACCTGTTGGTGCAGAATAAACAAAATTTCAGGTAACTTTTTTTTTTTTTTTTTAACATTTAGTGTGAAGTATGACATCATTGGTAAAGATACATCATGCCATTACAGCTCATGGACATTACCTATCCTTACAGTCCTTGACATCACCCACACCAGCGCAAGGGGCTGCGCCAGACACAGCTACAGCAGGTTTTACACTAACTCCTCCAGCCACCCTCTCACCACCAGGAAAATGCCAACACTTTTCCAGCTGGGCACACAGAGTGCATTCATCTAATCAGAAATTACTGGGGAGGGGAGAAGGAAACACAGACTACCTTTACCGATCCGTGTGGTCGCACACTACGACATCGACACCGAAGAGGGGCTGCCCCTCTCTGCAGGTCAGAGGTAATTCAGCTCCTGAGCAGGTAGAGCACAACCCCTCACAGCGATTTGAATACAAACCAGGAACGAAATGAGAACTTCTCGCCAGGGAAGGGGGGGCAGCAGAGGAGGGGTCGGCCCCGGCGGCTCTGCCTGCGGGGATCTCTCCAGCCCCAGCTCGCAGCGGGAGCGCGCGGTTGTTTTGCACCGCCCTTAACACTGAAATACTCAGGGAAGGGGGACACAGGGGCATCCGGCCCCCCAGTAAACAAGTTGAGGACCTTCAGGGGCTGGGCAGCCGCTGAAGGTGTGTAAGTACACGTGTGATGGTAGATAGAAAAGCAGCCCTGTTCTGTATGAAAAAAAGCTGTCAAGTTAGTACAAATTTCTGCCATGGCAAAGGGAACAGGAGGAGAAAGTTGTCAGGGCCCCTCTCCCGTCACGAAACCCCGACTCTCCCGCACACGGGCTCTGGGCTAAGCAACATGTTTCCAAAGGTGGTACCTGCAACCCAACGCATGAAAAAAACCAATATAAAGCTCTCACCCCCAAGGCCGAAGGGAGCCCACCCTTCGCTCCAGCCCTGCAGCGGGATAGTGAGGAAGGCTGTCCCTCCCTCCTCACAGTGGGAATACACAGCAGTAGGGTTCCTCTTGGTTTACTTTGCCATGAGAAGCCTCAGGTTTGCCCACACCCCCAGCCTGCAGCGCAGTGGACTGGTCTCCACTCCCTCCCCAAAGCTGCCTCATGTGGGGCTGAGCCCGTGTTCCCCATCGGGACACCGGCAGGTACCACCACCAGAGACAGCACAAAGTGTATCTGAAACACAAGCCAGCAAACCCCGCTCCCTCCAATTCAATTACTGAAGTAGGCTCTTTAAAATAAAAAAATAATATATATATTTATATAGCTATACAGAGAGATACAGAGAAAGCAAAAGAGAGAGAGAGGCTACTAAAAAAAAAAACAAACTCAAGAAGCGCCAGTTTTCTGCTACAGCTGTCAGCAAAGAACTGTCACCTCACATCATACCCTCGAAGATGGTGAAGAGAATGCAGGCAATGACAGCACAGGAATGCAAAAGAGGGCAGATAAGTCACTTCTGGTAATGAGACACAAATTAAACTTTCAAAACATGTGCATAGCTTTATTCATCTGCTTCAAACTAACCTTTTCACGGAGCTTCAGTGAAACCCGAGTGTGCAAAATGCATTTCTAAAAAACAATGCAAGCAAGCTTTCACATTTACTGTGGCAGAAGTACACAAAGACTCGGACAGAATCACACGCTGGGGCAGGAGATGGAGAACCCAGAATTGCACCGCTTGGAGTTCTGAGTCCCTGACTGCAAACACAAGCATTTCGATTTTGCTAACTCTAAGCAAGGTGTGTTTACTTCTCCTTTACAAAAAAACTCAAAACCCCCACAGAAACAAGAGCCACAACCTAGCAGGGAAAAAAATCCCCTGGATAATGGGATCCTGGTGCTGCAGAGAGCGTGAACTCCAGCAAAGCCAGTTCCAGACCTTGGCTTGTTTTGGCTCTGCAGGCAAACCACGGCAAGGCTGATTTCTGTCTGCAGGAGAAGAGCGAAGCAGCTTCTTTCCCTCCCTCCCACTCCCCTCCAAAGTCACAGGTGCCACCCCATGGGACATCATCCCAAAACTGGAAGACAGACAGCCACTCCCCAGGCTGGAGTCCAGGTCTCATTTCGACCCAAGGGGACACTAAGGAACCCTCAGTTGTTGATGGGCCATGGCCATCACTCTGCCAGCAGGAGCCTGGCCCTCCCAGCCACGTCCCCCCAGCTCACACACCACCAAATCTCTTCAGAAAGACTAAGCACACATGCAAGGCACATTGAGTCAGATGTACACACACACGGGTGTGTAGAAGAGCAAACGCTGGCCAAAAAAATAAAAAATTGATGCTGAACAAACTAATTAATCAGGCAGAGAGCTCTGGCCTATGTATTTATAGACTATTTTCCAGGCAGTTGTAATTCCCAAGTGTTTTTCCTACACGACTTTAGACCTTCCTTACTCTTCCCTCACTTTACAGAGAGGTACTTTATTTTCCTAAAGGATCGTCTATAAATAGTCAAGTAAATTCCCTTTTTTCCCCTCCAGTAAACTCCTCCTTCAGGGTACACACTGCCTGCTGAGGAAGAGGTTCTGGACCTGCCTGTGCCCCACAGCAATGCCTGGATGCAGCAAGACCTTCCCCCAGTGCTCCCTAAACCCTTCACCGACAGGTTTTGCCTGGGTGGATGGCTTCACCTCGCTGTTTCCTTGGAAAACATCCAATCCTGAGTGCTCTCCAGCACCCAAGGGCAGCTGGAGGAGTCAGGGGTGCAGACAGGATGGAGGCCACGCAATCCTTAATACTGCTGGTTAACTTCACATGAGATAAAGCATTCAAAAGATCTTTCTGTAGAGATGAGCAATTTCCTTCTATAGATAAATTCAAACAGAAAACAAACACACTGGAGACGAGACAAGAGTCGACTGAGATTTTTCTACCTTACAAGTTACTCGGGCACCTTTCCCGCACCACCAGCCATGGAGGAAGAAGGTGACAACCTCAGGGATTTGCACTACCCTTCCAATAGCAGCTTGAGAAAAGGAAGGAGAGAAAAAACCCAACAATAATAATAATAATAATAAAAAATAAAAATGCACAGTGTTCTCTCAAGTTAAAGAGTTCTCCTTTGCTTGTGTTTGCATAGAAATTGCCGTAGGTCAGCACCAAGGTCAGGTCCAGCCCCGCCCCACGCCGGCTCCTGCGCTCCCCCACCAGTGGCTGTGGGGCAGGAGGGTTCAGCTCCCCCCACAGGGACTGCACGGTCATGTTAAAAACAAAACAAAAACAAAAGTGCATCACACATTCTTGATTTTCAGGGTTACTTATAGCAGCAGCAGCATTAATCCGAGACAATGAACAGCTGTGGATTCATTCTTAAATGCAGCAACACTTAACGAAATGTCTTCGGGGAAGGGCATAAGAGGGTCCTTCTCAAAAGGATAAAAATGGAAATTAGACTATTCAATATGGACAAAAATGAGATAAAACAAAAATTAAAGACAAAATCTTATTTACAATAAAAAAAAATTCTTGTTAAAATATCTTTACAACACCTAAGCAAAAAAATATGTATTTCGAGAATAAAGCAGAAACTCCTAAAGCAGTATCCATTTTTGGAACCCTTATTTAGCACCTGAGGAAAGACCATATGGAAAGCAGACAGGTTGGGGTTTTTGTTGGGTTTTTGTTTTTTAAGAAAACTGTTAAGTTGTGTTTTTGCAAAAGGTTCAGAAGTTCGCAGTACACAAGTTTCATACCACAGAAAGAAATGAGCAATTTTTCTGTTGGTGTTGCTTTCTTTTTAAAGATAGTCTACTCATTAGTAAGGCTGTAGAAAAGGGATACTGCTATCTTACAAAATGGCTTTAGAGCTCTGGACATGTTATCAAAGCTTTCTGACTAACAGTCAAGAGAAATCCAGCTCAGCATTCCCGGGGGAGGGCACAGGCAGGGCTCTTGCTCCTGTCCCAGGACAGGGAGCAGGCTCATGCCCTGGACACGAGGCCACCACAGGGTTCCTGTGTCTCCTCATACATCCATGGCTCTGCAGTGCCACTTTTGAGGATCTCGGGCAGGACAGAGGCAGCCAGCCTGACCCTTGGGTGAAACGTGTACCGAGCAAACCTCTAACGGTCTGTAATCCCTGGGAGGCAGCACATCCCAAGATCTCCTTCCCACCAGCCCAAGTCCCTGCTTCCCAACTGCTTGCACTAGGGCTTTTCCACAGGGAAAAATGCTCTGGTGGTGGTCAAAGCCAGAATTACTCCGGCTTTTTCCACCACACCGACCCTTCTGCACCACTGTGAAAATGTGTAGCAGCTTTAAATTGGGTGAATCTTTGCTCTCTTCTCTCCTGACCTCGACCATCTCCCTTGTAAACAGCCTCTGTAAGGAAAACAAATCACGACAGTTGGACGGAAGAAAAATCTTGTAGGGATGAGAAGGTGAGATTCCTGCAACTTGGGACACCACAGCAAATTCACTGAAAATGCTGAATCAAGATCAAAAACAATGCACAGGAAAACTACCAGCAGTTCCGAAACATGGCTGTGAATGCCATCACTCCCAGATGTCCCTGAGGTCACTCACTGGCCACGTGGGAAGGGATGCTATGGTGCTACGGTAACACTCTCTTGAAGCTGAAAGCACAGCTTGGAGGACAACTTCCATCTCTCTTTTTTCCTATTTTTCTCCTAGCAGGAAGCAATTTCCCTTTCTATTTAGCTGGCTGGCTCACCCATTGCTGCTCTCAGCCACCAAACAGCCAGCAGACTCGCAACCTAACGAGAACTGGGGGTTCTTTCCACATTTCAAAGAAGGTCAGAGCAGCTAAGAAAGGCAAACAGTGGGATTTACTGTTTCCAAAAGGTTTGAAGTGGGTTATACAGAATCCATGTCCTGGAGCTACCCATTGGTCAAAGAGAAGAGAGATTTCTAACAGGTTTCACAGAAGATCAAGGTGGGTTTAAACCAAATCCAAACACCAAGCAAACCTTGGAAGCCAACGCACTGCCAATCCACCAGATGGGCAGAGTGGGAGAGAGCAGAAGCTGAAGGCTCCAAACCACTGTCACCAGGAGCACGGAGTGGTTTCTAAATTACCTCTTGGAGCAGATGAAATGCTCCCTGATCCACCAAAGTGCAAGCAGGTCCCAAGCTGGATCTCGTTGGCACTCCAGCCTCTATTACACAAGACTCTGTACAAGAAACACCCAAAAGGACCTGCTGGCAGAGGAGTGATGGGGAACGATCAGAGGAGAAAGGAGCCATCCCCTGCCTGCACAGGAATCCTCACTCCAAAGAACAGACAGCTTGGCAAGGGAACTGCAGGAAAGGGACTCACAACAGGAATAGAAATGAGACAGAAGCCTTAACCTGAATTAGTATCTTCATAGCTAATAAAAAAATAGGTCATGACCTCACCCTTAGTGCCACTTTCCGATACAACACCTATTTAGGGGGTTTTGTTTTAAAACTTACTTTTCTCAGTGTAATGAAAACAATGGCACAAATAAATACATGCTCGCCCTCCTTACACACCGGATGCTCACACGCCCCGCCAGCTCCTCGCCCCACACACCCCCATCGGGGGCAGCCCTGCAACAGGAGGCTGCTGCTCCCCTTCCCAGGCTCTATTTGGTTTATGCTACAGTACTAATATTCTGAGTCAAACAGAAATAAAACAAAACATGAGACTTATCCATAACACCTTATCATTATTTCAACGTGCTAAATTAGTCACAGCTCAATTTCAGGGTTTTTTTTTTCCTTTTTCTCTTTTTATAAGTTTACACAAAAATAATCAGAAAGCAGATTAAATCTTAAGATATTTTTAATAAGTGCTCAGTTAAGAATTGTGTGAGGACTTGAGGAGGACTGCAGACAGCGACAGGGCGAGTTACACGACAGCACGAGGAAGTTCCTTCCATGGTCCTACTTGGTTCTAGGCCATAGTCTATCCCAGAAATCCTGGGGAGCCGGAGCTACAGGAGCTGAGAGAGAGGAATTCCTAACCGCTTAGCACTGAGTACACATCATGGAGCTCATGGAGACAGACATTTGAACAGAGGATGGTCAGAAACATAGCAGAGAAGGTGCTGCCAAGGGTGTTTCTGGATGGGTCCCGCCAGCGAGGGCCATGCGAAGCGAGGCAATGCCCCAGGGACGAGCATGAGGGATAAACCAACCCAACCCATCACTTGAACCATGTTTCGCTCAGCAGTTCTTTTGCTATTTAAATGAAAGACTGGACTAGGCCAAGATGAGAGTCCTCAAATATTCAGCAAGACTCAGACCTTTCTAAAGGCGCAGGGCCCTCGGCACCGGTCAGTGCTGCTCAGCTCCTGCATCCCCCCGGCCCCCAGCACAGATCTGGGATAGGGGGACAGGACAGAACAGACCCCAGGGAAGCAAAACAGGGTGGTTTTGTCATTTTTTTCTTTTTTTTTTTTTTCCTTTTTTTTTTTTAATGGAACCTAGCCCTTAAGGCGACAAGTGACTACAACAAGGCAAATAAATACACAGCAGAGCCTTAAAGCCAGTAAAACAAACTGGAAACTTTGCCATTAGCCTTCAACTTCTTGAAAATAAGAACAAAAAAGGAAGAGGAATTTTTCTTCCATCTTAATTTTCCCAGTCCCACCATCCAGTTTGTTCAACACTTTAAAGCTCAGGAATGCCCCAGCTCTTCAGCAGTGGAGCCAGGGGCGATTCCGACTTTTGGCAAGCAGTTGGGAGACTCAACAGAATTAAAAATAGGGACATCGGAGGACTAGATGTTGGGCACATCTGTAAACATGTTATACATCTCAAAGTTACACACACCTGTAAAGGTGGTACAGTTTATAGGTGAAACAGAACTATTTGCGACTGGCCAACCACACATTTCTGAACCTGGACTGATACAATACATGATTGACTATATAGTATCACACTCAGTATTATACTATATAGTGCTTGATACATCAAATGGAGTAGGCAATCCATAGTCAAACGTTTAAAACTAAGCGTGGCAGAAAGCTAAGCATCTTACACAAGGTACAGAATTCAGTTTCATTGTCCCACCATGAACTCAAGTGTCTCATTCAGGAACAACCTTATTAAAAGTTTAAAAAAAACACATGCTACATACTCCTAATTAACAAAACAAACAAAAAAGCAGATCATAGAACCATAGAATATGCTGAGTTGGAAGGGACCCATCGGGACCATCAAGTCCTGGCCCTGCACAGCACACTCCAACAATCTCACTGTGTGCCTGAGAGTGTTGTCCAATTGTTTCTTGAGCTCAGACAGGTTTGGTGCTGTGCCCACTGCCCTGGGTAGCCTCTTCCAGTGCCCAACCACCCTCTGGGTGAATAACCTTTTCCAGATATCCAGCCTAAACCTCCCCTGACTCAGCTTCAGGCCCTTTCCTCGGGTCCTGTCACTGGTAACAAGAGTGAAGATTGGATGCTGAAGACCACAGTGAGGTTTTCCCTGTGTCCTCCAGGCTGAACAAAACCAAGTGACCTCAGCTGCTCCTCACAGAGCTTCCCCTCCATGCCCTTCCCCATTCTTGTGGCCTCCTTTGGATGCTCTCTAACAGCTTATTATCTCTACTGTGCCCCTCCAACCTGCCCCACTATTGCGCTGAGGCCACCCCAGTGCAGAGCAGAGCAGGACAATCCCCTCCCTCACCCAGCCAGCAATGCTGGGTCTGATGCCCCCCAGGACAGGGATGTCCCTCCTGGCTCCAGGGCACTGCTAACTGGCCAACCGGCCACTGACCGGGACCCCCAGGCCCCTTTCCCAGTATCTCGTTCCCCAGCCTACACACAGAGCCAGGGCTGCCCTGACCCAGGTGCAGAATGCGGCCCTTGCCTTTGTTAAACTCCAAGCAGTTGGGGATTGCCCATCTCTGATTTGCCGAGGTCTCTCTGCAGGGCCCGTGCCCACAAGAGGAGACAGCTCCTCCCAGTGCAGTGTGGCCAGCAAACTTCCTCAGGGTCCCTTCAAGTCCTGTGCCCAGGTCACTAATGAAGATGTGGGGCAGAACCGCCCGGGCTGGAGCCCTGTGGAACCCCACGAGTGAGCGGGCACAGCCTGATGGCTTGAGGGATAAATCTAAGCACAAGGGGTGTGTCAAAGTGTGTAAAAGCTTTGGGCTTATCTGCCTCCTGCAATGCCCCCCAAGGTCCAGCCTCATTTCGGGAGACACCTGCTGCTGCTGCTGCTGCTGTCCATAGCCAGGGGCCGGGACTGGGGCAGGCACCCACGGGGAGCACGGGGTACGTGTGGAGCTGGGGCTGGCCAGCCAACCCTACTTCTGCTTTATTCCCTCCTCGCCCTTGCACTGGACCCTGTGAACTTTCCATCTTTAAGGAAAAAAACCAGAAAAACTACCTGACCCCCAGATGATTTGGACACACTACACAAGCTGCAGTGGGACAGACTGGGTTACACAGCTGGAGCCTGCACTCTGCTCAGCCTTCCCTGCCACTGCTAGGAAGCTTTCCTTTCCCTGGGATTGGTTTTTTTTATTATTTTTTAAATTATTATTTTCATTCCTAAGTCCTCCATTTTTTTGTAATAAAATATATTTTTATTAAGAGATAATTAGAAGCAGAGCCCGGAAATACACAGACTGCATTAAAATATAAAAGAGCATTTCCAAGGGGCAGGAAACCCAGCCATTGGCATTCTATGGACAAATTGAAAAGGATTCAAATTCCCATTTTTCTTTTATTTTTTTTTTTTTTTACTTTTTTACTTTTTTTGTCATTTTGAAATTTTTTTTTTAAGAGAAAAAATAACTCAAGAAGGATGAAAGTTAGCAGAACTCAATTCCTCTTCAGTTTTCCATTGAAAATGGGAAAAAAATCCAGCACATTTAGTGTTAGGAGACAGACAGAGCAAATATGAAGCACCTACAGTTGAAAGCAGAAGATTTTTTTTTTATATCTTTTTTTTTTTCTTGCTCCCAGTAATACAATGGCATTAAACTGTGGGAACAGAGGGACGGGGGGGGCGTGTGGGTGGGGTGGGTGGGTGTTGGGTTTTTTCCCATAATAAATGCCTACAGATTGCTTATTTTTCCATGTTGTCTTTTAAAATGAAATAACTCTTCAGTTGCAATAGTCCAAGGTGTGACAGGAGCCAGGCCAACTGTGTGACTTCACCATGCCTCCCAGAACTGCAGTATTACCATCTCTCTTTCCCTCAGCAGAAGGAGCCGTTTAAGACAATATCCCCAGCAAGGATTGCTGCTTTACTCCTGGCAAAACATGCGGATTATAATTCTCAGGGAAAAAAGAGAAACTCTGCAAACTTCAAGGCGTTTCTCCAGCATTCAATGGAAAACAAACCAGAAAAAAAAAGAAACTAAATGGGGGAGGTGTAAGGGAAAGGGGAGATGAAGGATGGTGAATCATCCTGATTTCCCTGTGATTAGTGTGTCACTACAGTCACAGAACAAGAAACAGAAACCTTGTCAAGTGGAAATGCCTCTCCAGTGGGTTGCTGTTGCCCATGCAGACGACAGCAGGAACTTTGAAACCGGGCTTGTAATTGAGTCTGTATTCCTTAATCACTTGCATTCACTCTTTAAACAAAAACAAAACAAAACAAAAATGAAAAAAAAAAAATCTATTCAGTACCGGAGATTAAATAATCACGTGTGTAGTCTCGTTGAAATAAATTTTCAGATTCCTTAAGAAGTCTAATTACTTTCAGTTGCCATTTTTAAATAACTATATATATATTTGTATATATTATCCTGTGATTCTAGTTATGGTTCCTCTGCTGCACTGAAGATTTAGAAGGAGCATAAAAGCCTTTTTGTCCCCCACGAACAGCACAAATGCTGCAGAAAGGTTATAACAGGCAGTCTTGTCTTGCTACCTTCATTGATCCGGGCGATCCATGGCTTCATCGTAAGTGATTATCCTTTTGGGATCTGGAAAGGAAGCAGAATTCTAGGTTTTTGACAAGCTGAAGATAAACACAAGATATCTGTAAGGGACTTGTCTCTTAACAGACTTTTCCCTTGGAGCCCCCCTCCCGCCAATGCACCCCAAGCCCAGGCTGGCTCCCCCAGGGCAGCACACGAGTCTCCACATACAGCTCTTCCCACACAGAACCTCTTCTCAGGTGATTCACGGGGATACACCAGAATTTAAAAGTTACTACTGGATGTGACACCCAGCACCAGAAATAGAAAGCAATTTTGTATACACATAGGGAAGAGTCATTAAATCTGATTTGACACTGGTTTTATTGCTCTTGTAGAAACTGTGCCTCTTTCTCTCTGAACATCCCACCACTGTGGCAAAGCTTACCGTCCTGACTTTCAGTGATCTGAAACACAGATAGATCCAGACTACAAACTGCAGGCACTGAAGAACTGGATTCAGGCATCTCCAGACACAAAGACAATCCACCCTCACTCATCCCCCACCCCAACAGGCAGAGCAGGACAGTGCAATTTGGTTTGTTTATTCTTTTCAACACCCTTACCTTGCTTCTGCAAATTCCAAACTGCTTCCATTTCTGTGGAGGCAAAAGCAGAAGACCACTGTTACTATGCAGATAAGATGCTGCCATTGGAGACAACTGCAAACACACTTTCATTTTCCAAGTGTGGCACAACACTGCTGTGGCTGTGCCAAGGCTTTCAGACAGAGCCAACCCCATCCAGCCCCGCAGTGCAGCCCAGCCCAGCCCACAGCCCCAGCCCGATTTTGACACGAGTAATCCAGCAATAAAAGGTAAAGGGATGGCTGTAACATGGTCCTGAGCATCAGAGGGCCAAGCTGAGCATCAGAAATGTCATCATGGTTCTCCAGTACCACAAATCACAATCTAACTTTAGGCTTTACTAATCCGACTCCAACGCTGCTTCACATGTTACAGCCTCAACAAGGAGCCTGAAGAGATGATTTTTGTGAGTTGATGTCTAGTGTGTGCGAAACCAAAACCACCAGACACAGTGAGTTTCACATGGTTCACAGTGTGCATGTGCTGAAACACACCAGGCAAGGATTGTTGTGCCAACATCTCTGCAAAGCTGCTGCCAACACACCACCCGAGAGCAAGGTGTGATGCTCCAGACACTCGGCTGCCCGCTTGGCTTGAGGTTCTTTCCCCAGTTTACCTCTACATGATGTTTGTAAGCTACAGATAAACCCTCCCCAGTTCTCCCTGAAAAAGCGCATGCTTTTGTTTACCTCAGAAATAACAAAGTTAAATGCTCTTTTCATTCACATTGAGAAACAGAAGGCTCTTTCTTTTAAAACGTCCCACAAATAAAGTCACATCTTTAGAGACCCATTCCAAACAACCGTATTTAGCCACTATTCAAGGTGGAATTTTGTGAGCTAGAATATTAAGACACTAACTGTACCCTGCATTCAAGTTAAAGAGACAAAATTTTTAAAAAAGGAGCATTTAGTAGGAACACGGCCTGCAAGAACCACCTTTCAAATCTCCCTTCTGCTACAAATGAGGGTGACAGGACCTTGGCGGGGGTTGGAATGGAGAATAGCAAGGGATTATCAGGCTACAAGGGATGTGCAGTAAAGCACAAAACAAGGCAATAAGTGCACTAACCGGCATGGGAAAGGAAGAAGAAAAAGCCATACAAAACTCGTGGCCTCAGCACGATGTGTGCCAAGTGTCACCTCCATCAATCGCGTCCCTTCTCCAACCCTTCATCTGTCCTTTGTCCTCCACAATCTCCAGCTCCCCAGGGCAGGAAATTGCATGCAAATAAATATTGCCAGCCCTCCCTGCACAATTAAGCCTTTTGTATGGAAGGCCCCAGCAAAATTTTATGAGGTCTGTTATTTTTGCGTCACGATAACAACAGCAACATTTTGCACTTTCATCAGGGGGAACCTTAAGTGCTTTGGGAATAGTAGCCAGCCTCTAACACCCCCAGGGATATAAGCAGCCTGACAGGGACTGCCTCCCTCATCTGCCAGATGCAGATTCCCCCGAAGTAAAATGAACCAGCTACTAAAATTACCTCCTGCAGAGCGAGTTTTCCATTCAGTGCAGTTAGATGCATCATTTCCTAACAGCTAAAGAACATCTCCTATTTTAACAGCTTTCCCCAAAGGCAGGGGACAGAAAACTACTCTCGAATTGTTGGTTCCTTCACATTAGAGCAACGTTTGAGCATCAAATACAAGGCAGAGCAGAAACACCACCTCACTACTGTATCCCATGTATAGACCACACTTTCTTGTGCACTTCATTGGATTCTATCTTCCCTGGATACCATAAGAATGTGAACTGCTCGTATTAACACACGTCTGATAAGACAGACAGCGAGACACTACTAAGAACACACCAAAAAACTAAGTTACCAAAATTCTGTGTAGAAAAAAACATAAACCAACAACTAAACTCCCCAATCTTTTCAGACTCCAATTCTCCTTCTTTAGAAAGAGAGGGCGGTGTAAAGTGTCCTGTAAAGCCCAGACACCTGAACACATTGGTAGATGTTCAGCCTGCCAAAGCTACAAACCCAAAGACCATCAGCAAACGATGCAATAACAGCTCTTACTGAAAATCATCTTCCATCAGCAGAGCAAGGTTCTCCCCTACACCTGTCCATCAGCACAGGGACACAGCTTCGCAGCACAGGTTAACTGAAACAACTTTACAGAGGAAAAAAAATAGGCTTACTGCAACACCAAACCAGGGGAAAAAAGGGTTTTTCTTCAATCTTACAATGGACTTTAATGATCTATTCTATTTCACTTGGTAATACACAAGCACAAGTTTTCCTCCCAGTTCCAGGCACTGGTCACCCATGACTTATACAAGGTGCTGTGACAAGCGCCATGGCCACTGTCTGTTTTCCCTGGTTAAACATCCCAGAGCAAGTTAAAGCAAAGGACTCTTACAGTTCCTCACCCTGCATGGGAAAAGGCATCCTTGCCATCAGGCCGAGTCCACCTCTCTCAGATACTGACCCAAAACACAGTACTGCTCTTTCCAAAGACCTGACCAACACAGGACACACGGCCAGGGAAATGGCACACTGCCTTCTCAGCGGACTCCAACCCAGCTGGATAAAATACCACCAACAAACCCTTGCACAACCCAGCATCAAAGCCAGTCCTGGTCCAAGCCAGGGGCAGAACTAGGTCACCTCCTACACCTCTTCCAACCTCACATTTCCAGGGTTTTTTACAATTAGCTGGCCTCTCCATAGCCCACTGGTTCATGTTCGCTGAGGAACTGCCTGGGGCAGATAGACCCAGCCACATCCACCTAAAACACTTTTTGTGGGGACTATCTCTGAAACAAAGGGTTGGTGCAGGAAGGCTTTGATGTCAGGAACAGACTAAGGCACACTCCAGTGAACTGTGCTGGAATTCCTCATAGGTCAATAAACTTTATAGCAGGACTAGTACATAATCTTGGAGGGGAAAGAAGTGTTTCTGTGATAACTTGTTAGGACAGGCACTTTTACGCACTTCTTCCTTCTGGAGAGGTAGTCCCTGCAAACAGAAGTGTCTGCACAATGCCATGGTACTAGTTCTTTGTTGTTATAAATCTCACAATAGTGCCTCAAATAAAACACTAAAAACATTACAAAAAGAGACCATTCTCATCTGATTTTTCTGCTTCTATCTGCAGGACATAATGATTAAGTTAGGGGATTGCCCTGGAAACGGAGAAAGGACTGAAAACTCCATTCTGTGGAGACTCACGGCTGTAAGAAATACACTGTACTCATCCTGACAACTGCACAGAACAGAGACTCAAAGGAGAATTAAATCAGCTTTTTCCCCACAGCTCAGGCCCTACAAGGCCATAAGAACAGAGCGAGAGCTAACCCCTTTCCACCAAGGGGGATGGGAAATCAAGGCTCTTTTTCTTCCCCCCTCTCCTGATGTAAAGGATGAAAATTGCTGAATTCACAGCTCTGCTATTTCTTCTGACCCAGTTCACCATTCCGGCGAACGCCACTCCTGGCTGGCCCACGCTGCCTTGCTCTATTTTCCATGCTGCTCTTCTGCTTCTTCACGCGAGCAGAGATGCTGAGAAGGAACAAAGCAGCAGCACAGGCAGAAACTCAGGGGCAAGTCAGAAGAGGGAAACACTGCAGCTTCCTCTCCTCCACCCATGTGGTCATTGCTGCTGTGCAGCTGAGCTGGAGGCCTCAATTATTTGCTTTTTAACTCCAGACAAGCCAATTATTGAGCTTCCCACCATGAAGCTTGCCATCCAGAGCCCGGTGCTAGTGCCAGCCTGGCCTGGAAGACTGCAACTGCCCAGTCACGACAACATTCTGCAAAGGCCTGACAATTATTCTGATAGGAAGTGTTTCCTCCAACTGTCTCTAAAGGAAGGACAAAAGCAGTAGGAAGATACTGGTTTCAATAAGAGTAAAGCTGAGATACAACCCCTCTGCTCTTCTGAGGGACCAAAAAACCCGCAAGGACTAGTTTTGCCTCAAAAAGATAAGGATTTCAGCAATGCCACCCCAAGGGGGAAGTTCAACTCTAACCTAGAGAGGGACCCTGAGCAAGAGCATCACTCCTTGCTGGGCCTTCTAGTCTGCCATACTGTCTCCAAGCACATCCACAGCAGCCCCACCAGTGCTCAGCTAAATCAGATCTCCCTTGGTAAATCAGATCTGTCACCTGCAAGCGTTTCAAGGCACCGTCACAAACACCGAGCGGCATGGGCTGTCACTGAAGGCAGCCACATTGAGGGATCGTGTTTTACACTCAAGCAGATCAGTTGATCAAGGGAGTCCTTCTGCCCTTTAAACAGAGACAAAAAAGAAAGAAGCAGGGGCACAAGGAAACCAGCAGGAAAGGCTTGCAAGAGAAGAACAAAAGGGTGCACTATCACCCTTGCCTGCACCTTCCCAGTGCTCTCACTTCTGGGGAAAAGGCAATCCTGGCACATGCAGAGGAGCACAGGAATCCTCCACCAGGACAGCACTGTGCTCTGCAGCCACCCAGTCTCACACCCCAGCATGGCCTCACCAGCACCCGGGGTGCTGTGGTGGGTTAAACAGGATCCCTGCACCGGAGCCACTCCTCCCTGTGTGCTCCCTCCTCCATCCATCTTTCCACAGGGAAGCTGGGAAGCAATTACAAGCTATAATGTCCCATGCAGTCACTGGGCAAACCACACACAGGAAACCCTGCTTTGCTGGAACAAAACTACTGACTAAGTTGGAGGCTTTCCCATAGCCTATTTACAATCCCACGATGAGGATCCACACAACCTGGTCACAGTTACAGGCACAAACAGTGCAAAGAAGGGTGCATGTTTGTGACGGGTCAAAGCATGGCTACCTCTCACAGTACAGCACCCAGAGCTTCATCCTTGTGCTGCATGTGGAGGAGCTCAGGGCAGGAAACACACCAGGACCCCACCAGTGCTCTACACTCGCTCCTGTCCTTGCCCCATGATCGTCTCTCTTTGTGTTCATAACCGCAGGGGCAGGGCAGATTGAGACTTTGCTCAAAAGCAAACAGATCAATCTGAGAGGGAGAAGTTCACTCTCCTCTCGAAATCAAAACCAAACAATGTGAGGACCCAAGTGCCCAGGATGCCCTAACACCGACCAAGGCAAACCCATACGCTCTCCCAAGCAGGGAGGAGGGGAGGGCAGCTTGTGAAAAATTACTGAGTGAAACTGTTCCTTTCTTACTGCAGGGGAACTGGTTGGCTTGGAGTAGGACCTCAGGAAAACAGCTCAAGATAAACGGAGAGGACGGTGTGGGAATTAACCCCTGCACCACGGCCCTGCAAACACACCCTGGCAGCTCTGGGTTGGAAGCATTCTGCAGCACACTGTGGGCTCTGGCTGCAGGACCACGGCCACAAAGAGGGGACAGGGCACTGTTCCTCCGAATACTCCTTAACCCAACTCACCCCAAAAGTGAATGAAATGTAACACCCAACATCATCACAGAAGCACTAAGACCCGGACTAATCTCCTGCTTTGTTAACCAGCCATAGAATCTGGAGACTAAACATGAGAAAGACAAGCCCAGGGTGTTTGGATCACCCCATCACTGCATTGATGACAACACTGAGTAGAAACCACCATCATCTTTCACCCCTAAGTAATGCCTTGAAGATGGCACAGATACAGCATGGGGCAGGAATGGGTAACCCCTGGGCATCACCAGGCTGTTTGCTCTGGATGCTCAAAGCAGGACTATTCGTATGCAGAAGAGCAGAGAACAGTATTTTAAAGGGTGCTTCAGGTGGCCATTCTTGCCACTAAATGTAATTAACTCCTATGTTTAGAAAAGCTCAACAGCAGCCAGGCTTTGAAGTTAACACCTCCTTGAGAGGACATGGGAAGGGAGTGTTCTTTATTTTCCTGTTGTTCCTATTGTTCTACTGGGATCTGTCTTTCACAGCAAGTGAGAAAGGGAGAGCTGATGAGCCTTGCAGGCTGTACAGCTGCTTTTCTACAAGTTCAGGCTGACAAAAACAAAGAAACAAACCGAAGTGTAGGGAGTATTTGCAAACTTCAGAAAAAGATCACCTAGGATTTCCCTCCATGCTATGCTTTCTGATAGGAAACTGGGATTTAGGCTGCAGGCAGACATAAGAATGAGAACAGAAAGTCTGCTTTAATGCTGGAATAGACTTGAGCTGAAAGGAGAGGACCCAGATAAAAATGAATTGATGACTGTTGTTCTCAAGAATACTAGAGCTTGAAATGTTAACATCCTAAGAGGGAGATGACCTGGAAAAAATATTTGGAGTTATTACTTTTAAAAGACTGGGCTTGCTATTACTAAAGGAAGACATCTAAGTTTGCAAACTGGTAATTTAAGAATTTTACAGTGGGTCAAAACACAGCAAATTTGCCAAAGCAAACCAAGAATCAACCCTCTGCAGAAGGGAGGAAGACATTATCCACGTATGTATGTGGAACAGTAAACAAAAAATGGATTATCACCTTGTTCCCTTCAGAGCATGCAGGGAGAGGGAAGGGGGTCGAATAAAAAAGGAATTGCCCCTGTGTTGGTCAAGGGTGGGTAAGTAACACTGTTCCAAAAGGGAACACACAACCAGGCTCCTGTTAACACTGAGCCAACACCAGAAGCCAAGAACTGCCACAAGACCTCAGAGCTTCTGGGGC
The DNA here is from genome assembly GCA_035583155.1 of Acropternis orthonyx. Classification (NCBI taxonomy): domain Eukaryota; kingdom Metazoa; phylum Chordata; class Aves; order Passeriformes; family Rhinocryptidae; genus Acropternis; species Acropternis orthonyx. Next base: position 4,375,638 of record JAWWEU010000050.1, on the reverse strand, counting down.
TGAGGCTACAGCAGAAAGCAAGCCATCCCACAGGCTTCCCTCTCTTCGTTCCCATTTAAGTGTCTGTATCGTGTTTGAGTCATTTCAATCTCAAAAAAACAGGGAAAAAAGGAGCTGGACTACAAAGGATTCCATGAAAGCAATAAAATCACCCGAAAGATGTTGCCTACAAAGAAAAGGAGAGAATTCAATCTGCAGCTTACAGAGGAGCTGATAAGAAAAGATTGGTCTTGCTGCAGCCATAATACTCAGGAAGGGCAGGGGAAAAGTGTGTGGGGCATACTTAAAAAAATAAATCGCACCCTAGGGCTGTAGGAATAATTTTTTCTTGCTTCAAAGCCATGATTTCATGGTCTGATCTGCCCAGGGGAGAAGTTACAACACTTTGGTGGTAGAGGTGTGAGCACAGACTATGAAGCTTTCTCCGTGGCAGAATACCACCTGGTAAAGCTGGAACAGAGCAGGTGAACCTACACATTTAACTCCTTCCAATGCAGACAGGCTTAGAAGGGCCCGCTAAGTATCACCCCTATCAACATCACTAATGCTTGTCCACGGGAATAGGGAAACACATACCCCTTAGCATTAATTAAACAAGTTTGAGTAGCTTCCCAAACTGTTACTGCCATGAGAGATACGCAAGGGAAAAAAAAAGCTCATTTTTAAAACAATCAGAATTGCTGGAAGGAATATATCACGTTAGAATATTGCACTTATAAAAATAGAAGTAAAAAAAAGGAAGAGGATGCCCTTAGGGAGCAAGTTAAGCCATTACCTTTAGTGTGATATAGAATAGCAGCCCTCAGGTCAAAAGAACCCCAGCTATCTTTCCTTTCTAGGCCTCTCTGGTACCTCTGTTCTTTGGCGGAGGATAGCAAATTGTTCGTGGGAGAGGCCAGAGGATTCTCTACTTCATAGTCTTTTGAAAGAAACACTAAAGCACCTTGGCTACCGGTGTCTGCCTTTTGTAGGTCACCTGTGTGATGCGACTCCAAAGCTAAGACACCACCCTCAACAGCAGTCCCAGGCTTAAGAATAGCACTAAGAATTTGAGGGCTAGTCCGTTTATCCAGCTCATAAGCCTTAGGAAACACAGGTTGTTCAGTTCCTGAGGGAGCGATTTCAGCACACTGTGAAACCAAAGTGGCAGGATATTCCCCTTGAAATGTCACTTCCATTAACTGATTATCCGCAGATTTCCCCACAACAGTTTCGGGTCCAGCACTGGGCTCGTTTATGAAAGACAAGCCCCACTGATTCTGGAAGATATCTCCCAGGTTCTGCTGATTGGTCTGCGAAGGGAAATCGACTTGTGCTGCACCCAGGAGCACAGTTTGCATATTTGAGGGGTAGATAAAAAGGCCAGATTTCTTTTGTTCTAGAGCTGTCGCAGTTGTAGTCATGTCCTGGGCTACTGACTCGGAGGAGGTGGATGGTACAGTACTAGCAGCAGTTGAGAGCAGTGGCTGGGTCCCTGGGGAATACACACTTCCATCGGTCCCTGCGAGGATCGGCCCGTTGGAGAAGCTGGCAGAAGTGACAGATTTCATAGCAGACATGGGGACTTGGGACAGTCGACTTGACGTTTGGGCCTGAGTTTCCCCAGCAGATGACGAGGATGACGAAGATGACGTGGATGGGGTTTGAGCTGCTTTGTTGAGGTTTTCTTTAACTTTACTTGCATAACTAATTTTGGGAACAATTTTAGCACTGCTATTGTCCACTGGAAAAACTGGGGGCGGTTTAAATAAGGTCCATGAGTCCTCTTTAGATGTAGCCGATGATGCGTGCTTCCCTTTGGGCCGGTCATCAAACTTCTTGCCGCTAATCCCAGGTTTGGCATCAGAGTTTTTCCGGGGTACATCCCCAAGCCCAGGCTTCCCCCGGCCTGCTCCACCAGCCCCAGCCTCGTATTTCCAAGCAGGCTTAGTATTTTCAATTCGGTTCCCCTTTTGTTCACTATAATCAGGCTTGAAACTCTCAAGTTCCTGTTTCAAGGCAGGTGCACTGACCTCCTGCTGCATTATTTTGTCCTGTACTAGATTCAGGTTCTCACAACCCTTGGCACTGTTGCGCCTGCCTTTCCGTTTTTTAGGTGTAGTATATCCACTCTCAGAGCCACTACCATCATTATCAGCCCCTTTGCCTACGTAGCCATTGGTGATATAGCTGGAATTATTGGTGACCACACCATTTGGAATAGACACTCCCTCTGGTTTGTCCGAGGACTGGCTTTCTCTAAGTTTATTTTCATAGGACTTCTCATTCTTTTTGTCCATGCTATTTTTCTGAATGAAGTTCTTGGTTTTGATTCCAGCTTTCCCCAAAGCACTGGCCTTCACAGTCTGCTTTGGGGTGACATTAGAATCTACAGGCTGCTGGCTGCCATTGGGTACCCTGGATCCCGGGGCAGTGGCTTCATCAGAGCACAGGCCCTTTAGTGACACTTCTCTTTCTCCTGCGTTACCATTTAGCTCTCCATAGCCTAGAAGAAAGCCAAAAACAACAAAAGGCAAGGATTAGAATGTCAAATGTTAAACTTTTCATTGCAGAAAGCTGTAATCAGCTCCAAACATACCCAGTTTCCTCAAGCAGACATTTTAAAATTTGGAAATGTCTAGTCTCTGATCTACATCAGCATGAACTTATTTGCTGGAACCCATGGCAAGAAGGGTTAAGCAGAAAGTACCAGCAGTGATTGACTCTCACATAACTGGAAGATGTATAGGTAACAAAACAAAGTAAAAGAAAATACAGATACTATGTCAGGAAAACACACTGTAGTAAAGATCACTAGCAAGCTGGAGAGCTATTTCATCAGCTACTATTTCCAGGTCACAGAGAGGAAAAAAATTAATTTCCAGGATGCTTCAAGACAGAGGGATCCACTGACTTTGGGACAAGATCTGTGGAGGTTCAGAATCCACACTGAGCAAGGGACAACTCCTGCCATCTCCATCAGCTCTCAGGCCTGCAACACCAGCAGCCCTCCTTCCAAATGCCATCTCAGTAAAGGGGGAAAAGAAAAATAAAAAAAAAAAAAGTATTTCCAAAAAGGACATGTGCAAGTCCATTTGAAAGGTGGAGGGAGTGTGACTGCATCTTCTCACTGCATTTCAAGATAGCAACCAACACCTCCCTACACGTGCTCTTCAGCATTGAAAAGGTGATAAAACTGGGAAGAAATGCATCCCTGCAAGAGCCCTTCTGCTGCTACCAGCAACTAGTCTCTTGTCCACTGAAAAACTGGTATTTCAGAGTCCCTGGGAGAGCTGGTATGAGCTTGAGACCCAAGAAATAAAGTAGTTGCTGAGGGCTCCAACTGATCAAACCATGATATTGTACTGTACACTCAGCTTTCCTTTTTCCTTCTGAAGTTCACTTTTAGGCCTCACAGTTGTGAAATTCATTTTGGGAGTGCAATTCAAGCGAAGCTGGAAGCCCAGGATAGTCCACAGTGAACCATCTCACCTTCATCTTTGTATTTCGTTTGTTGCTTTGGAGGACCCTGGCTACAATGCCCCAGGAGAAGCCCTGGAGCCCCCCTGGGAGACAGGGAGAGCACACTGGGCCCAGCTCAGCAAATACACTCCAGCTGTGGACTGAGCAGAGGGATCCCTCCTGCTGCTCCTCTGACTCATCCGTCCTCCTTGCCGAGGCTGGAAAGCCTCACATCTCCCACAACCACTGACCCACCTAAGGCTCCATCTGCAGTCACAGCCAGGGAGTCCCTCAACAACAGGAGCAGGCAAAACTCCAGTTTGAGAAAGAATGTTTTTGTTGTTGCTGATGTTGTTGAAATTAACTGCTGTAACTGAAAATCATTGTTACCCTCACATCCTGGAGCCTCAGATGTCTGGCAGATGTAACTGCTCAAGTTCTCTGCAAGTCGGGAACACAAGAATCCTTGTAGGAATCTTCAGAGAAATTCCACAACTAAATTTGCCGAGGGGGATCAAAAAGGATTTCACTACATGCAAGTATCTGTAACCACCACAACTTCCACTATAACTTTCTAAGATGCTGTTAAAGGAATTAACCATAAATACTTCATCCCAGAGAGAACTCTTAGGGTGGGATTCTCAGCTGAGCCAACAACTAAAAATTAAGTATTTCAGAGTACCGTGGAGAGGAAGCCTTCTCAAGAGCAGCGTGTTACAGCTGACCTTGCATGACTCAAGACTTCTGACACCACTTGTTAATGAAGCAAAACAATAAGAGTGGTCATAAGACCACTGCAGATGAGCAGCGAAAGAATAAAATGAAGAACAAAATCCATTTCAGTAAGTCAGTGTGTCAGCAGTTTCTAGTTCCAATTCTCAAGTATTCACCGCTCAGCTGCCTGAGTTTTCTCCAAATCAACATTTGGCACAGCTGGCCTGGACACTGAGGTGCAGGAACCAAGATTTAGGGGAGAGAAAAAACAAACAGGGCAGTAAAGCCGAAAAGGTGAGGAGGATTTAGGAAGCTCACCGACCATGTCGGAGCCGGGAAGGGAGGGGTGCCAGCCTAAGCGCATATTAAAACCCTGGGCACGCTGCAAACAGCCAAATGACTACCCAACTTATTTTTGCTCAGTAACTCATCTCAGCGTGTGCCGGGGCAGGTCCCGCCCGGCCACGCTCGGGGCCCGCTCCGCCGCCAGGCCTCCTCCTCCCGCCTCGTTATGTAAAACCGAATTTCAAGGGAAAATCCCAAATGTACGCGGCATCCCGGCCGGGCCGGCGACCGCGCGGCGGCTCCGGCCCCGCACAAGCCCCCCCGGGGGGTTTCCTGAGCCGCCGGAGCCCCCCGGGAGCGGCCCCACAGCCCCGGCCCGGCGGGGAGGAGGCGGCCGAGGGCGCCGGGCCGGGCCGTGCCGGGCCTCGCCGCCTGCCGCGCCGCGCCGTGCCGTGCCGTGCCGGCCGGCGTGCCCCGCTGCCC
>JAWWEU010000050.1:4350578-4370321 GCA_035583155.1 Acropternis orthonyx | reverse complement strand
GACCTGGCCTCCGTTTGGGCGCCTCCGTGTGCTGCGGGCCGCCGTGCTTGTGCTCGTGGCGGAGCGGAGGCTTGGGCTGGGCTCGGCCGTCGGGCGGCGGCAGGTAGGCGCTCTGCGGGTGGTGGTGGTGGTGGTGCCCGTAGTAGTAGTAGTGGTGGTGGTGGTGGTGGTGGTGGGGCTGCTCCTCCATGGGGGGCGGCTGGCGGGGCCGGGCCGGGCCGGGCCGGGCTGTGCGCTCGCTGCTGGGCCGTGCGGCTCCGGCGCGGGGACGCGGCTGGCGCGGGGGCGGCGGCGGAGTGGCAGCGCCCGCCCTGCGAGCGGCGAGCGGCGCCGCCGGACCGCCCCCCGCCCCGCCCTCCGGCACGGCACGGCACGGCACGGGCACGGCCCCGGCCCCGGCCCGCGGATCGGATCCGATCGGATCGGGGCGGCGGTGCGCACACCGCGAGCTGCCGCGGCCACCGACAGCGCCGGCCACCGAGAGCCGCAGCGCTCCCGCAGCCCGCCCCGGCGGACCCCGCTCAGCGCCCACCCGGCGGCGGAGCGGGCGGCTCCAGCAATGCTCCTGCCCGCTTCCGAGGGGCACCGGAGGTTTCAGTGGTGCCTAACAAAGGCACGCGGTCGGGTTATTGGGAAAGCCCGAGAGTGGAAGGAGGAGATCTCTTGAAACTTGTCAAAATTTGCAACAGATTTCATACCATTTCAAATCTCTGATTGTCCCCACTGGAGCACGTTCAGGGGGATAGTGGTAGCTAAATGACCTGAACTTCTTGCCTGTGCTCTGACCAGGCTCCAGTGTAGGAGGGAAAGGTCAGTAAGACTTTCCCCTTAGACTGCTGCTCCAGGTCCCCTGCTCAACACCAAGGCCCAATACTCCACAGATAGCATGGTTTCAAAAGAAGGGTTCTGGTTTGAATGCAGAGCAGTGAGGAACTGAGACAGGAGTTGATTAGGAATATAGGAAAAGGGCAGACAGGACCAGGAGACCCAAGACTGACATAGGCTGGAGTTGGAAGCAGAGTCCTGCTCCAAGTTGCTAGCTATTCTGGCGTGATTAACTACCTCCACTCATGACAGTGTGCACTGCAGCAGACAGGGAGGAAAAGTAACAAAATAAAATCCAATCATGTAATTAAAGACTGCTATAATTAAGGTAGTAAACAGGTTGCGCAGATAATCTTCAAAACAGTATTGACTCACTTGCCAGGGTTGTCCTTGCAGCTTAATGCTCTACTGTATTTTTCAGTATTTTAATACAATTATTTAATAAACTTTTTGTGTTTAGAAAGCCCTATCAGATTTTGGTACAGTACAAAGGACAGAGCCCTTGCCCAGAGACTTTAGAGTTCCCAAGTTTTATTTCAACAGAACACAGTTGAAAGTTTATGCCTCAAACACAGCTTCCCACTCCACCCTCCTCTCTTACTACACAGGAGGTAAAGCTTTTCTTCCCAGAAATACCAACTTCTACATTAATACAGAGAGGTTTTTTTCAAGACTTGAGGTGCCTGAAATATCACAAATTGTGTGTCAAACCATTCCTGCAGTTTGCCTTTTTTTCAACACAATGCAAAGCAATTTAAACCACGATGAAGCCATTTGAGCAAAGCGAGCACGAACTTTGGGCTTTACCCATGTTCTCAGAAATAACGGTCCTTTCAAACGCTGACTCATCGAGTGACCTCACGGTGCTTGGGAGACAAGTCTTAAAATGAGGAGTCAGGCTTTAATCACAGTTGACATTTTATTAGTGGCTTGGAAGAATTTATTTTTAATATGAGGAACTGGCCTGAAGATTTAAACTTCAAAAGACTCTGAAGAAAGCAAACAGTTACGGACAAGTCGGCTTTGCACACACATAGACCAGAAATCTGAATACAGAGGGAGGTGGGTCGTCTCTTGGTGAAGACAAAGCGACTATTTCACTGCCCAGAAGTGCCATGTTGTCAGTATTATATTATCTAAAACTTGCAAAAACAGATGAAAAAAATCTAAAATAATACATCTTGAGACCCATCACCTTAAGTAGCACATCTGGCACACAAAGCATGGGTGTCCCACACCTTCCCCACTCCTGCTAACTCCACATGGCATCCACAGTGATGCACTGTAAAGATAGGAGCGGTTCCAGCAGGCACTGCTGCCTGGGGCCTGGTGTCTCCTCCCCGCCACGCTGGGACACCTTCCCTCCTGAAGCTGTACTTTCTGTCTGTTAATCCCAGCATTAGCCCAGCCTTGCACTGGTTACACCATGTATTAACATTCAGCAGTTGTTCAGGTTGTGTGCTCTGGAAAAGGGAAACTGGAGATTTCCGTGTCTTCTTATCTGTAGCAGTTTTCCTTCTTACTGCTCTTTGGCAAACTGGCAAAGGAAAGAGGTAATTTTCCCTGGAATTCCACATCCAGTGCCAAGTATTCCCACATCCAGGCACAAAGCTGGGCACAGCCAGTATAATTTCTAGCTCAGTAATTTACTCAAAGCTCTATTTTATGAAGCTTTGAAGTGGATGGCTTTGCAGAGAACCTGTCATTTAAAACTGCAAAATTAAGGCAGCAAGGAATGAATCAACTGCTACAGGAATCATGAGAAAGTTTTCCTGGAGAGTCTGACCCGGGATGAGTTTTGTTTTCATATTAAAATGCAGTTAAACTGAGAAGCTATTGAAGTGATTTTTAAGACCAAATAATTTCCTTTCAAAGGCAATTCCCTTTAAGACGCTACATTTAATTTCCAGTAAATGTTTTCAGGTAAGTCAAAACTGAGACTACAAAACTAATCCATGAAAGGAAAAATGCTGTCTTTGTAATATTTCTTGTATCTGTCCCCTGTTTAAAACTCAAAACTGGAAAACATCAGAATTACCATATTTATAGATATTGGGAAGGACTCTTATACAAAGTATGTATGGCATTTATTTACATTTTTTTGCCACGGTGTTTTCATTTATGGCAAAAGTTCAGACTTGCAAAATTCTCCATATTCCAACACAACCAACCTAGCAAAGGGCTCAAGCAGACCTTTAGTTCCAAGCAGGATTATAACTACACTGTTCAAAACCTTGCCATGTTGGCCCCTGAAATCTAATGTATTTCAGCACAACGCAGTCGTGATTTACCAGTTGATATTGCAGTGTCAGAAATCTCAGAAGCAGTTTAGTCAAGATGGATGACAGGGTGAGAGTGCTCCTGCAGCCTCCTGCCTGACCACAGCTATCCTCACAGAGCTGTTGCAATCATGTTCAGGTAAGGAGGAGCCTCTCCTTGACTCCATTTTTGTACTCTGCCGTGTACATTATTTATAGGTACAAAGCTGGTCTCTTTAAAGACTTCTCTCTCTAGATGCAGCTTGATAGCAGACATTGGGTTAGAGGTCTTAAAAAGCAGCAAAACCCAAAAAATAAAAAAGGATTTAACCCCTAACTAAATCGTAGGAATGGATACCACGGACACTCTTTTTTCCCATTCCTCACAATTTAAGCATTTCCACCTAAGCACATGCTGAAATATCTTTCCCCCCCCCCCCCCTCTAAAAATTTAGTTTCCAAATGCCATAAGCAGACTACGTTAATCCTTCATTCACTCTCCAGAAAACTAAGGCAGTCCAGCACCAAAAATAACTGTAGGGCATAGTTTTGTGAGGCAGCAAAACTGACGTAAGGGCTGCTCCCAAAAGGGAAGGTCATCTCTCTCCCTCTGCCCTGCCCTCACAGCAGTGTTGCTGCTTCTGAGTCCATTTGCGAAATTAACTAAAAGACAATTCTTCAGATGAAAAAGTGCGCATTTTTATTCTGGTTAAGCTTCCCAAACTGTTTCACAGAGGAGCCAGACAAATACTAACGCCCTTAAGAATGGGCTGTCACTACAACAGCTCAGGAATTGCCTTCCACAGCCAGCCTGGCTGCAGGGATGACCTTCTGGGAATCAGGCAGGGGGGACACAGCTGGGGTTGCAGCCACTTAAGCCATCTAATTTTATTTTGCTCATATTTTCATATTTGTGAGTCAATCCCCTCGAGTGCCCAAAGAGGGATGGCGTGACCATCCTTCAAAGTGTTTTGAGCAAGTGGTAACAGAATGGCTGTAATCAGTGGGACTTCTGGTGGGTACATCCATTGTTTAACAGCACTGGATCTGAGGATCATCCCTGTTATAAAGACACTGAAGTGTTCACACAGGCATGAGTAACATCTGCTGCCCATATCTGCATGAAGAATTGTTTACTAGAGTGCAATTGTATAAACTGGAGGCAGTTTCTTGGACACGTGCAAGAAGCAGCATGGGAGGCAGGCTAGCAGGATGGCCTCAGCCAAGTCTCTCATCATTACTTCTCTGGGATTTCAAAGAATCCTGGCTCTGGGCTTTCAGACAGTTCTGGATCTCCTCCTGTTTCCTAGGATCATCACAGGGACCACAGAGAAATCTACACAAACACCTTCCAAAGGGCTCTTGCACAAAATGCTCTGCTGTTAGAACCTGAGGCACAGGCAGTCCAGCCTGACTTACACGGGGGATTGTATCGGTCACCGCTTGCAGTAGACTTTGACCTCTGGAAGACAAACGAGAAAAAACTCAATCCACAAATCCCAAGCACTTTTTATCTTGTTATACAACACAACAGTCACAAGGCCCCTAGTCACATTTCATTCTCATTCCATTTGGATACCAAGCAATTATTTTGAAACAGAGACCTTTTTAATTATTAGTTTTAAAATGTGTATTGTGAATGTCTGCGTGTGGCACACGAGGACTCCACTGCTTATGTTTGCATTCAGGGTCTCCAACCTAAAAATACCCAGCACTGACAACCAAAGTCTGGAGGGGTTATTAGTTGCGTTATTACTGTGACTGCTGTTTCATTATGTGACATGGGGCAGTGATGGTTGACTGAAAGATTAGGGATTGAGAAGAGCCCTTGTCTGAAGGAAATTTGAAAAGACTGTGACCATTCACCTCTGAGGGAGTGAATCAGAAAGTCCACAGTGAAGGTATTACAGATTCATAGCCTAGAGATAGCAGTTGGAGAACTTTTGTTCACCTTATCTCAAAACATAGGAATGCAAGAACACTAAGGGGGGCAAAAAAGATAAATGAGAAGATAAGCAAGCACTCTTAAATGCTTTGCATAAAATATATATGGGATTCACTGATAGACCACATTGTGAAGAGCAAAGTATTATTAGTTTTCTCAATGAATGAGCATAATTCAGATAAAAGTAAATATTTGACATCTAAAATGGAGATTTTGGAAGGATTACTATTCCTTGGAGCACAAGTGAGCCTCTGCCTCTTGGGATTTAAAAGCCTATTTCTGCCAGGTATCCAGAACCTGGAGAGCTCAGACAGAAGCAGGGGGAAGAACATAATTCTATAAAACAATCTCCTCCCACAAACTCATGAGCTGAATACAAACGATACAGCTGATGGCTCTAGTTAGGGAAGAAAACATGAGGCACCAGAGACCAGGACTGACTGGCAGGGCAAGCAATGGACACTGTACTGTGCAGCAGATGCCTGTTAACATCTGCATTCCACAGAGGAGTTTCTGCATCCTCAACTTACTGGATCTGTGCTCCAATTTATACAATTCAGGTATTTTTGTTACTGACAACAGCGCAGAAGTCAAAGGCTAACCCGGACCTTTGTCTGTAGCCCTACTTCCTTATCTTGGAATCTGGTCCACAGTGCCACTCTCGTTCTCCCACACAGTTTCTGTACTTCACTGCTTACCTACTCATCAGGACTGAATTCCGGGACAAAGGCTATTGTTCACAGCAAAGGGTTTGTGGAACAGCTATTCTGGCATAGCTCCCCAGGTGGAGATACAGTTCATATAGGCAAAAGAACCCAGTAAACCATCTCCTTAAAAGGCAAACTACACCACCAGAATAAATCATCTCTACATCTTTGCTTTTTGCATGCCATCATTGCTGCAGGGTTAAGCCTGGGATTTTTACATTCCAACCTGCATAACTATTCTGGCAAGACTAGTAGTTCCTTGACCAGGAAAGACAAGACGCACCAGGAAACAAGAACAAAAACTCCAACAACACAAACAAACAAACAAACAAACAAAAAGATCTTGCCTTATTTTCTTAAATGCTTGTTTTTTCTAAATATTGAAAAGAAGAATGAAAGAATGAAACATAAGCCCTGACTCTGTTAACAACAGGAAGGGGAACTGTGTCCAAAAGTCACCTCTGGGGTGGAGAACAGCATCTTAACAGCAGTGCAACTTTTACAAAAGAATTTATTTACTACATGTATGAAACAAAAACATAATGAAGCTATAGTAGAACACAAGTAAAATCTGAAGACATAACATCAACAACCCATCTAGAATTGAACCAGAATTCTAGATATAAGACCCCCACTCTACACGGAACTAGCCTAGGAATTCATTCACCAAGTCCAATTAATAATATTCATTCTTCATTATCATCTTTGCATTGCAATAGACCTCATGTCAGCCCCAGGAAAGGATATGAGTCAATCCTTGACTAAATGCCTCTGATTCACTAAGGAACCAACATATATAAAATCACTTAAGATAAAAAAATGCTAAGGTTTGCCTCTCTGATTATTTGTCTAATGACTGCGAAGACTGGAGTAATAGGAGAAAGATGAGAGACAACAGCATTACATTGCTATGGAAACCAGAAATTTCAAAATAAATACCTTTGCAGAAGTGAAGTTGCAAACCTAAAATATATACTGGTTTTGGTGTCGCCTCCCTTTGCCACGAGATCCATCCAAGCTGACCAGCCAGGCAAAAGGAAAAAGCTTGCATGTGGTGACAGAAGATATCCCACGACTGACGTTCCTTATTCCAGTGCAGGTATGGGCTCTGAATGGAAACCTCAGTGTTTGGTCTGTTACCTGTACATTTTTGGGGGGTCTTCCTGCCTCACAGCCCATCTGGCCAGGCCAGTGCAAAATGAATCCATAACCACTTTAGACAGACAGTGTTACCTTTATCTCACTATACCAATAATCCCAAATATTTGCAGTGTCCCTTCTATGACAACACTATATATACAGCTTTGTGAAGTTCCAATTCCCTTACTCATACTAGGAAATTCCTAACCCTGCAAATGGCTCCACTGCAGTTACTGTTCAGGGTATCCAGTCCTTTGCTTCCCATGGGTCACATCTAGGAAATACAGTTGGTAACTTCCCCACTTGTGCCTGGGCAAAGGGTTTCTCATTTTAGACAAACAAGTACCTCCACACCCCACCTCCCTTGTACCATCTCACTGATTGCTGCTATAAACAAGTCAAGCCTCTAGAAATGCTGACTCACAGTGCTAAGACTATGGAAAATATTTAGAGTTGCTAAAGAAGCAAAGCCCAGCAGATTTCCTGCCCTTCTTCCTTATCTACAAGCCCCTTGCCATGACAGGCTGTAATGAAGGACCTTGCTTCCTGAGAGGAGGCAAAGAGTAGGTACTTGCTTCCTAAAGATAGCCCAGATTCCTTTGAATTCCCAGTTGCTAGCTAGTAATTGCAGGCAGGGGAAGACAACCCCCAGTGCTTAAAACCACAGGGCTCCAGACGTTGAGAGAATAATGGCTCCTGGGTAGGTTTTCTTGCCCAATGCAGCATTGCTCACTTCAGTGCACTTCCTGGGACAGAGTGAAGTTCCTCTAAAATACTTCAGTATCTGCTATGGAAGGCTGTTCTTTACCTATGGACTTACAGCACAGCTGAGTCAGTGCAGACAGCAAAATCATTATTTGCTTTGGGAGGGTTGACACCAGTCAAGACACGGGCAAGCAGCACTGGGTACAAATTCTGGTTTCCTGTGGGCATGTCGGTGCAGGCAGGGGCAGGGACTGGTGCTCATGCAGGGCTGGGGCCGTGGACAGCAGTGTGGGGAGATCGGCACTGTCCCGATGGGAGCCAGCCTGGCTGCATTCTGCCTGTGTTAGCAGTGCTGCGCCCAAACTAATCAGCTCTGGATTTTATCCAAACGACAAGCTGAGTGCCTACCGTATCAACAGCGTGTTTTTCCCCACTGGGAAATGACCTCCTGTTGCAAAAAGCAGAGCATTTACGGAAACAGCAAAGTTTTATACCCACACAATTCACGTGGCAAATAACTTCAGAAAGCCTAAGGAGCACGGATCCTTTATGACTGGTTGGGATGGGCAGGCTGCAGGGGGGCTGCCTCCTCCTCCTCTTATTACCTACGCAGCTAATTTGCAAAGAAGCAGAGGCTGATGAGCTACATTTACAAGCTGGGCAGGGCAGACTAGGGAGCAGCTCACTGAAGGGAATGAGCAGGCTGTGGTGAGAGCTGTATTGCAGTGCTCAGAAATGACTGTGCTAAATGGTCATGGTGGTGGTAGTGAGTCGATTTTACCTATAACCTATTCCAACTGCAGTCTGAAATCAACATGGCCTGTAGCTTCTAAATGCACTAGAAGCATACAACTAGGGATGCAGAGCTTCTTCCTTTTTTATTGGCAGCTGATTTTCAGCTGCACATCAAATGAAATCCTTAGCAAGCTGATCATGCGCATAATTCTCTCTATACTTGTCAATATGGAGATGCATTTGGCTGAAGTGTCCCTCTTTTGAGGCAACAGGAGCCATTTTACATAGGTGGGGACAGGGGCTGGTCCTACAAGGCTCTCATGCTAGTTTAAGAGAAGTGTAAGTACAGTGCTTTTGCCCTCAAAGCAAACCAGAAGTCCTATCAGTCCTTTATCTCTGATAACTGCTGTGACAGGGAAGGTGTTCAGTGTGAAAATGGCCCTATATGAAGAATAGATTGGATCATAAATGCAGAACAGCTGCTTAAGCAGAATGCAAGGAATAGAAGCAATGATGTTGCTGGGCAGAGAAAAGCATTGCAAGAGCTTACAGATAGCCTCCTTTCTCCAAAGGCACATGCGCACTGCTATCACTGTCACATTTCTCTCAAGCTTCCTGGTAGCAGCATCAGCAAGTGCATTCTGTCACATCTGACTTGCTACAGGACTCTGTCCTCATCTGACAGTAATGACCTGGCCTCAATTTTTCACATTTTTGTTGCCTCCTTCCCCTCTTTCAGCACCATAAAGGCACTAGGCATGAAACCTGCAGCACAAAGGAAATTCTTGCTAGCACAGCCTGCTGCAGTACACTTACCTCAGCAGCACAGGGGCTGCAGGCATGGCAAACCTCACATAACCTACATGAGATTCCTGTAACGTTCCAAATCAGGCACTTAACTTTCAGACTTGGCTGAGACTCATCTCCATGGCCAGACTTAGTATACACAACAGAGACTAAAACTCTGAGGATCGTGGTGAGCAGCTTCGCTCCTTTGGTAAAATGTAATGCTCTACAAAAACAGACAGTTCAACCCCACAAAAACAGTCTATTTTTGGCCCAAGAACAAATACTGAAATCCCTTTAGAATGAAGGGCCATCCAGATTTCTCCACATGCAAATTGCACTGTAAAAGATCAACTCACTGGTTGAATGGCTACAGCAAAACACACTTGACATTGCCATGGCCTGGCCTCTGATCCGCCGCTGGCCAGAGGTGATGTCATGGGCTGTGTTCACTGTCTGGAAATGAGGAGCAAGAAACACGCTGCGCTGGCTGGCCAGCCAGTCCAGTGACACATCCTGACACGGGCCACAAGAAGACAGGAACAGACTGATAACTCTTAAACATCACGGAAACAAAACACCAGGGAGAAGTTGTTTGTGTATTGGTACACTAACTTGGCCAGTGGCAGTGAGTCTACCCATGCCTTTGATGCTTTACTCCATCTCTCCACTGCACCTCCTTAGTCATTTCCCACACCTTATCATCTCTCTTTCCTCAAGGCTGCTTAGCTAATTAAACTGCTGCTGTCCCCACTTTGTTTACCCAATTCTACCTGTACTGAACAGCAGCAAGAGTGCTCTCCCCCTGATGTCACCACTACTTTTGAGAAAAAAGCTGACCTGCAAGGTATTTTTAGCCACATTGTAAGGTTGTGGAGCTATTTTGGTCACATCTCTGTATGAAAGCTGCAGGACGCTGACAGGCTCTGTGTTTGCCTAGGGGAACAGGGGCTTTAACTGGAATGGCTTGTGACTTTGCATTAAGGCTTCTCTGCTCTTCCCATGCCATAGGACTCTTTACAGTAAGATTTGATTTCTCATCATTTTAGGAAAGAGTAACACACCTTCCTGCATTCTGCTGGATACTGGTGGCTCTGTAAGGCCTTTGCAGTGCTGGCCTCCAGGTCTACAGAAGGTGCTGTTTGTTCTGTTGACTCCCTCACTCTCATTTGCCTCACTCCCTAGGAGGAGGCAGGTGCAATTATGAGTTCACAAAGACACCAGACAAGTTTTTATCAATCTTCCTTTGCATCAGACCTTTGTAAAAGATCAAAAAATATTAGGCTAGTGCCTGCTGAGAAGTCGGGTACACATAACTCTGTGGAGGTAGAAGGAAGAGCAGAAAGGAACTACTTGCACAGCAACATGTTATTCTGAATACAGAGTAATGTCTGGGAGTTCTGGGGTACATCCAGGGCATTGGGCAGAAGGTGTCTGGTCTAGACAGTTGTTTTCTCTGGAGTGCCCAAGGGTTGGCTGCCAAGTTTGCTGGGGTTCTGTAGCAGGTGCAAAGCACAGGCAGAGTAGAAGCTAAAGCAACTGATTTAACAGAATTAAGCCCAGATATACAAAGAGAAGCTTGAAGGATATGTAATATGAGGTAAATGAGAGGAGAGAAAATACTGAAATTGGTGGATTTAGAAGAGATGAGCCAGATCTATAAAGGAGGAACAAGGGAGTAACTCTGCATGAAAGTTTTTGAACAGCTGTTGGCTGTTCTCCTCAGAAAACTCCCCTTAGGACTACTGCTGTCTGCAGCTGTGTTTTCCCAAGACCCTTCAAGACAGTGATATTAACAGTTGTGCACCTATTCCATTGGGAACAAGCCCCTGGTGCAACAAGAAGAATCAGAATTTTATCAAGTCAGTCTTCAAAATCTTTTTCATAGATTTTCCCCACAACTTTAGAAGAAAGTTTCTTAACAGTTCTTCTGCCAAAACCTACATCCTGCTTCTAAGGTGAGCCACTCCTTACTTCACTGATGCAACTTGCACCTGCTTTCATGAGTCAGCACAAGCCATGTATCTCCTCCACAGCAGGATCAGTGCCTGGTAACAGGATGGACTGTCCCAGGCAAACATTGGTGACCTGTTGCAAACAGAGATTTGATTTGCTGAGCATCTCTGTATGTCACAGGGTGTTTCAGCAGAAAGAGCTGCTTTAACTCATTTGACCCCAGGCAAGCATTAATCTGTGTTATATACTTTATAATCTTCATGCCAGGGAAATCAGCTGACCATTAACTAATATTTTATGACACATAAATTAAAACTAGCTTAGTAAGAATTTAACTTTTTAGTCAATATTGGAAATGGCATGGACAGAAAGTATTGTTTAATATGTTGTTATTTTAGCAGGACAGAATGGAACTGTCGCAGTTCAGATCAGACACAGAGACATGTCCAGCAGCAATATGTCAAGACCTGTTGTATCAAAAAGCTCAATGAAGTGCTTTGTATTTCAGCTTCCCCCAGAGCCATGCACAAGACCAGCAGCAAGCATTACATAGGGAAAATGTTTTGGTCAGATGAAATAACAAAACAACATGTTGCATTATTTCCCTGTTGAGCTTCAGCAGCCTTTCTTTGGGATGCTGTACAAGCAAGGGTAACAAACACAGAATGACAAGAGTGTCTGACAGATAACCTGTTGGCTCCTGCAGAGTGGACCTATGCTCCTGCTAGCAGAGCTTTGCCAGTGTAGGGAATAACTACTTCACCTTTCATCACTTCTCCAGATTCCTAGTTTTCATCCACTTTCCACACAACTTATCTTACTGTGAGAGCATTACTGGGATCATCACTTGTCTTCACCAATTATTTAATGAAGACATTCTATCACCATCTCCACAATGCAGATACTTCACTAGTAAATATAAAGAGACTTTTTTTCTTTTTTTTTTAAATATTCCTACACCTGTTCTGTTTTCCGGTATGGAAACACCAGGCTTACAGTAACAAATCACAGGCAGCAAACCCCATAGACGTAGTCAGGGGCTGTCCACCAATTGTGTGGTTCCCGACAAGGGCACACACCACGCTGGAGCTGATGATTGCAGTTGTTCCCAATCTCCTCTAGAGAGTGCAGTCGGAAAGGAAGAGATGGAACTGCAGTGCACATGCCAGCTGGGAATCAGTGACTCAGGATATTCAGTCATAAATGGTGTCTGTCCGTTTTCAGCTGAACGCAGGGAGCAGCAATGAGGCTTGAGCTTCACTTCAAGAGCAAGATTCTACTAGAAACCAAGGTATGCCTTAGTATGTGAAAGAAAGGTCTGCCAAGATACTAAAATATAAGATGTAAATCAAGCAATAGGACTTCAAATGCTGGGTCAATCCTTTAAGGCAATGCCCCCACAGCTGAATGCAGCATGTACTGCATATGGGGCTTCCATTTCTTTCACCCCAGTATATCATGATGTGCATCCATCAGATCATCCAGGGAAGGCACACTCAGTCTCAAAACATCATCTGAGGCCTTGATCTCTGTGCAAAGAACAGAGACATTAATTTCTAGAATGAGATATATTTTGTGTGTATGTGAAGAGTGCTCAGTACTAGAAACCAGGCAGAGCCATTAATTTATTTCATCCTGGATTTATAAAACAGCAAATAGTATCTGACTGATCTCCATGGTAAATCATGGATGAAGGGGCATAATGTTGCATATCTTCTTACAAATCACATGCATGCCTTGATTCTATGACCTTCTACACCTTCTTAGAAGAAGGACCAGAACATAAAATGAATCCACTCTGAACTGGATCTTTGCTGTCTTCCCCCACCCCAAAATAATAATAATCCATGTTCCCAGTCTCAAGAAAAAAAAAATTAAGGAATGCAGAAGTCATACTACCATGGCATATTACCTAAGGCAAAGGGTAAGAGAACAAATTTGCCAGGTAAGAGTCTGGATAGGAAAAGCAGGTCTGCAGGAGAGACATACCTACACTCAGACAGGTGGCAGAGTTGATCCCAAGCACAGCAGAGGATGCAGTGACTTCTGCAAAGTTGCTGAGACTTTGTGACAAAGGAGGTCTGAGGAACCAGTGAAGACCAGCAGCTTTGAAGGCAGTGGGTTTGGGAAACCAAGACACAGTAACCATTGCTGCTTATGGACAAAGCTGCCAGACTGACACAGACAACTTGCCGCATACAGAAATCACCTCCAGCAAAACAGGAACAGACATTCACATATCCTAAGGACAGCAACCAGGGATTTCACTTTCAGCCAGAGCATTCAAGTGGCAGGAGATACCTGTGGGACAAAGCCAGTCTTGTGATTTTAGAGACTAAAAGTTCCCTCAGTAGCAGGTGAGAGGACAAGAGCTTCTGCTGTTTCTAGATGTGGGTTGTACAATTAAACTGCCAGCAGCTGGCTCACTTTAGAGTGCGCAGCACTGCTTGTATCTGCTAGTGTGTGACAGCCCAGGGGAAGGAGATAGAGGCACTGAGCACAAGCTTCATGTTTACTCAGCAAGCACCAGCTGAAGAGAACCATCTGAAGAGAACTCCTGTTGCCTCCCACTTTTTGTCTCATCATCACACTACATATCTAAGCCACATTTAAGGTATCACAAGCTAATTCACTCATACATTCCCTTTATTACAGCCCCTGTTGCTGTTTGCTCATCTGTCTTCCTCAACCAGCATACCAGAAGCCCCATGTATTGACACAGGAAAAAAACCCAAAAGCCTGTAGAAAATGATAAATAAAAAGAAACCATCAGCTCTTTCTTGCCCTTGCCAATAACAAGAGCATCTCCTCCCTGACCTGTCCCATCCACTCTTAGATTTTCCCTCCAGCATTAATTTTTATTGCTATCTTGAACAGTTACAGGTATTTTTTTTTTAATAGAAGCATGGAAAGGCAGGCTTAGCATCAAGAGATCCTCAGAAATCTGTAAGAATGTTTTTGGTGAGGGCATAATTGATTTCTAGGGGGATGTTTATGATGTATGCATTATCAGAGTCTCAAAACTTCATTCTCCACCTATTTAGGATTCCCACACTAGATTTTACAACCTGCCGTCACATATGAGATGTTGAAGCTTTCAATGAGGTCATGCCAGACACTGACAAGCACTGACGGGTGAGTCATGCTGCAGTAGCCAGAGATACTAGCAACAGATTTGTTAATCTGTATGCAGTCTAACTCTTTTTCTGGTCTAGAATCTTATTCAAGGGTGAAATACAGTGTCTCAGAGATAGGTGACTGCAGAATTGCTGAAGAGCAAGGCCACATTTTCACAACTATTTTACAGATTATAACAAGAATCAGTTCCTGGGAGCATGTTTACAACAATGTAAAATGTTGGTTTAGCTATAAAATCTATAAAACAGGAGATCAGGATCCAGATGGGGTCAGCAGTGGAGCTGTTCATTGCAGATCACTTGAAAAGCCATTGTGCTAATATGGAATCTAAGTTCCACCAACTCTTGGTCCAGCAGTTCCAACCATCATCTCCAGCAAACTGCTCTCCCAGAGGCTACATCCCTATGCCAGGGTGAGCAGGTGTAAATACACATCTGTACACCAGCCAGTCTAGGACAAAGACCAGTGCAGTCACAGCACTGTTAGGCTTGGTTCTGAGCTAAGACATCCAGCCCTAACCCAGCAGGGTCAGGCACAGAACAAACTCTCTTCTGGCTCTGCTGCGGGGGGAAACCTGTGGAGAAGGATTAGACCAGACAACAGCAACTTCCTGAACCGCCACAGGAAAATTCTCCATGGAAGCTTTGGAAGTGTGACAAGAAGGACACAGAAAACCACGGAACACATGAGATATGGGGACTGAGTGCATGACAGCAAAAAAATGTTTCATCATCTTGGCTAAACTACCCGACAGTGAGAAAAAAAACACACAATAGTAACGGGAAGAGGCAAAATAAATCTAAAAGAAATTCTGCAGACAGAGAACAAAGAAATGAGGTGCTGTTGTATTTTCATTGCTACAAAGCTAAATTAAGTTTCCTAAGTGAAGCAGAGAAATAATTGTTTTAGACTTCTATTCAGAAGACAGCATGAGCAGCAAAAGCCAGTGGACAACTGACAAAAGGTATCTTCTCTCAGGGAAGAAAGCCGCCAGCAGATTGCATAATTGTAATGAGTTTCCTCCCAGTTTCACACTATTAGTCACCTTTCACTCTTCTCTGCCAAAGGCCTCTTCTTACCTATCCATCCAAGGACCAGAGCCAAGGCACAAGCCTTTCCTGTGCTGCTTCTTTCCATCAGTCACTCTTCAAGGTAAGGGCCTCCACAATACTGATCCTTGTGCCCATTCCAGGCATTCTGAACCAATGCCAGAGTAAAACCCCCTTCAGCCCTGCTGCTGGGAAAAGATCCAAGATACCTGAATAGACCCTCCTTATACTCAGTTGTCATGGCCTGGAAAAGCAGTTAGTTCTGAAATTCTGAAAATATTTCAAAGCAAAACCATTGCAAAGATTCATCAAAGAGCCTTCACCAGCAGAAGACATACTACCAAGAGTCCCTTGGAAACCTGTTTGACTCAGATGGAAATGACCTACTGGCATTTATTTGTAATTGCCCAGCATGGCAGTGGTTGAGGAAGGAAAAGCTACTGAGTCACACTGCAAGCCACTTTTCCACTTTTGTCTGGTTGCCCAGAGGGTAGAGGAACAGTCAGAAGGCTGAGATTTTGTTTATGTCTCTGAAACTGATTTTCCATATGACCTTGGCAAGTAGTTCTTGTGCCACCGTTTCTCATGTGCCACCGTTTCCCCATTTCTTAACAGCTAAAACCACTCAACTCATGGGTCAGCCAGAAGTACCCAGCAAGGAGCATGTTTGTTTATCTAATAAAAGGTAAGAGAAGAGTGAAGTATTATTATTGTTGTCATACAATACAAAAGCAGTTACGTAACAACATCAGTATTGCTTCATTTTTGTCATTATGACACTAATTGTCAGAGGGATACTGTCTGACATGGTATCTTCATCCCAGTGGATGTACTCAAGTGTTTACTTCATTGATACAAAACCAGATTACAATGATCTGGAAGCCTCTACCTTGTTTATTTTGACCAGCCTTTCTCTAGAACATGTTTTTCCTGTACAACCTCATAACCCATAATAATGGCCCAAACTGCACTAAAGGAATGATGGCAGGTTTCATGAGCCAGTAAAAGCAAAACAATCCCTCGCTTGTGCATTGCACAACTATTTACACTCTTAAACAGACGAGTGCTTATCTTCTTTGTGAGCAGAGAACAAGCTGAAAGTTAGTTTTTAAACCAGCACATCATACATGCACAGAATACTTTTTAAAGAAATCTCAGTGCCATGAAAGAATCAAAAGAACTTCCTAATTTGGCTATATTACATTCTGCTTGTATGACGACAAATTTCCTAAAAAAAAAAAAGCATTGACAAATGCCATTCATAACTGCTCTATAATTAATAACAAAATTTCTTTGCTTCGACTTCTACGATTTATTCTAAAATTTAAAATCCTTTGCCTAAAAATGGCTAGATTCAAGCAGCATGTGGACTGGAGGCTGAGGAAGGCATAGCTGTGATTACAGAAGCTGAAACAGTGCCCTAATCACACTCTTATCTTTCTTATCTACTGCAAGTATTTATAAAGCAATGATTACTGTACTAGGCCACATCACTGCTCTGAGTTAGTTCTGAACCAGCACCTTCGTGTCGCTGTAAGAATTTCACACTGCTAGAGTTGGTGTCATTTTGCTCAGACAGAAAGCCAAGCTTCTCATCACTTAAGAGTCATTAAAAAAAAATACACTATGACACCTCTAAAAGAGTAGGGGTGTTAACCCCAATGTCCTGGCCAAACTCCCAGCTAGAGTAATTACAACGTGCTTTGAATAAATTCTTGCCACAGTTTCCTTTGGACATAGTATTGTTCTCTACTTCCTCTCCTACAATACTATGGAGTGCTGATGCATGCTCTTAAAGGTCCTGTCCATGCTGGAATGTCACACAGGTCTAACCCAGGACCAGCTTTGCAGCAGCACATTGGGAACAATATGTTGAAACCAGTTCTGCCTGTCAGCTGAACCGCTAGGCAATTTGTAATATTTATTTATTGATGTTCTGGCATCTCCTCCAGATGGAATTAACTTTAGGTATTACTATCTGATAGACTGGAGCAAATCCTAGATGCAGGCATATGTAAACCTGTTTAGTTCTTCTTTAAATGGAGTAAATTTGCATCAGAAAATTAGCAAATGAAGCTAAACTAACTTTCTAGATGCCTGTTATGGTCATCTGAGAAGGCAGCAAGAACATGCCTAGGAAAGCTAAATGTGCTGTTTAGTTTAGCTGATGACAATAAACATAGTTTTCACACTGGCTGTTCCTTCAGAATTCAGGGGACTTTTTCTAAACTGTCTGTTTACAGATGATACTGTATATTTTTGAAGTGGTCACTGAACACGTATCAAATGCAGATCTGGTATTTTAAGTGAAATACTTGACTGTTAACACTAAAGCATTATTCACATTTTTCTGCAGCCACTGTTAGACTCTAAGGATTTTTACCTAGAGCTCTCATTATCTTTTCATGTGTGTAACACAAAGAGCTGAGGCCCAGGCTCTCTGCTGGCATTTGCTGGGTTAGCTCCATAGACCTCGCTAACTCTCATAATTCATGAGCTTTAAAGGCAATTTTTCTGCAGGAAGAAGTACAAGATGAAGATTCAGAAGAATCCAATTTTCAGTTCTACCTCATGACCCTGTGGGTGGATCACTCCTTCTTACTACTCCACTTTGTTCTCCCATCTCCAAAAGCAAATGATACCCAATAATTTGACAAAATAAGTTCAAAATCAAATTTATAATGATAGGCCATGCTGAACGGATTTGCATTAAACACCATTGTTTTAACATTTGAAAATAAAAATATTTACCCTTCAAACATGTCCCTAATTTCCCCACAAGCATGTCTCCAAACCCGTATTATTCAGAAGGCAGAAACTGTAGTTTCAGAAAGTGAATGGTTTTATTTTTATGTCATTACAAAAATGCCTTTTAACTTGTCAAATGATACACTACAAATATCTTTGGCAGACGAATGAAACCAAGTTTCCTGTCATAGCTGCCAGCTTCGAGGTTCAGATAATCAGATAAACCTTTAGTTTGCCTCTCCCGGTACCTACAACTACATGTGTTTGAAGTGATCCACATTTGTCTTACTTTTTCTATTGGGATTTGAAAAGGCAAAGTATCAGACCACAATGTGACAAGTTCACAAAACTCTAGATGCCACCCACAGTTGTTACAGCCAACCTCTGTTGTCAACTTTCCTCAGGTTTCCCCCAACCCAGATTGAATAGTTCCCAGTAGCTCTGCTTGTCTAGAGGTAAATGCCAAGTTTACATAAATAGTATCCAGCATCACCCTGGACACCTGCTGGATACAAAGCGTTATGATACAAAATACCTGTTCGGTTATGGGAAAATAGGAAGGAAGTTTGTTTTCCTTGTTTTATTTCAGCAGTAGCAGCAATGCTGGATTTAGAGAATTGTATTTTTTTCATACCGTGGACACCTCAAAACTGAATATTGCGGCGTACTTTACAACCAAGTGCACTGTCCCTTCAGTATAATGCTGAAATCAGAAGCGGAAGCCATCCTTACAAACACACCTTCGACAAACTTTGTGTCTTATGTAACTGCTTCTATTCATTTGTTATCAGGATGTCAGTACGAATTGTTATTTTGATGATTCCTTGCCCCCATGCTTCTGAAAGGGAAAGCAACTATAAACACAAGGGAGACTGACCTCAGTGATTTCCTCTGTTCAGACAGGAGCACAATGCACTCAAACACCAAGACAAGGAGAAGTGGACTGTTTAGAATTCCTCCAGCTGCAATCTATAGTAAAAACAAATAAACAAATACATGACTACAAGATGTGATAATTAATCCCTGCATGAAGCCAACTGTTATCTCTGCTTCTTAGATGGAGATACCAAAGCACACAAAGGCTCAACAATCTACCAAGTTCAACACCAAGACTGAGAGCCAAGACTACAGCTTGGGAGGCCACGTGCTTAGTCCGTGAGATTTTTTTTTCTCTTGTGGCCATAAACAGAACACAGTTTGGCCAAGGGCAGGCTGAAATGCACCCATTTGGTGAGGGTAGATGCACAAGATTTAGCACCTACCACCTCTTGGGACTGCAATTGCCTGTAGCTGAGCTGCAGAGGCAGCTCCGCTCGGCCTCGCCCCAGCCAGCCCCAAAAACACACCTGCTCTCGCAGAGCTCCCACCCCCCACAGGCCTCTCCATGTCCAGGCCCCATCGCCGAGCCCCCCTTCTCTCTGCCCCCCTCAGAACCCCCAGCCCAGCTGCCCCACGCCTTTGCTCAGGTTCCCCATCACCCCTCAGGCCTGCTGCCCCCACAGCCCTGCTGAGCTCCCACGGCCTCAGCAGCAGCTCCCTGCCATGTCTCTCCTCAGGGTCCCCACACGGGGCTTCCACTGGCCTCTCCCACAAACTGCCCTCAGCACCGTCCCCAAACAATTCCCTCGTGACCCATCAGGCAGCTTGCCCCCCACCCCGCCATCCTCCCCCCTCAGCCTGCCCTCACGGCCTCCCCCCTACCCCGCCATCCCGCCCCCCCTCCCGCGGCCGCGGCGCGGTTGCGGGGGGCG
>JAWWEU010000050.1:4270526-4349956 GCA_035583155.1 Acropternis orthonyx | reverse complement strand
CCGCCGCGCCCGCCCTGCCATCTTAGGTGCCGTGCCCCGCCGCCTTTGTGCCCGCCGCGCCCGGGCACCCGCGGGGGCCGGGCCCGACGCCCCTCTGGGGGCGCCTCCCCCCGCGGGGCCGCCGCCCCTTGCCCCGCTCCTCCTCCTCCTGCTTCTCCTCCTCCTCCTCCTCCTCCTCCTCCGCGGGGGGCCGACCGGCGCTCCCAGCCCGGCTGCGGCGGAGGGTAAGGCGGGCAGCGCGGCGGGGGCTCGGCCGCGGGAGGGCTGGGGAGGCGGCGATGGCGATGGGGGGCGGCCCGGTGGGGCCGGCGCCTCCCCCGCGGCGCTCTGCGGCAGTGCCGCAGGGCCGGGGCCGCCGCCGCCGAGCCCCGCCGGGGCAGCGGGCGGCGAAATGGCGCTCCCCGCGGAGGGGCGGCCGCGGGCGGAGCGGCGATCCCGCTGTCAGGGCCGCCCGGGGCCCGGGGCTGCGGCCACGGCCAGGCGTGCCCGGCGCCGCGGCCCTTTTTGTCTGCGGCCCCCCCGCCCCGGGGCTCCTCCGGCCGAGCCCGCACCCGCCGGGCGGGCCGGGGGTCCCTCGCAGACCCACACGGATCCTTGCCCTTTATTATTTCCACCACCATCCCCCCACACCCCCCCCCACCCTTTTATTTTTTTTCCTCCCTGCCCCTCGCTCCTCCCCAAGTGGTGAGTTTTCGGTTTATATACCATTTTGTTCGGTGCTGGTGTGGGATTTGGCTGAAAGTGACCTATTTTAAAGACCTTTTATTGCTCCCCCCCTCAGCAATGCATGTGGCAGCCGATTCCGTTACCCAAATAGCGTTTCCCAACCATTTTAATTTGTGAGATTAAAACATCTCATGGAGGCTGGATTTCTGTAACCCGCGTGGGGGTATGTCTGTAGAAATATCTTTCACCCTGCTTTGCTGCAAGCATCTTTGGAGCATCAGAGTTCACCTTTGTCACTGTGAAAGCAGAAATAAATATCAAGGCGATACCTGGGAGATGCAGTTGTACCATTGTGTTGGGCGCGGTACAAGAAATGGGGGGGAAACCAGGGATTAAAATGGTTGTTGTCAACTATAGATCTGTACGTGTTTTCAGGAAAAAACCAAAAACAAAAAAAAAGACAACGGTATCAGCACTGAGGACTTTTATTTTCTTAGAAAAACGTTTTGTGTTTATCATGCTTGTCTCTGCTGCTTATCATGGTATGGAGTATTTCATTAGGTGGCATTTTAGTGGCTGTGTTGGTTAAATAGCAGTTGCATTAACTAGTTGAACAAATTGTGTCCTTCATCTTTGACTGTTGCATTTTGAGAGCCCTTGCAGCAGTGTGCCCATGCATGCCAAGGGTGGATTAATAAGATGTTACCTAAAGGTTTGGATGTTATTGATTCCTTACTATTAATGCTATTTATAGTGCGTTTGACATGGCCCTTGTTTTATGTATTTGGATTAAGGTTATCAGCTTCGAGTGCTTTGGATGAAATGTTCCCACAATACCACCCCATACACACACACACACACACACACACATATATATATATATTGAACAATATAGCTCAGGTCTTCAGTGGTTGAAAAACAGCTTTAGCAGATAGCACATAATAGTGAAAAGCAGTGAAAAAATAATACATTTTGATACTAGTGAAGATTTGTTTTCATATTTCAGGATTACAGAATAGCAACTTCTGTAGCAATGAATACAAATTTGTGTACATTTTTCGTGACCCTGCTTTGAGCCTACATGTTCCTTCCCATTATGCCTGCTCCTAGTGAGTGTGTCATAGTTTTTGCTACTTATGTCCAAGGGCAAACCTAATCAACAGTTGGTTTGAGCCTTCGAGTTAGATTCTCCACAACATTGGCCTAGTTCTGACTGGTATGTTTGCCATTTTTAGGACTCCTCTTCCTTTTATCTGTAGACTGAAATACATTGGTAAACTTGAACCTTAATTTGTCCTTTGAACTTGGGAGAATGTTTTTCTCCTCTGTTAAGAATATCTCAGTGAAGAGAAAGTGATTCTAGTAGAACAGCTTAATTTAAGTTTAATACTGTTGAAGCACAACTGCCTGAAGTAAAAACTCCTTGGATAGTTTGATATTATTTTTCTTTTTAACTAGACTGAATTAGGTGTTGCCTGTACAGGACCAGATGTTGGCATCAAAATTATGTACAGATAAGTTGGCTTAGGCCTCAAGTTAGACTATTTGAAAAAGTTATCTATGTCCTGCTTTTAAATTCTAGTGTAAGCTAAGCTGGAGAACTTTACGTGTTTACTTCCAGCTAAATAACATTTCCATTTGTGCAGTTTTCATCTCTGTCTATATTCATCAGTTTTTGTCAGCAGAATAACATATTTTTAATGAGTTACAAGACAGCCTCAGGTTTTATACTTGGTGAGATACATTGGAGGAAAAGCAAATATCACAGTAATAATTACATCCTCAGATGTATCCTAGTAGTGGATTTCCTGTAATGAGGATGTTTTGTAGAGAACAATAGATACACAGCAAATTCAGAGATTTGTTTTAAAGATGTTGTAGGTAGCTGACTCTGCAGTAGCGAGTTCTACTTTGACACAACCCTTGCATACCCAAGAGGAACATTAGGGGGTTTCCGGGTACTTCATTTTCAGGTGTCATTCTCTTTCTAGCAAAGACAGATTGGATGTACTCCTGTTACTTCTCCATGTCTATTGCTTCTGCAAGGATATACTTCTAATCTAACTTAGTAGGGACTAAGGTAATTTACAAAATATGCCTCAAAGAAGTTATTTGACATCACAGGTGCTTTGTCAAATGAGAAAATATTTAGGGTTGATCTGATTCTCTTTGTGATCCAGAAGTGGCAAGGAAGCTATGGTAAATACCACTCGTCTTATTCCATTCTCAGTGTATTTTGGGGAACACTTGCATAATCACTAAGATCCTATCTTAGAAGCATTTTCTGTTTTGTTCCTGTTCATATTAAAATCACATACACAACGTACTGTTATGTTGAAGTGCACACTAGAAACTATAAAAGCCTTTGGTGTTATCAGGGGTGACACAGGCTCTTGTCTTCTGAATGACTGGTTCTGGGTGGCCATTACATTTTTCCTGTTTAAGTATGCTATGTAGTATGAAGGATTTTAGTTTTATTTCCTTTTGTGAGCCTGGACAAAGGGAAGAGCTGAACTTCAGCCCTGTGCTAGAATCACATTTGAATTGGAAAGTCTCCTGGGTCTGACACCAGGGTTTCAGGTATGGGTGACACATGTTTCCCCTTGGTTAACCATGCTTGGGACAAGCTTGCCTGTAGCAGCATAGAAAGGAGTGATTTAATACCTTCTGAGACTGATGTCTGTCATTTCTTTTATGGTTCTTGAATGTGTCTTACTCTTCTCCATATTCTCCATCATTCTTGGCAGACATGGTGCAGGATGAAATCCTGGTCTGTGCTTTCTGCTGCTCTCTGGCAAGTTCCCCATACTCTAGAAGTTGGTTGAGGTGCGTGGTCCTGTCCTCCACCTGCTTCTCCATGTGTGTCATTCCATTGGCTTTGGTTTTGAATCCTGCACCAGCAGAAGGCTTACCTAAGGGAAAATGCAGAGTTTTGTGTCAGCTTGGTGATCTGAAATGGCTCAGTGCACAGATAGGTGAGGCTGGAGACAGCCCTGGGGACGGGGCCGCAGCAATGACTTTGGAAGACAGAGGTGATTGGTGGTACTTTTTCCTAAACTTGTAGTGGTTAGGTTTCAGAATTCTTTGCTTTTGTTGTCCTTTGATGTGCTGAGGAGTTGTTGATCGTACATTGATTTCTCTGTGGAGAAGAGACTGGAAAAAAATCCAGTGGATAAAGGGTCAGAAAACCACTAATCCCCTCATGTGCAAGTTCCAGAGGGAGAGTCCTTCCTGTGAAAGAAGAACTTAAATATAAAAACATGGAATCAGAGGTGAAGTGCAGAGTGTCTGAGGGGAAAAAACAGGAGGAAAGGATGGACAGATTTTTAAAAGCAGAATTGACTTTTACACACTGTATTCCCTACTTGTCTAAGTGCTCATTTACAGTACAGAACATGGAGGAGGGAATATTTTCTGCAGGCCCTTAGAAACACAATGGACATAAGCCAGCACAATGGGGGCTCCAAATGTGGCTTCTTAAAGCAGTTTTTAAACAAATACTTGGTGATCACTGGAATTACAGTATATTTTTTAATTACCAAAGGGAACCCATTGGGAACAAATACTTGGTCAGAAATCAGTGCATTGTTACTCTTGATTTCTCTTTTTTCTCCTTTTTTTCTTTTTATATCCTGCTAAATCGTGGTTTCTTTGCCAGAAGAAAAGGCAAGGTACTGTAAACAAGCCACTGTAAACATAGCATGAAATTGCCAAAGCAGCAATAAGTTTTGTCTAAACAGAAGTTTCTTCAGTTTAATCAGAGCTTGCTGAGCCCAGATCTGCAGGATTAGTTATGCACCTACACTGTAGCTTGGAGATGAGATTTTCCTTCTCTTAGTGGTTGGTGAGGACAGTCTAGCATGAGTTAGAGTGATGATGACTTCCTAATACGAGTGGACAGTAGCTTGTAGTTTTGCCTGTTGTATTGCTTGGCTGGAAACAGTTTTGATTTTTCTCTAGGGGTCAGGATGGGGTTACAGCATGAGATTTACATATAGAATATTGTCCTTAGAACAGAAACGGCTAGAGATGTTTTGTTTTGTAGAAAAGTTATATCTTGAGAAAAGAAGTAAGAATCACAGAACTCCAAAGCTGGCAGGCTCTGCATTTTTCTGTGCCTGTGATCTTCCACTGACCCTTATTACACTCCTGGCTACAACCATGCAAATATTTTCTTTAGAGTGAGATGTAAAGCTGTTTTTATAACAGTTTTCTCCTATGCTCATTGAGTGCAGCATGTTTACAGGGCAGACTCCTATCAGAATGTGCAGGAGTGGTGCCTGTGAGTTTCGTTGGAAGATTTTGCTGCATGTCACTTGTGTGAATCCGTATCTGAAAAGTAAATTTTGATGTTTAACGTTAACCTCAGAGATTTTTGCATATAACTTTAGACTGAAAGCCAATGTGTATTGCACCTGAATCCTTAAAGTGTAAATAAAGTTTCTTTCAGTTGCTCACTTGGTTAATCTAAACTTTAAAACCTCTTTTTCTTTAGCCTGCTGCCATTTACTGAGCACCGCTAGACACAGATTTTGAGGGGCTAGGTCCTTTAGGATCAGTCCTTGCCTTTACATTGCAGGTTCAGCTTCAGTTCTCTCTAGTCTGGCTGATTTCTAACCTGTGGAAAGCTTTGAGATCCAGGGGCATGGGAAAGTGGAATATACAAATGCAAGTATGTTGAAAGGGTAGGGAACATTTCTTGTTAACAGTTTCTGGCTTGTGAACACATCCATGTGTTCAGTCTGTTTTCCAAGCACCCAGCGATCCTTCCTCTTCCCTGACGTACCACTGCTCAAGGCCAATAACAGACCCATGAGCCCATGCCCAGAGAAATGTTGTACTGAGATTTCTTGGAAAGAATCTCATGTGCTATTGCACATGTTTGTTATTTTTGCCTCCTTCTCCCTTCTTAATATGCAATTCTCATTTCCCACCACAGTCCCCTTTTAATTGGTGACTGTCCCTCCCTCCCCAGCCGAGATGAGAGGTTATTTTTGCTAGTGCTATTTCTCAAATAGGCCACGGGTATCCAGTAAGTAGTGCAGCGACTTTCTCCATCAGTTATTAGGATTTCTCAAGCTGTGTAACAGTGGCAAGTGCAACATGTTTCTCCTTTAGTTCTCACTTGCAGTTGTCACTAACATTAGCTCCTTCCAGTTCCCACTTCCTTGTAACCCAATCTGAATAAAGATCATGGGATTTGAATGTGCCTTGCTTTGCTGCTGCTCTGGATGTTTGGGTTGTCTCTGTGCTCTTCATAAACTGTATGCTGTGATATTCTTTTGGGCTTTGCCTGGTCCAAGGAGCAGTTGACAGTTGTTAAAATCAGTTCTGGGCCAGCCGTGATTTGATGCGATTAAACTGTGTTAAATGTGTTCCAGAACTGTTTCCTGGCCTAGATAGCAAACTAGTTAAACCCTGAGTTTGGAATCTATTTGGGTATGATTTGGCCCTGTACCCCTAGGTAAGCTGCCTGCCTCTTTCAGGGTCAGACAGAGCAGGGGGTCTGTGCACAGCACATGGTCTTCTGCCTCTAAATCCACCACTCTCCTACATTTCCTTGGGGGTTTTTTATTACTCTTTGCATACTAAAGTCTTGTCTTGAGAATTATGTACTGGACTAACTGAAGTAATGTGGCTTCACCACCCATAAAGACTGTGGTGCAGGGGTATGATTTTCTCTGGCAATAGCTGAGCTGGTACAAACCCCAGGCTTATAGATTGAGGTATTTATGAAGGTTTGCAACTTTAGTTAAAAAAGAGGATAACCTAGGCCTTGACAAAAATTCCTGCTGGCTTCTAGAAGCACATATCAAAGTTGGGAAGGAAACGATAGGTTTCAGATGCAGTGCCTTGCTAAGAATACCAAGCTTCATTTTTATTATAGGTTAATTGCTGCATAGGCAAAGCCTGAACTCTTACCTGTGTTTTTGGCTTAGTTTTCCTTCTTCCCTTTCCACACAAACCCCCCTCTAACCCATCCTTTGAAGTATTTAAAACTAGGTTGGTCTCTGGCTGGAGGTGTGTGGTAGAACCTCCTGTTAATTCTTGCTGGGACCTGCCCGTTTTGCAGCAAGAATGCAGGCAAACCCATCTGAATGCTGATCATCTGTCCTTTGGGAGTGATGGAAGATTATTTTTCCCTTCATTTGACACAGTACATGGGCAAAGGAATCCTAGAGCAGCTCCATTCCAAAAGCCACCTCAAGTGGCCAGAGCTGTATAAGCTGGAGAGCCCATGAAGGTGGGAGAAGAGGGCCTAGTGAGGATGGTTGGGCTGAGTTTAGATGTTTGCATGACAATCACTGGAGATACTTCCTTCCCCCACTTTCAGAGAGTGTTGCTGTGAGCTGCTAGCTCAGGAGTTGACCACATTCTTACCAGGTCAACCTACACAACAGTCCTGAACTGACCAGAGTCTTCAAAATTTCTCTCTCTTGCTGATTGGGAGGACAGAATGCAGGGACCCAAACACTAAAATAATCTGTACTAAAGAAGAGGTCCATATAATGTGGTTTTTTATACAAAATAAAATGTTGTGGCAGAAGGAAGTCCTTTGATTTCATTGCTTAATGATGTAAATTTATTTGCAAAAACAAGACTGGGCAAACGATTTGTTCCTGATTTGACAATAACAGGCAGAATGCTTTGAATACTAGACTAACGTGAAAATAGTTTATGTATAAAGAAAGTGCTTTATCTTCAGTAGCTCATAATTAGTCACAAAACCATAAAGAACATTTAAAGATTATCTGCTAATTTATTGAAAAAATTTGCATGAAATTTTTTGATGCATAATTTTTTAAAATATTTTGAAAAACCCTAAATTTTCCAAAACATTTCAGTGATTGGGGATATTTAAGAAAAAGCGCCTATCTCCTGAAAGTAGTAATTCACACATGGTTTTAAGTCTCTTGCTTTCCCCTGTTGCAGGAATTGGCCACTGTAGGCACTGTGCAGGTGTGCCAGCACATGGGGCTTTGGAGTCTCTGCAGTGGCTGGTCCAGCAACCAGGTTGTGTGATCCTCATTTGAATTGTCTTTCCATTGCACTCTCTGGTATTGAAAATTAATTACTGTAGTGCCTATAAATTGGTATAATCACAATGTTTTTTGTAGGTATTACAAATATTTTATATTTAAATAGAAATAGCTATAATTAATATTAATGTGATGAGAAATGAAATATTAATACACAAATAAAAATCTAAGCTATTACAAAGAAAGATTGTCTTAGATTTGTGATGGTTTTACAATTTTCTCTGAATTGGCAGGATAATAATAGTAATTCCCTGTTCTGAATTTCATCCATAAATCTCAAAGTCTTTTAAATGGATGATAAATGCATATTTATTTTTCACATTTATAAGGTGGGGATACTGAAGTATGGAGAAGTCAGTGATTTGCCCAGTGTAGCTGGTGATGTGGTAAAAGAATTTGCCTTCTTGGTCCCCAGGGCTGCAGATTGTAAGGGAGAAGCAGAAGTGTAGGAGATGCTGCACTGCCCATGGGGTGTCGTGGAGCAGCACAGACCTCAAAGTTCAGCAGTACCATCGTCCCAGATCTCCTTCTGAAAGTCTGCCTGACTCACTGATAATGCAGGGGATGGGTTTTCTCAGTTCATCATATGAGCACTGTGTAGATTTTTCTTATCATAATGGCAATTTAATGCTGGTCATGAATGAGGTGGCTAAATCTTGAAATCTGTAATATTCTGTGTTACTGTGATGTGACTTTTGCTCATTTTTATCTTTACATAAATCTGAAAAGGGCTTTTAATGCATTGTAAATCAGTCCCTGAACTTGAAGAACAAACTAATGGTTTCATTTTGGGAGTTGGTCACGCACAAGGATAACTGGGAACTGCCCATCTAAGTGGGAAGTATTCTTGTGCATATAAAATTGGAAGACTTGGCTACTGTCTGGACATTTTTATGGAGGTCTGTGGAGGCAGAAAGTATCTTTTCATCCTGTTTATGCAGTGCCTACTACAGCTGAACCTCACATCTTCTTTAGGGTCTAGTTATTGTGTAATGCAAGTGCACACTGCTGTAAAAAGCTGAAAGTGTTCTCACCTGATGCCCTGGGAAGGAAGACCTTCAAGCCCCTCTGCCTGTTGGGGGTCCGTAAGCGTTGTGAGTGAGCCATTGCTCAGCTCATCACAAGTAACTTTCATCTGCTCTGGATTCTACGGTAACTGTCTCTGCAGAGAGGTTTGCAGTGTGGGTATTCATTAAAGCATACCTAAGCAGTAAAATAGCTGGGGCATACTTGGAAATAATAAAACTAAGAACCTGAGTACCTGTGTGAAAGTGCTCAATATTTTGTTTTTCTGAGGGATTTCTGTTTGATGTTGCCAGAGCCATGAAGTGTGAAATTTTAGCACTTTTTCTCCAATAACTGCTTTCAGCTTCGTAACTAATGTTGCCTGTGCTGGTTTGAAGTAGTTCATACCTGTTTAGCATGCCTGTTGCAAAATCTACCTACCTATTTACATAGGTGTTGGGGAAACAAGGATGATATGGAGCAGCATGAGTGGAAGGAGAGGATGGTGTGAGTTGTGATCCTACTTGTCTGCTTCTTTTCTGGTTTGGAGGCACCGAGCACCTGCTGATTTAGGGGTTTTCTGTGTGTGATTTCATGCCTGTGATTAGCATTTCTAAGGACATGACACATACAGTCTCACCACTAAAGTGCATTCTATAAATATGTGCAGAGAAAATTACAGAGATGGTCATTGTCCGACTGTCCTGACCAGTCTCCGGAGTCAACCCAACAGGACTCGGCAAACTCCACTGGGCCCATCTGAGACAAGAGATCTTGGACTTCAAATTTACAAGCAGAATTCCTTCTTGAATTGGACTTACTGCCTGCTTTTGATGCTTCCTTAATGGCAGTTGCTTGTCTCATTTTCCTTCTTTTTAATCACTGGGGCAGGAGATTGAGATCTGTAGATAGTGTGTTCCAGTGTTTTACTGTTTAAACTCAAACTCTGTAGAAAATGTCAGCTGGTTCACAGCAGTCTGTAATTGCATTTGATCTGAAATCAACCATTTGTTTTTCTGAAATCAACCATTTGTTATGCCAGAATTTCTCAAGGTAGATGATCACAGGGTGTTCTGAGTTGGAAGGCACCCACAGGGGTTGTCAAAGTCCAGCTCCTGGCCCTGCGTGGGACAGCCCCAAGAATCCCACCATGTGCCTGAGAGCATTGTCCAAACACTTTACCTCTGTCAGCCTTGGTGCTGTGCCCACTGCCCTGGGGAGCCTGTTCAGTGCCCGACCACCCTCTGGGGGAGAGCCTTTTTCTGATATCTGATGAATAGTAATAACAGGACTTGTAAGTTCTGGGGAGGAGGGGGAGATCCTCTATGATGGCATATTTAAAAAAATTTTTTTTCTGGACAAAACCTGGGAATGATACCTGGTTAGTTGATGTTCCTGTTGGAGCATTGTCCCTAAGTTAATAGCAAGCCTAAGTTTGTTTTGCTGCTTCAAGAAATTAATAGTTTTCTGTCCAGATCGAGCTTGTGAATAAGGTGGAGATGGCAGTCTGCTTAATTTCATACGTAACTACCAAAAAAATCACAGCAAAAAGCCATCAAATGCTTTATCAGCATTATGCTGTTCAGTAGCTATCACTGGAACAATGTGACCACTGGATATTTAGTATCTTACACTTCTATAATTCTTTTTGTTTGTGTCTTGTTTTTTGTTGTTGCTGTGTAAAATTAAGTCATAGATTGTTAGGAGCAAGGAAAATGGTTATGTACCATCTAGTTTGGTGTCTTGAATGGAGATTTGTGAGCTTGCCAGTCATGTCAGTGTGCTAAGTTCAGGTATTACATGAAGGGTAAATCTCCTTGTGACGTGAAGCAGTCACTGCACATGTTCGAGCACGGGCGTCTCCTGAATTTTAATAAATGCAGATGAAGTATGAATACCTCTTCCCTGCAAGAGGCGTGTCTGTTCCCTCTACAGGTGCTGCACTCTGCATGCATACACACCTAGCAGTTCCTCTGTCCCCAGTGCAGTATGGCTCCTTGCTCTCCAGGAAAGATGCTGCTCAGAATATTTACCTCATATGGAAGAAATTACTTTATAAAGCCTTTCAGTAAGAGCAGTTTCGAATTTACAGTGACTTAAACATGCTGTACTTTGCTTTGTTTCATCATGGTAAAAGCCTTTTGCCTGTATAGCTCCAACAATAAAACAGGCATAAACAAGCATAAAAAAGTATAATGTTCAAGGTATTTTTAAAGGGGAACAGTAACGAAACACCTTTTAGCTTGATTCTGCCTGGCCTGGAAAGCAGCAGGACTGTTGCATTCCCCATTTTGATGTGCTGCTGGCATGGACCAGGGTCTGAAGGGGATATTCCATTACCCCTGGGCAGATTGCATTTTGAGTTTGTCCAGGAGGTACCAGCCAGAAGCAGAGCTCTCGTTCAAGGGAGAGCTGCTTCCCTCCTGTTTGGGTTTTGGTTTTTTTGGAGGTGTGATGTCATCATTCTGCGAGGTCTGCACCGCTGCGTCCTCCAGGAAAACAAAACAGGCCGACGAGACCTGAATGTCAAATGCAAGAAAACAAGCAGATCTGATTCTTCCTCTCCTCCCTCCCCCTTGTTCTTTCAAAGGGGCTTTCAAGCTGACTTTATACAACAGGAATTAGCTTAATAGAAAAACAGAGGGTGAGAGAAGCATGGTTATTTCTTTTCAGTTCCTACTATCAAGTTTTCAAAAAAAGCTCCTTCCTGCCTTGCTGGAAGATGGGATGTGTGTTGTGTGCCAGATGCAAATATAGGGGTATTTTATAAATACCCAAGGGGTCTTTCATCTTTTAATGTAACCTTTCTCTGTTTTTGATTATGTTGGAGATGTTTAAATGTCTTGCCATGCTTGTGTAGGTTCCTACCAGAGAACTGTCCCCTATGCTTCAGGTGTTTGTATAAATATCATGGTAGGGCCAGCAGCAGCCTTCCACCAAGATTACCTTTGGGCCCTGGCCAGGATCAGGGGAGCAGCCAAAACCAACGGCTGGGCTGAAATAACCAGGCTGATTTTTATTCAAGCCTTTGAAATTATTATTAATGTAAGAGTGTATTGGAGTTCTTCCTTTCTGGGAGCCCTTTTGTGGCCAGGCAGCAACTGGCTCTCATGCAGCTTGTTAGCTATACCGAGCGATGTGGTTCATGTAAATATGGACAGGTTTTTTTCAGGCAAGAGCTTTAGATATTCCCTCATTCAGAACAACTTTGCAAAATAATCTGCAGAGGGGCATTTTGAGGCATCTGGAGACTCTAAACTGAGTATTGGTAGAGAGAGAATGAGTTGATGGTCTCTGAGAAGCTGTCCAGATGTAGTAAGAACTTCTTGGAGCTGACCAACACTGGAGCTGATACTCTTTGTCTGGTTGCGTTCGGGAACTTAATTACACATTGGTTGCTCTTTATAGCTTGTGTTCAAAAAGTAACTAGTTCTTTCTGGCATGGCCTGTTGAGCTCTCAGCAGCTCCCTGTCCAGCTGGGCTGCAGGGATGAGCTGCATGCATGATGAGGGAACAGTTCTTGCTTTTGCTGGTCGGTTGTTAGGGGTGTATTTGCCCAAGGTATCAGGAGGTCGTCCTACTTTCCCAGCTCAAAAATCTAAGACCCTTAGAGGTTTTCAAATGGACACCTGATGTTCCTTTTGTTGTTTTAGCCAACAGAAGCAGTCAGCAAATAGATCTTCTTTTAGTACAGGAACTGTTGCTTGAAACTTTGCAGTTGTTTTTTTTTTTTTCCTCTATTTGCCTGTTCCTACTGACAAACAAAAGGCATAATCCATTATTCCAAACTGCTGAAAAAGAGGCTTCAAATTGCCAGGTATGAAATTATGCTGCTTGTTCTGTTACCACTAGGAAACGGCATGTGAGATGTTTCAAAACCTACAAAGGAGAAAGTTCTTTGTATGTGTGAATTTAGTATTCACAAAAGGTGTCAGATTGACAGCGGTGGAGATTGTGGAGATTGGAATTTTATTTATCCCTAGAGTAGGTGCAGTGCAGACTGCAGTAGTGCAAAAATTTCCTGTATTATTCTGCTGTTACACCCTGTTCGTGTCCTTCACAGGCAGCTTCTTGGGGCAAGGAGCTCCTCCTTCTCTGCACCCCTTCAGAAAGCTGCCAAAAGGATGTGAGGGTGGTTTTTCTGTATGTGATGTGGGTGCTGGTCTCCTGAAATTTAAACAGATGTGAAAGAAATTTGGTAATATCTACCTCTGAACAGCCACTGGAACAGAGACAGCCTTCAGCCTCCATGTTCTTCAGTTCTGAGTAGTAGCTTTAATCATCTCCAGTTCCCATCCTTCATTAGATGGCATGATTGAGTGCTTTTAGTTCAGCTTTGTCCAAATCACTGATTGCCTTCAGATCAGTGACTCGCTGCCGTCCAGCACAGTGCTGGCCAAGACACGGGTCTTCCACTTCCACTTCAGTCCCTGCCAGCGTGAATGCTTAAGGAGAAAAACAAGATTAATTTAATTGGCTTTTTCTTTGCAATGCTGTTCCTTTACTATATCTCCTGAAGATCAGATCAGTCTTGGAAAAGTCATCTGCTGGCAGCTGCCTGCCTAACCTCATGCAAAAGCTGAGGCCAGAGCCCTTGAAACATGCAGGACAACCTTGTTTTCAGAAGGCCCAAGTGTGAGAGCATGTTCTCTCAAATAACCTTTTTAAAGGCACAGAAAATAGTTTTGTCCATTGACTGAAGCAGTCAAATTATTGTCCCCCTCAGCCAAAGGGTAGGAGTGGAAATGGTTGCTGATTATTTCTTTTTCGTTCATTTGCTTTTGTGAATGATTGCTGAGAACAGCTGGATTAAGTGGCTTTGTGTGTGAGCAAACAAAGAACTCGTGAATTATAAAGGTGTTTGGATCTGTGCTGTTGGGATGGACCAATTTCTGATTACAGTTTTCTCTCAAATTCAGGATGGATGTGTTCCTGCTTGAGCTGAAATTGCCGTTTCAGCCTTAAAATGCTGTAATGCTTAATAGGTACCTTCAAGCAACTTAAGCTCTTTCCTCATCTCTTCAGGCCAGAAGAAAGTTCTATATTTTTTGCCTGGGAACTGAAGAGTTGGTGTCCATGAAAAAAAGTTTAAATACTCCCAGTAAGAGTTAACCCGGGTAGGATGGAGCATGGGCATTAAATCTGCTTTGTGAGCCTTGTTTCTGAGTTGTTGTTCCAAGTATTTGCTTTAGGTGCAGATTCTGACCTACCTCTTTCATCCCTTATGTTCAGGACAATTAGTAATACTGCCAAAATCAGAAAAGAGCCAGACAGTTTTTTTAAAGCAAGTTTTTGGAGTAGATGTAGTCATTTACCTTCTGTGTGCAGAATGATGTATTGACTCTACCTGTCCTTCTAGTGGAGAGGCAGTCAAGCAACAGGATGTCTAAGTTTGTGATTTGATGGACTTTTTAGGAAGCCTTCTGTATGTAGAGATGTGCCGAATGTAGTGGGCGTATTCCCCTGCAGTGGATTCAACTCTTGAACCCTACAGTGCTTGCAGGTGCTGGTGTTCAGAGAAAACACAGCATTCTGTGCATGTGTCTTCCTCCTAGTGATACAGATATATATATACACAAAATAATGCTATAGGCAGGTAAAGCATAAAGGTTAATATGTGAAGGTCAGTATTAAGATGAAGACTCTTTATATTTGCAAAGCACCTCCTGGTACAGGGGCTTGTTCCTTAGTGGGACCCGTTCTTGCAGTGCAATGGTCGTAAGAGGGTGAACCAGCACTGTGTGTTGCTGAGGCATTTTGCAGCTCCTGGTTGCTGAGCAGGTGCTTATCCTTGGAGAGCAGCAGAAGCTGTTCCAGCCCTGAACTATGGGAAATCAGAAGGACTTTTCCCTACAAGAGAGGCTCCTCTTGTTTCCAGTTCCTAGACTGTCAGGAATCTCTGTCCTGTGTTCAGTGAATCATTCCTAGAGAGCACTCAGGCAGTGTGGAGGAGGAAAATGCCTGGTGTGAATGCAGGAGACATAAAAGTCAGATGAGAGGGAGAGATAGGAATATGTCAGGACAGAAGTACAGTGAAACTGGGACTGCGGAGGGGTCGGAGAGGAAGGAGCTATAGCTGAGGAGAACTGGAGCTGGAGATTTGCAGGAGAGGTGACCTGGGAGATGGGGAGGGAGGCAGCAAGAGAAGATGGGTTGGCAAGGGAGATGGCAGTCTGAATCCTGACACTTTCTAATTTTGGAGTGCTTGCCTTTGTAACCTTAATAATTTTGTTCTAATACACTAGATACAACAATTGCATTATATGTTCTGAGGAGTTTGGTTACTATGGTAATGGGTATATAAGTACATAAGAGATGAGATGTCGGCAGTTGGAATAGCTGTAATGTAGCACACAAACCTGTGACTGCCGGAATTTGGGAAGCAGGCCCTTACAAACTACTCCTGCTTCAGTCTCATTTCTCACTGCCAGGATGTCTGTTCTTGTGTGAAAGTGACGTCAGAGCTTCTACAATAAATCTTGGGGGTTTATGGAATTTCAGCAGCCTTGCCTAAAATTTCTGGGTAAACAGACCATGTCCCTCGTTCCTGTGCCAGGATGGGGAGGTCTCTGTTCCCACCCAGCTGCAGGACTGGTGCTGACTTGACAGACCATGAGTGTGCAGGATGGGAGTGGGCTGCTGCTGCCCCTGCCCTGGCACCTGCCTCCCTCTTTGCTTGGAGGCCAGGGCTGGCTGAGCCATGACTCCTTCCCAGGGTCACACAACATGTTTCTCCTCCTCACTGTTGGTGCCCCTGTCTAGGTGGATTTGGGACAGTGCAGCTGGTACCTGTTGAAGTCCTTGCCAGGAGCCATTGTGGTCGTTACAGCAGTTTGGTGATGGTGAGGTCTTGCTCAGCCATAGCAGTTGGGGAAGGTGAGGGGGGTGAGGGAGTTCTCCTGGGGCAGTTGTTGGCACAGGAGTGGAAAGGATGATGGTTCTTGCATACTTTTTATCCTTCTTCCCTTGCCTCATCTGCAGCAAGGACATGTTTTGTGTGCCCACCCACAGCTTGTAATTTGGAAACCACTCACACAGTGTTTCCCATGGTTGGGGTTAGATGGGTTGAGAGGGGGTTTATCCTCAACAGGAGAGTGTTGCTGGAGAGCTGACGGAGCAAGCAGTGTCCAGGCTGGAGGAGCACTGCAAGTACAGTTGTCCCACCGAAGTGGGGGTCAGTACAGCATGTACTGGAGATTGCTCAAAGCCAAGTATGGTGTAGCAATGAGTTGGTGCTGTCAGGAAGAGTGAGCTGGAGGAAAGTTGCTGCTAAGTTTTCAAGGACCAATTTACAGGTGATTTTAAATGGTGTTTTGGTCTTGATGTACTTATGAAAGGACTGCCTTAATGGAATTTGTTGGGACAGAGTTGGGGGAAAGTGTCACTATGGAAGAAGACTCAGGTCTCTCTGGCAGGACTGAATGAGCTGGAGGATTTGCAATATGGATACCTAAATGGGGTAGTACAAAGTGCATGGTCAGGTAGTGACAACAAATATATAGTAACATATATATGAATATACATTTTTATATATAAATATATGAAATACAAAAATATGGTTTAGCAGAAATTGAAGGGTGAGAAAGACTTGAGTATATCCCTTGATACAATGGTGATTTTAAAACTTGAGTGCTGTATATGTAGGGAATGAGCAGATGTGTAGAATTCTGGTCAGGGATACTTTAAAAAAAAAAAAAGAGCTTAGTTTGGGACAGATGTGAGGAAGGGCTGGTAGGATGGTCTGGGAGGTCAATTCTCTCTCCTGCGTCATAAAGGGAGGCAAAACTGACTTTTTTCAGTTAACAGGCTAAGGGGACAGTATTATATCTGCTTGTGCTTATCCCTCAGTATTGAAAAGGGAAGAAAACTTTAAATGCTAAGGCTAGTGCAGGAAAAAGAATAAGTCAGTGTAAACTTAATAAATCTGTAAATCAGTCTTAACTAGCTCTTAATCTTAAATTGGTTCCTAATCAAAATATGAGTGGGGTTCTGGAGCAACCTTGTAGTCAGAGTAGTGGCTTTGAGAAGTTCTCAGGAGCTGGTTATTATTTGATGATAGAATTCTATTATAAAGTTGCTTAAAATAACAGGACTTAATTGAACCTTCAGTCCTATGATTGTAACAATCCAATTGAGACATATTCTGTGTATCTGAGCCACTGCTACACAAATTGTTTTGTGTATTAGTTGAAATGAGCATTTTCCCCATGAAAGCAGATAAAACTCATCAAATTAAAAGGTTGTGCTTGTTATCTTCATACATACTGAAGATTATTTTTGTTTTAAGTGAAAAGCATAAAGAGAAGGGATCTAGACCTTTCAGAAATCACTGGAGAAGCATTGAATAGTGAAAAATAGTGTAGAATAGTGAAAAAGGTGGTTTTTAATTTGTTGTTTGGTTTTGGTTGTTTGGTCATCCCCTTGTTTAGTGCTGTTTAAAAATGGTTCTGCTCATTCACGTGAAGACTGGAAAAATAAATACTCAACCTGAGCTGAGATAAAACTGGAAAAATTGCCATGACTTTGGGGAATTCCAGCAGGAAAGGAGGTGCTCATGGGCTCTAGAAATGTGTGACAGAATTGCTAACTAAAGCTACCCCATTTATTGCTACAGATAATCTGGTAGAACAGATTTAACAGTTTTAAAAGGTTTTAAACTCTTTTGATGCTGAAATACGTTTGAACCCCTTTATGAACCTGCTCTAAGTTACAACCTTAGGTAAGCAGCTATAGCCCTCGTGCTGCCCGTGTCTCTCTCTGTGCTCTGATGGCTTGGTCACTCCTGAAGAACAGAATGGTCTTTCAGTGGTCATCTGCTCTGAAATGGCTTCTCTGCCCAGGCCCCTGCTGAAGGGCCAGCACATACATGCACCTTGCTAGCCCCTAAGAAGGGTCCCTCCTTATTTCCCTGCAGCCTTTCAATAAACCTTTTTGCTGTTTATGATAGTAGTCTGTAGTTCATAAACTCCCGTGTTAAACAAAATTGACCTTTTTCATAGCAAGGTGTGTTTGATGGTGCTGGTTTGACCGTAGAAGAGTAGCAATATAAAAATTGTCGTTCAGGTTCTAATACCTTGCCTGTCTGGTCCTATCCACTGTCTTTGGCAGTGGTGACAATTGGCTGCTTCAGAATCAGTGCCAGGAGCATCCAAAGATACCTTACCTGACCTGCCTGTGAATGTTCTTAGTCATGTACATATCTGGTTTAAAAAGCAGAGTTTCTATCACTTGGGCTCAATGCCCCACAGTCATTTCTGCAGGTTAATTTTGCTGTTTATACACTGATTTGTCAAATTCCTTTCCCTGTTATAAACATGCTGCTCTTCTATTTTGTGGCCTCTCCCCTTGTTTTTGAAGTCTGAGCACTTGTCAGAGCCTTATTGTGTATGATTTTTAACTCCTAACACTTTTTCTCAAGCTTAATTTATCTTCTTGGGCATTTATGACTTCCCATTTCTTAGGCCTTTTTTATACTGTTACTTCCATTTTAGTGCTAGATGTTGAGTGAAGAATAAACTCCAGGAGCAGACCATGCCAGAGACTTCTTAATATATGGTCAGAAATTCTGTATTATTTTTCTGATTGATTCTTCTTGTTTTTTTTAAAGAGAAAGCAGTCTGACGCTGTCTTTGGCATAATTGTGCAATCATTTTCGTTGAGCTGTCTGCGCCAGGCTCAGCTCATGAGTTATGTTTAGTTTAAGAGTAGATACGTGCTTGATGGTTCTTTACTTTTTGACCTTTCATCTCCTGCCTTGCTGCTCATTCATACTTTTTTAAGGTTCCTGTGTATTTTCTGATGCTGTCAGCTAACCTAAATAAAACTTGTCATGTACCTTTCCCTCCCATTCCAATCTTAAATGCAAATATTATGCTGGATCTGCACAGTATCTGTGGACACTCTGGTTACAAGAGCTTTTCCCTTGCTCAAAATAGGCAATTATGTATCTGACCTTTTTTTTTTTGAGTTTTGTGTCAGGTCAGGGGTGATGTTTCTGTTTTCCACCTCTGAGTGATTAGTTAGCTCAATAATTTTGTGAACAAGACTATTTCCACTTATTTGTGAATATCCTTTTGAGCTGTTCTGTTCTCTTAATGACATGTAGTCTAGTGCATAAATGGTTGGCTTGCTAGTTCTTAGCGTATCACAGTCACCAAGTGATTAGCATGTTGCTCCCACTAACTAATTGTTCAGTTAATTCTTCTGTTCAGTTTGGCTGTGGCCGTTGTTGGAAGCTTCTCTGGAGCAGCAGCTGCTGGAAGGGGACAGCAGTTGTGACAAAAGTGTTCGTCACTCTGGAGCTACGTCAGACTTTAGTGCAGCTGCTCACTTGTCTGCATAGGTCAGTAATGTTTAATTTACGTGTTCATGGAAGGACCAGCTGTCCTGGTCTGAGAGCACCTTACCTCCCACCCAGTCATCTGCTTTGTGCAGGTGATTTACTGTATCTCCTGATCCCTTGTTCCTCTGGGTGGCTGTTTCCCAGCCTGGTAGTGGGTCAGGCTGAATGACCACCCAGGGCATCTTGCTGTCGCAGCTTGGTTTGGAGGGCTGTTCCTACAGTATCTCACAGTTTTCTCTTGGATTTTTCTGTTTGTGTTTGACTTTATTTTCTACTGCAGGTCCTTCCTACTGGCTTCAGGTTTGCCAGGTTCATACTTGCTCAAATAAGAGTCTGACCTGGGGACTGAGGGGTTGGACACAGCCTCAGGCTGGAGTGGGAGTGTTCTGGAGTTCTTCTACACTCCAGGGAATTCAACTGCAAGCTCAATTTAAGCATTTTCTCTTTTTTCTTTACTGATTGACCAGAAAGACTTTGAATTGCTTCCTTTCAGGCCTCCATTCTAAAACTATGTGTGATACTGCTACTTTTTAATTATTTCTTTTCTCAAGGGTAATTATTTATGTTGTGAGCTTTAGTAGCTTATTTCTGGGTTATTTATGCTGAATCCAAAATAGCTAATTTGCTTACGTTTACTCTTATTTATTGTTCTGGTGCAAAATTGCTTAGGGGTCAAGGAAAGGTTTCTTTAAACTCAAATCCCATTAGGATATGTGACTAATTTTTTTTATGGGCAGCTGGAGTTTCCCAGTATTTCTGCCTCTAGACTTAATTGACTCTCATCAGCTGGCTGCTTGCTAACCTCTTCCTGGCCAGTGTGCTGCCAGCACAGCATCTCCCACACTGGAACTGATACACGTGCTCCTTGTTCCAAGAGAGGTGGCCATGGAGAGTTGGCTGTGGGTGATGCACTGATGCACTCACAGAATGTTTGTTAATGTGGTGCTTTACATAGTAAGGGAAAAGACTTGCCAACAACTGTGAACTTAATGAATTGCAAAAGAAGGGGGACAGAAGATTTCATTTTTTCCAGTTGCCTTCCTCATAGCTTTGCTAGCCTAAGGAATCACTAAATTTAGAACTGACCTTCTTAATAAATGTACCAGAACTATCACAAGCAAAGACATCCGGGAGATGGTAGTGTTGAATATGTCAGGGAACGGTGAGCAGTTTTTGAACTTTCATGGC
The DNA here is from genome assembly GCA_035583155.1 of Acropternis orthonyx. Classification (NCBI taxonomy): domain Eukaryota; kingdom Metazoa; phylum Chordata; class Aves; order Passeriformes; family Rhinocryptidae; genus Acropternis; species Acropternis orthonyx. The sequence goes on along the minus strand of JAWWEU010000050.1, from coordinate 4,329,715 downwards.
CTTGATCTTTGAAAAATTAATGTAGGCTTTTCTTCAGCTGTTCTGGAAGTATAATTTTTGATCCCATGGAATGTTTCACTTTAAATAGGAAAAAACAAGATACTTTTTTCCACTAATTTTTCTCAGCTGCATCACTAATGTCTTCTATTTGTGTTATTTAAGTGGTAGGATTAGTGGTAGATTTGATGTGATATGGTAAAAATTGCCAGTTACCAAAATGAGTATTTTCAGGAGTACCAGTATTGTTAGGCATATTTGTGTTTGCATACAGCAGACATACATAACCTGTCAAAATAGATCTAGTTCGTCCACAATATCTATAACACGGGAACAGGCTTCCCCAGTTAGTTATCCTTTGCACTACTTAAAAAACTTGAAAGATTGTGGAAATAATTAGAAATACAGAAAGTTCTTTCCATTCTGTTTGCAGTGGAAAGCACGTGATAATTACTGCACTGTTGGCTTTGCTGCTGGTGTAGATCATCCTAACAAATATTTACATCCAACCAAGAAACACACATCCTGGGCTTGTCAGTGGAGGTTTGGGAAACACAACTTTCTGACCCTTTTGCTGGTGACATTCCTGGAAAGTAAACACCCAAGCAGAACAGCTCAGCGGGATCAGAAAGTGTGCTGGGGTAAGTAATTCAAGGAGTTGATGATGGACATTTTAGTGTCAGAATCTTGAGAGGAAATCAAAGTGAGGCACAGAGTCTACAAGTGCATGTATAAGAGAAATGCAAGCAGTGCTCGAACATAAAAGTGCCTTCCTGAGGCTATTCTGTGAAGAAGTATAATACAAGAAAAAAGCAGAGGTAGAAAAGCAGAGAGAGAAAGGAAAAAAAAAATCTGTAGAGAGGTTTTTTTGAGGATAGAAGCATTCCTCAAAAATCTCTAAAAAAAAGAAATTGAATAAGGAATCTTACTGGAATGGTAGCCTTGCTCCTTGTCCGATGAAGAAAGGTGTATTGAGTTGGAAAGAAAAGCCTGTTTGAACATAGATGCTCACACAGACAAAAACCTGCCAGAATTCACCATAATATCCAGGTACAGATTCATCTTCTCATAATCTATTCCTTCTAGAAATACATCAGTGAGGGAGTGTGAAAGATGTAAAGGGATGAGCATTTCATGACTTCTCTCTTCTCCAGAGAAGGATCTCGGTTCCTGTGCAGGAAGCACAGCTATTGTTACACAGGTGGATGTGGGGTTAGAGACCACGTGAAGTGCCCTGCCATAAGGCAAGGTTTGAAGGTGTCCAGCACTTGCAGGCTGTAAGATCTCACCTGCTGCAGGCTTTGGCAGCAGAAGGAACTCCTGACTCAGAGGTGGAGCACTCATATCTTTTCCCTTCCCCTGCGGACTGGCAGAAGGCAGAAGAGCATCTCATGTACATGAGCTTGGACTGAAAAACAAGGTGAAACAGAGCAGTGTCTCAGTGGAGCTTCCAATGGTCCACAAGTACCTTCCACCAACCCATTTCAGGTAGTTTTGTTCTGCTTGTAGTAGACACTATTTCAGGATGGTTCCTTTTTGATGAGTTTTGTGACAGCTTTTTTAATATTTTTTCCAACAATTTCTTGTAGAATGTCATTCATCTTCACCTCCCTTTTCCTTAATGAAAGTCCTGGTGGATTCAATATGGAGAACAAATGCACTGAAAAGAATGATTTTAAGATCATTAGGAGAAAGGCAAGTTTATTACTTTGTCAGCAGTTTTTCCTCTGAATTGCAGCTCACTACTAAGTGGTAACAGTAAGTTGGAAGGATCCCGAGGGAGATGTTCCCAAGTGCTCTTTGCCCCTTTTGCAGGGCATGGGAGGAGTTGAATGCTACTTGATTCATCTCCAGGTTTTTCTTGTTTCATTTCTGGCACGTTTTTCCTTCCTTACTTGCAACTCTGGGAAGATTTCTAAATTGCAGAACTAGGAGGAGGAAAAGTAACATGTTGTTAGTTTGGTGGCATTATATATAGTGTTGACAAACCTGCTTGAAGGAGAAATTTGACACTGTGATCAAGAATGTACTTTCCCAGGAATCATGAAGGACCTAGGAACATGTGTCTGTGTGTTTGCTGAGATGTGCAGAAGGATGGATAGAAGACAGTCCTCAGTCGGACAGTATCACACTGGCTGCAGAGGCCTTGAATTTCAGAGAAGCCAACAGAATTCCTTCTGTCTGTGCCCTTATGGGGAGGCCCCACCACTGCAGGCTGGGTAGCACCTGGTGTTTGGGGACAGCAAATAAATGATAGGACCTGCAGTGGGTAATATCTGCCCTTTATCTTTCTGGATGAGGGAACTCCATGCATAGAATTTGTCAGGCTAAAATTATAAAGTCTGATTTATATGCGAATCACAAAATGAAGTCAAGGGTAGTAGCATCATTTCTGAAGTCACATATGTCAGCAGTGCCTGGTGTGACAAGTGTTCATCTCTTCTCGTGCTGGACCTTGATCAGCTTCTCTGCTGTGTCCCCACAAGTTGTACAGCCCTTCCACTTCCCATTCCAGGTTAATCTTACTTTTCTGAGAGTGCTTACTTTTTTCTTTTCACCTTGCAGGCTCTTATTCAGAGTTTATAAAAATGGGGAGTGATTTTTCTGCTACTTCAGAAAAAACCACCTGTGGTTTCAGGTCAAGTGTTCAGCGCTACACGGAAATTTCATAAAATTTTAAGCAGTCTTACCATCTAATCATTGTTTAGGAATCCTTACCATCTAACTCTTACTTTAGGCATGACTGCAAGTAAAAGAAAAAAATCAGAAGTCAGTTCTTTCAATAGTTCCACATTATCATATTTATGATAGTTGTGGAAATTTTCAGTGTCGACTGGAAGCCATTCAGGAAATTTTTAATAGTGTTTTGAGAGGATAATTTAATCTCAGTTTCATACACTCCCCGGATCTGACCCACATGCAAGTAAGAGAAAATCCCTTTCCCTGTTTTTGACAGTTGCATGATGACACTTGTTGTTCCCCATCTATTTGATGCTCTTGCATTAGGCCCTGACAGAGGAAATTACACTAAAATGTAGCAACTATTTGCCCTATGTGCAATGCAGATACTTAAAAAAAATAAATACCTGTTTTCAAATGAAGTTATGCTGTGGTGGGATGTTGTTTGGTGGTGGTATTGGGATTTTTGGTTGGTTGGTTTATTACTTCGAGTAAGAAGATCTACAAAGGAACAGTAGTTTTCTGTACTGAATATTCACTTTATAGTTTTGCTGTTAGAGTGTCAGCTCTGAAGATCATAGGAGCTATAACTGGTCTCCTGTTTGTTTTTAAAGTGTCATGTGTGTTCATTCTGCCAGTCAAAAACACACAGTTGTAGCTGTATTTGATACTAAAGATAAGTTTTTATAGATGTTACTGTGCTAAGTGTATGGTTTGGGAGATGGCTATAACATAAACCAAGATCTATGTCTCAAATTCCAAATAACTTTGTTTATAACTCAGTGAGGGAGGACAGCTTTCCTGTCAGCCTCCCTGGCCGTTGTCAGAGGCTGCATGTTGTGCCTCTTTTACCCAGTGAATTGGGGATACACAAAATGATAAAATGATGGATGCAGAAGTCTGTTTGTTTCCATTTTGGGCTCACATGTTATTTGTTTAGCTGCGGTTCTGATATTTCTTGTGTATAGAAGCTGAAGGATGTTGGATATGTTAATTCCTTGAAATGTCACCTGTATGGACAAAGTATGCTGCTTTTAAGTGATAATCATCTACAAGTAAGTCTGATGGTAATTTGGTTTCTGCATCCATCTTAAGGAACTACAAATGCTTTGCTGTGTCTCATGGTTAGTGTAACTGAGTACCTTCTAGTCACTGAGTTGGTCTGGATGGGAACTTGAGAAATAATATGATGGTCAGGTGCAAATCTCAGCAAGTAGGTTCCCTTCTCCTCTGCAGGGAGGGCCAAGCACATTCTCCTATTAGTACATTGATCTATTACATGAAAACAGTTATCTGTGACACTGACAACCATCAGACAGTTCAGTGTAGTGTGGACAGATTCTAATCTCTCTGAGATCTCTGCAGCACAAGACTTAAATATGCACTTTAAATATGGCAACTGACCATTTCGAGCTTTGCTTGTTCTGCTCTGCAGCGTCCCAGGGGATCTTAGTCACAGGGGTGGGTCTTACTTCAGCTTGAGCAGGAAGCAGAAAACTCCAAAGAGAACAGGTCTTATCCTGTCCTCATCTTCAGCTTCCTTATGCCAGAGGTTCAAGGGGTGTGTGTATACATTTAATATGGCCATAATTACAGGGATGTAACATCTTATTGATTCTTAGACTTTTGTGGATGTGTGCGTGCGGTTTCTGCTAACTGATAGTTGTTCAGATGAAAGTAATTTGATAAAACATTTTGGCCTTTAGTCAGTGTCATTTACACCAGTAATGGAGGCCACTAACTAAATACAGAGAGTTCAGCCTACTGTATGGAAATAGAGTTGGGCCAGTCCTGTGTGTTGGTCATTCCGTGGTTTGCTTTGACTCTTTCCCATGTTCCTACATCACCTTTTTGGTTAGGAGTGGAGGTGATCTAAGTACCAGTAGTTGTGATTATGCAATGCAGTATTCCGTCTTTGTCTGGCTGACAGCTAGGAAAAAACATGAATTTATTTTGTCTAATTTTAGCAGCCTGCAAAGTGGCTTGTAGTTAGAGATGGGCACTTGTCAGAGGGTGCTGTATCCGCTTTGCAGGATCTACTTGATCTGGGCTGCCTAAGGTGAGATGATCAGTCCCATCCACTGGGAACAATTGTGTTTAATGGTATGGCTGCACCTGTAGACAGAAGAGACTCCACTGGTGGAAGAATGTAAAATACCCAAGTGCAGTTTGACTGTAGTTTAGAAAACCAGCTGCCTGCTGGTATACGATTTAATTTTCAGTGCAGTTTAGTTGTAGGGTTGATTTTTTTGTTTGTTTGTTTGTTTGTTTTTTTAAATCTTAAGATTCATCTGTATTTTTAATACACTTAATGCAGTAACTGTTTGCTTGTCACTTCTGCCTTCCCTTCCATTTCCCCACAGTGTTCAGGTGTCGTTACTGCAAAGCAGGAGGCACAGCTTAGCTGCTGGCACTGCTGGGCTTTGGCAGGCAGTGCTGGTTGGGTGAAAAGAAGACTCAGGGAATTTAATATTGTAGTATGCATAAAAATGGGAGCACTTAATATTGAGACTGTGTAAAGCTTTCTTATGGATGGAATTTACATTAATGCATTTTATTGTTCCGCCTAAGCAGATCAAATGATAAGCCCAGTGTCATGTACACGTTTGTGACTATTCTGTTAAATAGCTTTTAATACTTAGTATTTTTATTCTCATGCATTTCAAAGCAGAAATTGTTTCCAAGAATAAAGATAACATAATTTGTCTCAATGCTCTCAGGATTAAAGGAGAAAAAACCCAGTATTTTGAGGTATATCACAGCAAGTGAGAAGCTCTGCTCTGTCCCGTCCCACGTCTGTGTGTGTTTTCAGTGGGCCTGTAGAAGTTCTAGCTGCAGCAAGAAGTGTTCTGTTGATGACATTTCAGAGGCGTGCTCAGAAAGGACACCAGGAACGAGTCTGGTGGCTGGTTTGGCACTGGGGGTCGGTGGGGAGGGGGAAGGCTGTAATCCCTGTCAGCTGCGAGCGCAGGGTTTCCCCTCGCGCTGGCTCTCACACGCTTGCTCGCGGGGACATGTGACTTTTGGCCATATTAGCAGGTTTATCCAAGCCTAGCCCCTCTGACTAACAGATGTAGGGAAAAGGGCATTCTGGGATTGCAGCAGTTGCTTTTGAACAACAATGTCCTTTTTGTAAGAATCTGATGCTTCTTAAAAGATGGAACATGACATCATTACCGTCGATCCAAGAAACATTCCTTCAATAATACTGAGTGTGCTCTGGTTATCAGCTCCCTTCCCCCAGCTCCTTTCTCTTGCTTTTCTGACATGCTTTTTGTCTATTGTTTTGTCGGGGTTGTAAATGTGAAACAGTTGTCTTTCAGTGTTATGTGCTTGTTAGGGCTGGAATCAAGTGCAATACTGTTGATTTATAAGAAAGAAAGAAAGAAAAATAAGTCCCACTTTTCCTCCAGCTTTCATAAATATAGTGTGTTCCAGGTAGGGCTGAGCTGGAGCTAATTATTCCCCTTCCCACACGGTATTAGTTACTGCGTTATGCAAGGGAAGGTGGAAGGGAAGGTTCCCCTGCATCCCACTCGGCCTCACTGGCAGGTATGTCGTGTGTGGATGCCGGCTGCTTCCAAGGCTGCTGCAGTGATCCTGCATCCATAGGAAAGGGGTGTGTGCTCACCAGTGCAGTGTGGCAGAGTTGTGAGCAGCTGCATATTTTCTCTGTGTATGCATATGTGTGTGTGTGTGTGTGTGTGTGTGTGTATATATATATATATATATATATGTTTTTATACGTGGTCCACCACTGGGATTTGAGTGTCAGCTTTTCCTTAGCCCCTGAGAACAGGCTATCACAGAAACACGTTCTGGCTTACTTTGTAAATCTTTTTATATGCTGATCGCTTGGAGGAAAACTGAAAAAGCTGGATTTTGTTTCCCTCCCTCTGTTCTCTCTCTCCCACGTGTCTCTTCATCCAAAAAAGTGGAGATTTCTGTGGAGTTTGCAACTGGGTATGTCGTGGCTGTGTCTTGCAGCCCTGCTCTCCATGCAGCAATGCTGACAGGTCTCTGAACTAACAGGGAGCAGGCAGAGTTTGGCACTTTCACATGCTGCAACTGTCTAGAGAAGAGAACCACAGAGTACAAACATGCAGGAGTATGTCTTTTTTCATCCTTGCAGGAATTGGTCTGCAGGGAGTGGAAAACAAACAATTCATTGATGGTCTAGGGACTTGGAGGAAGGTGGAGTTTATGGTGTCCTGAAAAGGAGGAGAAATGGACAGGGATAGGGCTTTCTGATAATGTTAGTTAAGCTCATGTTTGCTGTCTTTCACATCTTCATAATGGAAATAAACCCCCAACTTTTTTAAAAAACAAATTTGAGATAGGAGTCTTGACCAGACAGAAATTTTGGGAAAGAAGTGAGATGTGTGATTAACTCTTTGCAAGTAACAGAATTGTTTTTATTAGTGACAATTCAAGAGGAAATCCAAATACTTTCCTTTAATATGAAAAAAAAATGAGCATTTTACTTGTAATGGTTGTTTGGCATCACCTGTTATAAAGAGACAGTAAGATTTTAGAACAACTTGACAGTATACTTTTATTCTGAATAGATTCCAAGACACAAGACTTGGAGTAAATGAAAGCAAACTCACGATGCAGACAGAAGGGATTTCATACATTCCTGGTTGTGTCTGAAGTTGCAAGTCCCTCTGAAGAAAGTGTTTGACAATGAGCTATTGTCCACTGTCTCATGTGCCATCACAATTAAAACGTGCTGCCACAATTAAAATGTGTGTTTGCCTCTGCTGAGGCAGAGCAGAAGGATGAGCGCTGTGTGTGGAACTGGGTATCTGCTGTCCTGGATGCTGTTCCTCTGACGAAGGGGGTTGCAAATAAGCCTCAGAAGAATGGGCATTTTGTGATAGATATCACAAAGTCCAGACAATTCTTTAAGACAGAGTGAGTGTAACTCTTCAGGGCAAAGGTGTTATGGTAATATGGACTCACTTGCGACAAACTGATTATTGCTGTAGGTCAGAGATTTTGTGACTGCTCTGCAGTGATTGAGCAGATGCTGGACCATGGAATGAGTCCTGTTTTGTGTTATGATTTTGGTTTGTGTTCTGGAGAAGTGCTTGTCTTGTATCACAGTGGGTCTGTGACAGTATCCTTGCACACAGGTTGTGTTGCTTCGCTCACCAGGGCTGCTTATGCTGGAGGAAGTGGAAGTTGCTTTGCTGTAGCTTGTTTTGGACTCTTTGAGGAGAGGATAATCAGTGAGGGATTGCAATCTTTTCCTTGCAGTAATCCATGCTGAAGAGGCTCCATTCATACAGATGAGCCAAGGGTTGAAGCAGCACTTTAAACCCAGATAGTCGGTCGGCTCACTGCCCAGCAGGATGCCATCAACCAGCCGAGCGGGCAGCCTGAAGGACCCCGAAATTGCAGAGCTCTTCTTCAAAGAAGATCCAGAAAAGCTCTTCACAGATCTCCGAGAGATTGGCCATGGAAGCTTCGGAGCAGTTTATTTTGTAAGTAGCTCCATGACTTGTGAATTTTAGCTGTGTCTCTTTTTAAATTGCGTACATCGACTTTTTTGAACCTACTGAGGAAAAGAAACTGCTGTGAATCCTTTTATGTGGTGTTTGGGACAGAGATGTTTTCTTGTGTGTCTGTAGAGTCTCCATCCCTCCACAAATTTGCAGTATCTGTAAGGTGTTTGCATACAAACTGAAAAGAAAATGTGGAAATGTGGTCCTTGCCTGGTGCTTTTAGGTGTATTGTTATATTGCAGGCAGGCATTTATCTGCAAATTAAAGCATGGACTTCTGCTCCATCAATTCTGACTGGCAGTGCAGTTCCCTTGGTCTGATCGCCTCCTTACCACCTCTTGTTCCTTGAGAGAAATTGAGTTCTCTCTCCCTTCGTGCATCCCCCCCCGGCTCCCTTAAAGCCATTCTTTGTGTTTGACACCTGAGTGTTGGTGCTTTTATTGTCATTTGTCCTGTCACATCTTTTCCTACTGCAGGCAAAAATCCAAATATCCATCAGTATAAAACTTACTTCACATGAATGTCTGGACAGCAGAATTTTTCCCAGGCTGCTTTTGTAGCTCAACCAGCAGTGGGATCCTCCTGGTAACCTCAGTGCAGGTTGCTGTGTGTTAACCAAATACTGTGAGGCCTTCATGAAAAAAACATTTTCCTCAAAAAAACCTTTTCACATTTATAATTATAGGAGGTGTGGCCAAACCTGCCAATTTTCCTTCAGAAACCCATTTGTGTCACTATTTTATGAGATGCCTATTCACTGGTAATAATTGCAGCAGGCCATGTTGGGAACCTTCCAGCACAAATTTAATGCAGCACAGATGAACTAATTAGGAAAAGCTTCTTAATTTTGTTCCCTGCTTAAAACTATGAGCCACCACTGTCTGGGAACAGATCTGGGGGAGGAACTGTTTTCTAATGAAACAGAACTCACCTGTGGCCTTAAATTCACCTCATTTACTCATTTTGGTTTAAGAGTGAACATAAAACGAGGAAACTGACAAATACATCTTCCTGCTCTGTGGAAATATTATTGAATAAATATTATTTTTTGGGAACACCATATCTTACAGAGGCAGATATGGAGACCCATAACACACCTGTGAGCTGGATGCCAACAGCATTCCCAAATAGCAGCAAGAAGCTGCCATCCAGGCATTTGTAGCCTGCCTCAGCTTTGTTGTTTGGTAAGGGCTGATGGCTCATCACCAGCTCCTTCTACAAAGACATGGAGGGTCAGAGGCCATTAATTTCTAGCCCTTTCTTTCCCTTTTCCCCCCACCATTTCAAATTACCAGTTGATTATAGATTATTTGCTATAGAGTGCAGTTACTTGCTGGTACTTGGATTGCGCTTCTTTGACTAGAAGATACCTCTGATTTGGCACTTGCAAAAAGACAAGTGTAAGCAGTGCATCACAGAGCTCCAGCCCCTTTGGGGGCTTCTGTTTTTTTCAAGAGAGAGTTTCTGATAAAGACACGCTGCTGCTATTTCTGTGTTGGGAAGTTTTAACCTGTAAGTTTTGTGTTGTATCATTTTTACTACTAGCAGTTCTGAGCTCTTGGATCTGAAACTGTTCATGCAATGTAACCTATACCTTAAACAGAGGTCCAAAACAGGAGAAAGACAACATGGGGAGGGAAATTCAGTGTGAATTAAATAAATAGAAAGAAATAAAACATAGGGGAATGTATGTCTCAGGTCCTTTATTCCTCTGTAAAGCTAGGGAAAAGAACTCTGAAGTTTCTCTAAGATTTTGATTCTGCTACTGCAAACAATTACACTTTCTCTAATTAATATAATATTGGATTATAGTTAATAACTGCATTAAAGGGTGTTACCAAAGCCAGTGACATACTTGACTTTTTCTTTGTGCATGCTTTGTCTCTGTCAAATCTGAAGTTACTCTGGTCACCAGATGTTGGTCCTTTGTGTGGAGTTTTTGGAGGAAAGCAGGATATGTATGTGCTTACATGTCTGCCATAAAACAAGCCTCATTCATTTGGATGGTTTAAGTGATCTGGTCTTGTACATCTTCCTGGCTTTTGTCTAGGAAGCATCTTTTTTCAGTTACTCAGGATCACAGGGGAACTAAAAAAAGCAAATGAAACTCCATGATATTAATGTTCGTGGGGTGTCAGCTGGGGTGGTTCTCCCTTTCTCAGCATTGTAGGACTGTAGGTTTTCTGGAAATGGGGTTGCTTCCCTGGGTTTTCTGATGTACAACATCCTGTCACCAGGCTGTTTTCATTGCATAAATCCTGCATTAAAAAAATGCTGTTGATAAATAGATGTGTGGGTAATTAACAAATAGAAAAATCCATATAATCCTGAAATCTCCCCTGCCTTTTTAAAAATACATTTTAGTGTTTCATTGTTAGCTGTACCTACTTTCTTTCCCTTTTAGCAATGATGCCAACAAGGGGTGATATATTTATCTTACCTGATAAGCAGTTGAGTGTTTACTCGTGTCTCTTTCTTTGTTTCTGTTGCATCCTGCAATGGCAGAAAGTTTCTTTTCTTTGCCTTTTTTTTTTTTTCCCCTTTGATATTTGATGTGAATTTTGCTGGTTCACCTCATGGTTTTAGTTTCTTAGAAACTGCAAGTCTGGCACCTCTGAATCATTTTTGGTATTATCCTTACCCTACTCCCTGCTTTGCAGTGTAATAATAGCTTTTGCTTGACACAGGAATCTTACTACACTGGAACACTGCAGATGGAGCAGAAGAATAACCCACTCTCTTTTGTTAGAGCTGGGTTCCTTCTGCTCTACTCTAGTGTTTTGCTTGCCCATTTTATTGCAGTTTTTCACTGTTTTGAATGTTTCAGAGATTGTCTGTAATTAGTAAACACCTAGGAATAAGAAGTTCATTCTTCCCTTTTTTTGTCTCAAACAACAGAAAGCATGGAAAAATGTTACATCTTGTCTCACAGACAGGAGGGTGATCTTTCGCTGCAGAAAGAAATTTCCAATAGATGCAGCCCCTTGGAAGATACTTTAGTTTAACTCCCTGCAAAAGTTAACTAAGGGATAAAGGTTTTTTTTTTATATGTTTGGTTTGCATCCTGTGGGAAACTGGAGCCTGAAGAAACTGATGTACCGTGTTTTCCTGTTACAGGCACGTGATGTGCGCACCAATGAAGTGGTGGCCATCAAGAAAATGTCATATAGTGGGAAGCAGTCCAACGAGGTATGTGGAACATGTACATTAAACCTTGACCATTGCAAATACTTATTATATGGGATGATTTTAATTATCTTGGGTTGCTGCAGGAGAAATCTGTTCTGTAACTGTAAAGGTGAATGAAGGTACTGTGTAAACAAAACAAATTAGTTTATTGTTCACAGTGTATTTCTGCCTAATCTGCTCCTGGAAAAGATGGGTAAGACTTTCTGCTTCCAGACTCAAAGGGCTCCCTTTGGCATTGCATAAATGTGTAGAAAGGAAAAAATAAAATTAGAAATGATGGGTTTGTGTGTTAGAGTGTGTTACTGTCCTTAAACATTCAATTTCAAATACTTTTCAAAAAAGCCATGTTGCTTCCTGAGCATAGGAGTGATAGCAGTGGATGCAGCAGTAAGGGTTTCAGAGGGAACCTTGCTTGTACAAAGTATTGAGGCAGAACACATCCTTCCCTGGAATGACTGTGCTCCTGAGCAGCTTAAACAAAGGCAAAACAGCAGTGAATGAATGAGTGTGAAAATCTGAACAGCAGCATAATTCCAGAAGAACTGCCAGAGCCAGGGATTAAGGCAGTCTTTGCAGAGAGGTCTGTAAAAGTGGGCCTCTGAGATGTAGACATTAAGTGTTTTCATGGCCACTCCAGATGTGTCTCTTTTCCCTAGAACATTTAGCAGAGATGGTTGATCTTATACTTGAAATGTTTAAGTTCTAATACAGATTCTTGAAAAGCCCAACATGACACGAGCAGCTGATTTGGTATTATTTCTGGCAAATACCATCTATCAAATTGTGACATGATCTTTCAACAGAAGTATTTATTGTAAGCATGTTGTTCCAGGCATTTATGGTTCCCTCCCTCCGTTCTCTGTATTCCAATCTTAGAAGCAGCCTTGCTCTGATGAGTTTGACTAACAGCTCATTGCTTTCTGTGCCTTTTGTGTATCGATCATCTGCACTCCCAGGAGCTGAACTATTCCTTCCTCTGTGTGTGTGTATGTCTGTGTAGGAGGTAGAGGTGGCAGTGTCTCTCCAGTAGTCCTAAATTCCAGCTTCAGAGTTAAATTTGCTATGCCTGTTTCTGTTTTGTCACTGCGGTGACTTGTTTAACTGTGTACTGATGAAAGAATAATTTGTACTTGCTACTTGTCCTACTGTTTTAATTACTGTGGGCTATAAATACTCTATTCACATGAATGAAACAAACTGTGCATGCTTCAGAAATAGCTTTTGTTTGTCTTCAATGGGTGTGTTTCTTTATTTTGAAGAAAGTAATAAGACCAGGATTAAAACTCTTTCTATTTTACTTCCATATTTATTTGTTTTGTTCAGAAGTTTACTGGAGTTATGATCTAGCCTAGGTAAAGAAAATTGATTAAGGGCATTCTGGTATCATATTTACTTTGATTTCATAATAAGATTTTATCATTGGTGGGAACAATTATTCTCTAAAATAAGGTCATATACTAAAAATAAGTTTAAAACCTTTGAAAAATGTAGTACTGTGCTCTTAATGTGATCTTGGAGCTTTTTTTAATGCAGGAAATTGTGAATACTTCTTGACTGGTATATCACCTCTCCCTCCCAATGTCAGAAGTATAATGTGGTGCTTTCTTGGTTGGGCTTTTATTGCTTGGTACCTTAAAACCTTTGAGGCTGAAGGTAAAAGGCAACTAAGTCATTCCAGTGTCAGTGACAGAGTTTGTTAGTATAGCTGCCCTGTGTCATTCTCATGACATTGCTGGTGTTGAGAAATGCTTAACTTAGTCAATCAGCTGCCTTGGTTGTGGCTCTGTGTTCCCTGGTTTTGGGTGTTTCCCTAGCCCTAAAGTTTTTATTGAGGAGGATTTGGGTTTTGCACGTGTTTTCCAACAGATTAGGGTAGATGAGCCCTCTGTCCCTCAGTGAGTCTCAGCCACATACCTACGCCTGAGGAAGAGTGTGCTGAGAGATTAACAGGACCTGGAGAGCAGCTTTTGAACCTTTTGGTGCTGCGTGAGGTTTCTCTGCCTCTGGTTAACTTCAGAACTGATACTCTTGCTCAAAAACATTTGCAGTGTCAACACTCTTCTGTTGACTCCTGCATACTTAAATGGTTTCAGGTATTCCATTTGGTTTTGAAAATGTAGTTTTGCTTTTGCACTCACAAGCTTTTGCCTTTCTTGCCCGAGGAGATGTAGATGTACAGCAAATGGGAGGACTTGGAGGTCTCTGAATGGAGCAATGGCAGTGTCAAGGCACGTGTTGGAACATGACATTTAGGCCCCTTCTCTATTTTAAAGTTGCACTGGCAGAGCTCCCCTTATTATAAACCTGGGCCTTGTTTTATCTGTTTATATTTTTTTCTCCTGCAGAACCATTCCTTTATCTAGTAGGTAACTGATTTTAAATTGGTTCTTGTAAAGACTGAACTAGTAATAGAGTAACATTATCGAGAATGTGGTCAGATATTTGGCGCCTGATAAATGGGGCCTCATCCAGTGTAATTTAGTGACTGGTAAGGATAGGCCTTTATAGCTATCAGAGTTAAGAGAGAGACAGCTGGTCCTGCTGAAGGACACTTATCATCCAAATCTCTTTCAGGCTGGAGCGTATGTTTGATTTACCAACAGAAATGGCATCCCTTTAATGAGAATCCTTCTTTTTTTGAGGACTTGCTCAGATATTGTTTACCAGTACATCTTATGCACACATAAAATATAAAGTATTATGTTGATGAGAGATCCTTACATACAGCCTAATCAGTCACTGACTTGTTTTGTAGGTCTGTTGAGGAGTTAAACAGTGAACATCATGGTGCTGATGCAAATTTATTTTGGTTTGAAACCTTGAGATAGTTTTGCCTCTTTAACTAATTAAATGACATAATAACAACAACCAATAAAACCAAAGGTAACAGTTTTATAAAGTTTTTCTATTCCTTTTATCCCCTACAGAAATGGCAGGATATTATTAAGGAAGTCAAGTTCCTCCAAAGAATAAAACACCCTAACAGTATAGAATACAAAGGCTGCTATCTGCGGGAGCATACAGCATGGGTAAGCATCTGCTGCTCTGCACTTCTCTTGCCTTGGTTAAGCAAGCTTTAAAATCTCTCCATCTGGCTTTTGGGAGGCCCCTGAGCACTGGCATTGCAAAGGCTCAGATGAGCACAGCCAAAGACCTTACAGGCACTCAGGAAAACTGAATCTACTTTTTGAAATCAAGATCTAGGGAAACTTTCACTTACAGAGTAAGGGGAGCGTGCTGCTATTCTAGTGTATTCAGCCTCTTGAACTGAGTATTTGAAGTAATGTACATCCATCACTGACAAAGTTTTGTAGTACAATATACTAAAGAAATCATAATCGTTGAACTAATAGTTTAAGTTGCAGGTACTCTTCATGTATTAGCTACAATAAATCTGTAGGACAAAGTGTTAGTTTCTGGTTTTGAAATCTGACTGGGACAGAATCTTAAGTAAACCTCTAAATAGCCCTTTAATACTCTGATAAACTTGTTAAGTGCAATTTAACATTCCTGATAAGTACGTACATATAAAATACGATATGTAATACAATGCCTAACTGGTAATGAATGTGCTTTTGCCCTCCTTACAAGTGTTGTTGCTTGGTATCTTACACAGGAGGGTTATTCTAATTCCAGCTAGAGCTGTGTTTATGGAAGGGGTCGGTGCAAGTGCTGGGATGGGGCTTTTGGTACCAGCAGTACTTGCTTTGCTATGGCAGCTTGCACTGTGTGCTCCATAGAAGTGCAAAAAACATACATTTACTGCTAGAGATTTCTAACAACTGCTTTTATTTCTTCCCATACAGCTTGTTATGGAATATTGTTTAGGATCAGCATCAGACTTACTAGAAGGTATGTCACGCGTGTTTATGTGTTGGAAAGTCAGAAGTATAGTACTGCAGTAGGAGATTACAGCACCACAGAATTGTCCCTGAGTATATAGTTTTATGTGGGGACAGAGTGGGTGTGAACAGGCACAGTTTGTCCAATTTTTGCATGTCTGCAGGGGATTTTCTGTAGAATATTGGCTTTCCTAGATGCTTAGTTTCATCTTGGTTTGTTATTCTAAAGTTGTCAGTCAGCTGTTTGTTTTCTTCGGAGTTTTAGGTTCTCCTGTGATGACAGTTCAAGATTTATTTCTGAAAACCCTTGCTGTTGATCTAAATGCTTACTAACAACTGTAGGCCTGCAGCAGTATTAGGATTTTGCTTGATGAGGTCTTTTGTTAAATGGTCGTTTTTCTATCAGACATCTCACAGTGAGCTTCCTTCGAAAGTTGTGTGTATGGCCAGCAAGTTGTTGGACTCCTTTCCTTGCCAGAAGCATTTCAGGACAAAAGGCTGAGCTGCCAGAGTCTCATCTGTATTGCTACAGTTTATTTGTGTGTGGATAGTTGTGAAGTTCTAGGGTTTGGGATTTAGCTTCATTAATGGAGAACTGGATACTGAGTCTCAAACAGTTACTTGGGAGAATGGTCACAGAACTGACAGAAATGTAGTTTATGGATGCAGAGTAGTCTCCTTGGTAGTAAGTTAAAAGATTACATCCGATTATAGATTGTGAACTATTTTTACATTTGCTTCTCATGCTGAACCTAGTGAAAATAAATGTTTAATATTTCTATTTACATTGTTAACAGTACTCACTTGCATGCTGCAAACTGTATTGTTTTCTGTAATATTGAATTTCACATAAATTCTTTCCTTAAGTTCATAAAAAGCCATTGCAAGAGGTGGAAATAGCAGCAATTACCCATGGTGCTCTCCAAGGATTAGCATACTTGCATTCTCACAATATGATCCATAGGTAAGTGGTTATACTTTTGCTACCTCAGACACTTACGGGTAATTTATTTTATTGATTGTATCTCCTTCATCCCAAATTTAATACTGTAAACAGAGATTTTCTTTTCAGTCTCCATATGCTCCCAGACGAGTGATTTAAAGTAGACTAAACACTAGCAAGCTGTGTATCTGCACATGCACTGTCTCTTACGGCTGGGGTTCATAATTTCTGCAGAATTCCTTTGAATCTGCTAAGCTTTTCAGTCCTTGATCCGATGCTGATTGTCCCCGAAGCAGTGAAGAGCAAGGCAGGCTGAGTTCACCCAAATAACTTGTCAGAACTGCAAGGCCCAAGGTTGCTGGGGTTGGAGGAGCACTAACTCTTGAAAAATTAGTTTGACATGAACATGTTGAGCACACAGGAAGTTTGGGATGCAAACGTTCTTTGTGTTTAAAGTAGCTGCTGCATTTTAGTAGGATGAAGGATTTGAATAGCTACATTATTAGGTCTTTTTTAAAAACACTGATAAAGGATATATTTGGTTCAGAAAGTGTTTCTGAACTGTGTGTGAAGCTTATCCTGGTGTGCCATTTTAAGCTGATTTTTAAGACAAACATTAAGCCTAACATTTGAGATGAAAGGTTCCAAAATCAAGGGCCTTGTTAAGCAATTAACCTAATAGATATAGACTTTGTATTTGGAATGAATGTGGGTATTTTGTGGCTTTTGGAGGAAATGTGGATGTTTTACAGCTTGGAGATGTGAATACTGGTGTGTTTTGTAGTCTGTCCAAGAGCAGGTTTTCTTCTTAGGAGACGAGTAATACTGACCCTTGTATTCTATAACCAGAGATATCAAGGCAGGAAACATCCTGCTGACAGAGCCAGGACAGGTGAAACTTGCTGACTTTGGGTCTGCTTCCATAGCATCTCCTGCCAACTCATTTGTGGGGACGCCATATTGGTAAGCCAAGAGTCTGACTTATTTCTGGCTTTGTGAAGTGAAAAGACTGTTTATTGGGTATTTAATATACTTGAGCTTACTGGTGCCAGCTTTGTAATCTTCCAGTTGTGGTAGTGATAAAATATACTTTGGACAAAAAAAATTTAAATAGTAACTAGGCTCTGAGTTCCAAGAAATGGTGAATCCTTGTATTTGTAGCTCACAAAATGTAATAAAAGTACTGTGTTGTTCTGCTTACACTGACCTTAAGTGGTAGAGGTGGGATCGAATCATCTGTAATATATTTTAATCACTCCCCTCAGTGGTTTAAACAATTCATAGGTTCTCACCGCATCTGGTTGTTGAAATAACTGAAGTGTTTTTTCTTTCATAGGAAAGGCCAGGTTCATTGAGCAAACCCCCTTTGCAGATCCCTTGTATGCTTTTGATCTCTTACACCTAATCTGTGGTGTTTACACAACTGCATGCTGTAATTATTTCACCAGAGTTGGTCAGCCAGCTAAACTATTGGAAATGTGGGAGGGTGAGAAGGTGGTGATACTCGTAAATGGAGAGCTGGGCAAAGCACAGGAGAACATCTTGTAGCCTCTGCAGGCTTGCACTGGTGTGGCTGCCTGGTCTTTGTTCCCAGTGCCCCCTGGTCTTGCCTGATAGCTTGGGGAATCATGTGCTTATGGTAGCTGAAATGAGTGGAATAGCCTGTCTCGTACTGATGAAGATAATGAGTTCCACTGCCCATTTATGAAAACCAATTTCCTATTTTAGGATGGCCCCAGAAGTGATTTTAGCCATGGATGAAGGGCAGTATGATGGCAAAGTAGATGTTTGGTCTCTTGGAATTACCTGTATTGAGTTAGGTAAGTTATTTCCTTTGAAAAAGTATAAAATGTAGTTATTTAATACCTAGAACTTACCCATCTGAATCACAGTGCAGAAGATCTGTGCTTCCTTCATGGTCCTGACTTCTCTGGGACTTGAGTTTTAGCAAAAAGAGCTCAATATGCTCTCCAAAATTCAGCAAGTCTCCAATTTTAAGTTTATTGAACTGGTGTTTTCCTTACCTGAAGAAAAAGAGTTATATAGGCAAAGACAGTAGCCAAGCGACATCACTGAGGGTGTTCACGTTCTGTGGGAGAGGCACTTAAGTTCTGAACTGAAAAACTTCCGAACAGCTTTAGAAACCAACCATTAAAACTGCCAGTGTGGAAGTATGTTGAATGCTGTAAGTTGCTGCTGTCTGCATGAAAATTTAAAATGCATTAACAACTCCTGCAGTAATGAAGTTTTGGGTAAGTGGGCACTTCCAAAGCTATATGCGGTGTATGTTGTCACTTGTGAATAGATTTATTCTTTTTCCCTTAGAGAAAAAGATAGAGAATAATCCAGTTTTGAAGTGGTAACGTGTAAGCCAAAGCGTAAAGAAATCATGGCATTGCCATTAGAACAGACTCTCTAAAGCAGACTGTCAGTTTAAAAGGACATTGTTAGTATGGCGTTCTGTTTAAATTTAACACATAATGTTTTCTTGGAACAAAAATACCCTCAGTGAAGCACAACACCATGCACGCCACTACTCCACTGCACCTGGGGCTGTCCTCCCATCCCTTGTCAGATCTGATTGCTCAGACTCCAGCCCGACCTCAGTGGAGGAGCAGCCCAGCCGGGCAGTGAGAGCTCTCAGGAGCACACTAATCCGTGTGAACTGCACAGTTTAGCTAGAAATGCTGTCTGGCATTCCAGACTGTCAACTTCATTTTCTTCCAGGACATGAGATAGATTCTTTCTTCAGAGCAGTATTTTCTCTTTGGTTGCCAATATAAAGCAAGTTGGAGGGGTGTGACTGTCATGACAGAAGCCTGCTCCGAGTGGAGTAAGGAGACTTGGCTGGCTGCAGGGCCCAGGAATGCAGTGAGCTCATGGCCACCACACCCCCGGAGCCTCCTGCACGCCGCGTTCCTGCAGGGTGAAGCGTTTGGCTTCGTCCAGGGCTGCTGGCGTGGTGGGAGGTGAGACCAGGTCAGGGCAGCAGAGTGGTGCAGCCTGGGTTGGTGTGGCTGGCTCGGTTGGGTTGGTGTGAGTAAGCATGGGAAGACAGCAGAAAAATGAGATGTCTAGGAGTCTTCTCAGATTATCACTTAGTCTTAGAAGTGGCCTCGTTGAAGGCTCAGTTTCAGGGTTTCCTGATGACTTCTGTTAATTCAGGTGAGTTAAGAGGAAAAAGCGACTGAAAACAGTTGGTTAAAATAATTCAATGAATAATTAGTCTGATCCTGATAGCAGCAGCTAGTTACCTGACAGATTAGAGAAGGTACAGTGCTACATTTGAGGAAAGACTTAACTCCTCAATTTTCCCATTTAGAGGAATTTCTAGAACTTAGTCCATCCTGCCGTACCCATGAGTGAACTATGATCTCTGATCCATACCTCACTGCTACTATTCAACCCAAAACTGAGGAGCAGAATAAGAAAACTAGCGTTACATTTTTCCTTGTTGGTTTTTTTTAGGAAGAAAAGTTTTCTGTTGCAGGAACATCCTTGTGGCCTGACCAGCTTCTCTGGAATGTTTATGGCGAGGCTGAGCTTTATAAGTTTACCCCATAAACATTCTGATGAAGCTTCAATTTTGTTGTTACAGTGAGATCATCTCCTTCCTCATTAAGCTTTCATGCTGTGTCAGTCTATAAGAGTAACACAAGCTTGAAAGAGAGAAGAGGCAAAGGGAATGCAACTCTCAAAATAGTATAAAGAGTTGGCCTGTTGCTGACTTCCTGCCCATGTGCTTAGTCAGTTAAGTGTGATTTGATGGTTCTTGTAACCAGCCTTTTCTTCATCACTGCTGTCCTGCTAGAAATAAATATTTTTTAGCAACTGTAGATTAAAAAAAAAGAAAGGGGGGGTGTATGAAACCAAGAATGCTTAGTGGCTAAACACTGAGTTTAAGCTTACTGTTAACTTATTCCTATTTTAGTACATTACCATGAGTCAGAGAACTCAACTATGATAAACCACGTAATTTAAAAGCTTGAGAGGACAAGGCATTTGATCTTCAAAGGGCTTTCATCTTCTGCAATGGCACAGGATGTATGCCAACATATCTGTCTGATTGCAGGGTAGGGTTGGTTTGGGCTTCCATGTTCAGGCAGTAGAGATTTTGCTGATGTGGTTTTCTTTTTAAAGGGATGTAAACCAAAAAAAAAAGAGAGCTAAAACATGAGACTATTTCCCTGTATAAAACTTCTTTTCTCTTGTGTGCAGCGGAAAGGAAGCCTCCTTTGTTTAACATGAACGCAATGAGTGCCTTATATCACATAGCGCAGAATGAATCCCCTACACTACAGTCTAATGAATGGTGAGTATTGCCGAGGGAGGAATGTTGTAGGGAATTGCTGTAAATGGAGTGCTTTGTCATGCTGAGTTCTTGAAATGGCTGGATTCCTGTTGGGAGGATGTGAGCTGGAAGGTTCTCATTAGATTCACTATACATTTTATATACAAAACTGACCAATTACTAAGTATACTTTTGAGACTCTGCAGTGTAGTAGAAACAGGACATGCTGCTGGAAGAACATAAGATCCTGTAAAAATTCTGTTCGTGGGTCAGTAAACTTCTGAAGCTCACAAGCTTGCCAAAACTGTGGTTTTTAGTGTTTTTTTAATCACAAACCACACTGTCAATTCCTGAATCTTGTTTTGTTGAAGTATTGCTTTGCAAGATGAAGACACAGCTTGTGTGTGGCAAGTGTCTGTTGCATAAACTTCAGAAGAATAAAGCACAGTAGTAATATTTTGTGCCTTCCAGCCTCAACAACTGTCTTTTGAAACAGCAAACACAGTAAACTAATTTCAAAACTTAAAAACTTCCTAATTGTGGTTTACTGAGCCCTAGTACTAGGCCTCTAACATAATACAGTGTACCTTATTTTTCGAAATAATTTTCTACTTTTGAGTTTTTCTGGTTAAGCTATTTCATGCCCTGGTGATTGACTAAATGTTCAACTCACTTTATGCATTTTTCTGACCAGAAAAATGCAGTAATTGAATTTACTGAAAATTTGCAGTAGCAAACCCCCCCATTACATGATGGGATGGAGGGAGTGGTGAGGGTGAAAAGAAATAAAACCTGTACAACGTGCTGCTGTTCTTGGGGTATAATCCTGACCCCCTGAAGACCTGTGTTCACAGAAAGAAGGGGCAAAATTACAGACTTTTAGCTTAGAGGAGGAGAGAAGTTACTTAACAAATCCTGACTTTAGTTCTTGCTGGTGACACATTGCACAATAGTGTAAAGCTGTGTCAGAGGGGCCAAAGGCGTTTCAGGAATTGTATTTCAATACTGTTGCTGAATAAAACACCCGTGCAGAGGAGGAAGGGGACAGGGGCTCTTGATTAGAGCTTGAGAGTTTGTGCAATGTAGAATTTGACAGGGTTGATGCTCACACTGAACTAGCTGGGTGTCTGCTTCTACGTGGAACTCTCCTTCCTCTTGCATTGACTCGTATTTTTGCATTCTTAAGCTGAAACATTCTGTCTGGAAGCTGAGGTTAAAGGGATGTACCTACTCAGAGTGCTGGGCTTTGGCTCGACTGGGGATGTCAGAGGCTGTAGGGTGAAGTACTGGGTCTGTGTGGTTTCTGCCCCCTTTTTCTGCTAAGAGCACCCAGATGTGAGCGTCTTGATTCCTTAATAAATTAAACTGGCTTGTTAATTCAGATGGATTTTTTTTTCCTCTCCTTGACACAGGTCTGATTATTTTCGAAACTTCGTAGATTCTTGCCTCCAGAAAATTCCTCAAGACAGGCCTACATCAGAGGAGCTTCTGAAGGTTGGCTTGCTTGTCCTTTTTGCTTTCCTTGTGGTATTAAAAGGGGCTGTGCCCTGTGATGATGTGGTTTCTCAGCTGCTGTACAAGGTTATGGTTGAATTGTGCTCTCTTTGACTGAACACCTTTGGGCAGGGAGTGCTGAGGGGTGTACTGAGCTGGCAGTCCTGGCCTTACTGCCTCTCTGCAGTGTCTGTGTTCCCCAGGTGACTCTCCAAGCCAACCTTGGAGTTCTCATCATAAAAGGTCACTCCATCAAGTGACATCGGATGGCCATCAACTTGTCAAGAGTTCGTTTCTTGAACTCAGTCTGTCGTTCCAGTGATTATAATTAATCCCAACAGAGCTGCCATGCATTAGCTCACAAATATCTTTTGTTACTTCCCTCTTTATTCTCTGCTGTATACACCCCAAGGCTTTGTAGCCTCTGCTTCATTTCTTAGATTTATTTTTTTTTTCTTCATTTGTGCTCCTGAGTGCTTCAGGTACTTGGCTTTCCTCACTCCAGGCTGGAGACAAAGCCAGTGGAGTAGATTGTTGCAAAAAGCTGATGTGCTCCTGAGTGAACAGAACTTGCATAGAAGCTGGGTGTTAGAGCTGCTTTAATGGGTGACTTTGATGGATTTCCTTTGTGGCATCAGGTGGCATTCAGAATTTAGCTAACTTGTCCTTGTCTTTGCAGTGCTCATGACATCTTGGCCTTCTTTTTGTCCTGGCCCTTTTTCTGCTAAACAGTGTTTTTCCAAGTTTTTTTTTTGCATTGCAGGGAAATGGATGCTATTTATGCAGGTTTTATCAGCACCTTTTTGCATGTTTTTACCTAAAATTGGCTCTGAGGACTTGTGCCTCTTTGAAAAGTGTCTATTCAGAAAGTAAATGCAATTATCCAGGAAAGGTTTTGGTGTGGGTGTGTAGTCCTGCCATTTCAGAATTCTGCAGATTGGTTTTATTTTGAGCAATGTGCTGCAATTAAAGAGAACATTGATGGAAATGAAACGTTTGGGAATGTATTTCTTCCATATCTATAGTCTGAAACAGCTGCATGCCACTTCACAGGGACAGGTAGGCAATGTGACATGTTGGAAACAGCAATGCAGTTCTCCAAAGGAACAAAATGAAAGTAGCGGTGGTGTTAATAATGACTCATGCTTGCACAGCACAGTGCATCTGGAGACTGCAAAAGCTGCTCTTGACACACATAGACAGGACTTGTTTTACCTATTGGCAAAATGTAACCACCTTTGCAGAGAAATGTGGTGAGTATCTGAAAAAAACCCAAAAAAACGAGGCACAATATGGTGAGCTGTGCGAGGACTGGGCTCTGAGGTTCACAGCCTATCCTGTGACTCAGAGTTGTATGATGAATATTTGATTCTCAGGCTTTTCTAAACAAGGAAGAGAGTTTTGTAGTGAGAGTTACCTCATGAGTTAATTAACATTTGGTTAAGGAAACTAGCCAGCCTCGCACCTCTAGGTTTTGTATGGTATTTGTTGCTCTTCCCTCACTAAACCATGAGCAGATAAGATCACTGAAGTCTGGGTTTATACTGAGCACATTTTCGTGGTATGTGAAATACCATTTCTGGGTTTTTACATCTTTATTTTTTGGTGGAAGTCTGCCATCAGAAAGCAACCATTCTGAAATCTGTCTGGATCATGAAGTCTGAAAATAACACGAGCCTAAGCTGGGAAGGTGTTCTCCCCCTGTGCAGGGAAGAGGGCTCATAAACCCAGCCAAAGCCCATCCTTGTATCCTCAAGGCCTGTGTGTTGGAGGCATGAGAGGTCACTCAGCTGTTTGTGTGTTCTACAGCACATGTTTGTTCTTCGAGAGCGGCCCGAAACAGTGTTAATAGACCTGATTCAGAGAACAAAGGATGCAGTGAGAGAACTGGACAACCTGCAGTATCGTAAAATGAAGAAGCTCCTCTTCCAGGAGGCCCACAATGGCCCTGCAGTGGAAACACAGGAGGAGGAGGAGGTGAGAGAAATGCTGGATTTCATCACTGAACCAGAGAAAACGAGGCTGTCGTTTAAATAACCACAACTCAGATACTGCTAAAACAAAGGGAGGCTGTTTACACACCTGGCTGTAAACGCTGTCTCCCCTTTGTGCTTGGAATAAAGCTACCTCAAGGCACAAACAAGGACAAACAGGGTAGATGCCTAGTGCTGGCAAGAAGCTGTGCCATGTGTTCATGCTTGAACACTCAGCTTCCAGTTCTGTAAATCCTTGCTTTCTTTCCCTGTTTATGAGGCTTCATGAGGACTCTATAGCAATTGCAGTTAACCTCTATTTTAACCATATGTGCAAGGCCTTGACAGTCTTCCAGTTTTGTCTGAGAATGCTGTTCTAAGACATAGCAAATTTGTACTTGATTTACTTTAAATAAAAAATTCATCAAGGAAATTAATTTTTTTTGGTTTTGGATGGAGTGCTGCAGTCACCATGCAGAGATGGAGGCTCTGAATTGCAGTTCTTATGTACAGAAAGAAAACCTGCAAGGTGCAGGGTCCCAGCTGAGCACTCAGGTGATGCTGGTGTCAGAACAGCTCCTGGTGACATGCTGTAGCTGATACATGATAGAGTTCAGCTTGTTAACAGGCTCGCTGTAGAAAAGGATCTGACATCAGCCAGTTAATCTTGACAAGGCTGATTCTTTCTTTCCCCAACATCCCACAAGAAAAATACTTGATGGCAATGCCTGGAGGGTGAAAACTGCCATGTCATGGCAGCTGTATGCCTTTAGAAAGAAATGGAATGAATGTTCCATTTGGTAATGTCCACAGCTACAACTGAGATGGGTTTGAACTTTCTTAATGATTCCTTTCTCCCAGGAACAAGACCATGGTGTCGGCAGGACGGGAACAGTGAATAGTGTTGGAAGTAATCAGTCCATTCCTAGTATGTCTATCAGTGCCAGTAGCCAAAGCAGTAGTGTTAACAGTCTTCCAGATGCCTCGGATGATAAGAGTGAGCTGGATATGATGGAGGGGGACCATACCGTGATGTCAAACAGCTCTGTCATTCATTTAAAGCCGGTAAGCACTGCGTTTGTACTGGAGAACTTTGAAGGTGTAAAATGGCAGAGGATTTGGTTGGCACGATGACAAAAAGTCAACTGCTTCCAATCCCAAGTCATTATCTTCAGGTTTTATTACTGTGTCCCAAATACATGAATGTGCACTGGAAACTTGGGAAGGTTACTGTGAAAGTCGTTTATTTTTGTTAATTCACTAAAATTATTTTACTAATTGAATTGTTTCTAAAGAAGTTGCTTTATTGGGAGGAGTTGGAATGGCAGGTTGTAAATAGCTTTGTTTAGTGGATACCCTTAATGTGCAGAACACTGCTCTGTGGGATAACAGGATGTGAGAGTTCCTCCTTTTTGCCTCCTCATTAGGGAATTCTTAAATTCAGGACCCACAGTAGTCACTGAAATATGTTCTGCAGCACCCAGCTTCCCAGCACTTGATTTGAATATTTGGTTAATGAATAAAGGTGCATGGAAAATGATATGCGGCAGAAACCACTTCCCTCCTTTCCCTGTGCCCGACGAAGGGTGAGCTGGGAGAGTGTCCCTGAGCCGCGCTGCTCTTGCCATCGAGGGGATGTCGCTCCTTTGCTCAAAGCACCACCATTCCCCTGCCTAATGATAGGTGTGGTTAGAACGTCTTGTTCTTTGCCCAGATATGCAACAAAGACACAGGTATTTCCTCGGGGAGTTAATTAGTGTATCATATCTAGCTAGTAATCGTGCTGTGATGAATGACAAACTCAAAATAAGAATGTGGAATACACCGTGACAAATTTTAAAATTTGCTTTGAGGTGTTTCTGCAGTGGGTGTAATGAAAATCTTCTGTCTTTCAGAGTTGCAAAGATGTTGTTTTTGTCTTTTAGTGTTGATAAAATCTATTTCATACCTTTTATGTTTTGTTGAAGTAAACTGTGCAACTCATCTTTCAATTTTCCATTTATTTTTCTCATTTTCAGCTTTAATTAGTAATTTTCCTCTTAGTAATAAAAATTCACCACGAAATTTCCAAGAGCAAAGATCCTAGATCAGAGCTCTTGTTGCAGTATATTCCTTCACCCATCTTGGTGGCAGGAGGATCTTTCAGGGCTGATGAATGTAAAATGTTTTTTTTCTGCCTTTTGAAAAAATATCTTTAGTAACACAGGTTCTCTTTATTCTCTGACGTTAATATTTGCTGATAAGGAGGAAGAAAACTACAGAGAGGAGTCGGATCCTCGAACAAGGGCATCAGAACCCCAGTCTCCTCCCCAAGTATCTCGCCACAAGTCTCATTATCGCAACCGAGAGCACTTTGCTACCATACGCACAGCGTCGCTGGTACGTGGGGGGTTATTTTGATGGTGGTGTATAGGAAGGGGTGCTTTGAACACAGCTCTGCGCAACTACTCAGAGCTTTCAGGATTTCATCAGAATATGAGCATCCTCACTGACTGAGATACTATCACTGAAATAGTTTCGTGTCAGCTAATAAAGCTTAAATGAGACACCTGGGCCAATGTAATTTGTGTATATTAAATAGTTTCAAACCCAATGTGCCCAGTACAATATAGGAAACCATTTATAATAATAAGCTGGCTTTTATTTTCATGTGCGTGTTATGAATATTTGTGTGTATATTCACCCTCATTGCATTAGACTAAAAGGCCATTATTTAGTATCAGCTTTATAGCAATTGTACTGTTTTTCTGCTCTTGCCGGTGTGAGCTTATCTTCTACAGCAGAATTGAGTTTTTAATCTGCTCTGCTGCCATTAGGATGTGTGCTTTTCTTTACAACAAATTCATATTTCTTTACTGAATCATTTTCTTTTGTGGTTTGAAGACTGCTGAAAAGCAGATTAGACAGCATTAACTTCCTTTGGCCCGATGTGGTTATCTTCCTAGGTGACAAGGCAAATGCAGGAACATGAACAAGACTCTGAGCTCCGAGAGCAGATGTCTGGCTATAAACGTATGAGACGGCAGCACCAGAAGCAACTGATGGCATTAGAGAATAAACTGAAGGCAGAGATGGACGAGCATCGCCTCAGGTTGGACAAAGATCTTGAAACACAGCGTAACAATTTTGCTGCAGAAATGGAAAAGCTAATTAAAAAGCACCAAGCAGCCATGGAAAAAGAGGTAGGATGTTACAGTTTATCAGACCAGCCTGTGTTTGTCAATTACATTGAATTGTCCACTTCCACTCATTGGTGAAGAGGTGACAGTGAGGGTAGTCTCCTACGTCTTGTTTTCAGGAGCCAAGTAAATTGCTAATTAGAAAAGGCTAAGACATCACCTCCTTACACTAAGGGGTTATGTAACTAGAGGAAAGGTATGTCCTTCACTGCAGTGTCTTATAGTGACTATTAGAATACTGACCCCAGAAAAAGCATTGTGAGGGTTTTCCCCTCTCTTGCCATGAATGTGCTGTCAATAACTGACTGCCATCGAGTGTTGTGGAGGCAGATTAGCCTGCAGAGAAATGTGCCAGCTACACTTAAATGTTCACTGTCTAGTTGAGTGTGGATACGGGGGGGGTTATGCTTTTAAATAATTGATAATGAAGTGGTGCTGCCTAAAGCAGTCCTTATTGATTCTTTGTTCATCTCGGGTCTCTCAGTGGAGGGCTGAGGATACAGTTTATCATAAGGTGTTGACTTTGTTAGGCAAGACTAGCTGAACAATAGGGCTGAGGGAATGAGGCACTGGAAAAGGACTCTGTTGGGTGCGTTGCTGAGATGGGGAATGAGGAGAGAGTGAGGGCAAGCTCCTGGGATTTGCATTTATCCAGAGTCATGGTGAGTATCACGGTAACTGTACCTGGAGTTCCGGGTCATGGTGCTGAAGTGGGACACATGCTGTAATCCACTGGGACTCAGACTGATCTGCTGCTGGATTTGTTGTAGGCTAAAGTGATGGCCAATGAAGAAAAGAAGTTTCAGCAGCATATTCAGGCCCAACAGAAAAAAGAATTGAACAGTTTCCTGGAGTCCCAGAAGAGGGAATATAAACTCCGTAAAGAGCAACTGAAAGAGGTAACCCATCTGCACTGAGAAATGTGAATATAGTGCAGTGTGTGATACAGTGTGAGAATGGTGAACATTCAGAAATAAAGGTGGCACTGTGCACCAGAGATCTTCCACAGGATTGCACTGAGTTCTGCATTTCATGAGCGGACTCCTGGGCATACTAGATTTGTTTCGTATCTTTGACCTTCCAATGAGGGAGTCTGTTTATTTATTGGCACTTATATCTTTATCCTGTGAAAGTACAAACCTCTCCATTGTTTAATGTTGCTTTTTAGCCAGAAACATGCAAATTTGGCAATTCCTAAGGCATAAAAAAAGGTAGTTTGTGAAAGGCCATGAGCATTTTTCTCATACCTTATTGCTACAGACAGTGGCCATGCACTGCAGCAGTTAGTGGAGTTTTTACAACTTAATGACATTTCTGTACAGGATCAAGAGAACAGAGCACTGAAGATGACCTGCATTTTTTTAAAGGAAAATACCTGAAAAGCACTATTTGATTTTAGTGGAGAAAGCTGTGTAATTATTTAATAATCACTGCATTGTAGTGAAAATTGAGATCTCTGTGAAATGAAGAGAAACTGTAGAATCAAACTTCCTGCTTCTTTTTGTTGAGTGGCTGAAACTGTAAGCACTATAAATAATTTTTTTGAAAGACCCATTTAGTGCTCAACCATCAACTTGTGTGATGCAACTTTGGAACTTGCTCCAAAGGGGAATATTCCCAAACATAGACATTTCCCAGGAGAAAAAAAAAGGCTAAAGAGCAGCAGAGCCAAGAAAGATCTAACAAAAACCATAGTAGCGTGGGCTCTTTATAATAACAGAGAATCTTTTTCTAAGTGGGCAGTAGATCACAGAGCACCCAGAAACACTGAAGAAATACAGAGGAGTTCTGTCTCATACTTCAGTTGAAATGTATCACAACAAGTCGTAATTACTGCATGGGCATCTCTAGTATGCAGTTTAAGCAAGCAGAGCCTTTTGCCAAAGATACTTTAAGCTATGTATTGAATGTAGTGGAAATGTGGAAACCCTTAAGTTTCACCTGTGAACTTCTTTTTATTGTTTTTGTAAGTTACGGCATCTCAGTGAGTGTCCTCTGCCTTGATGATTTACTGTAAAATCAGTATGTGTTCTGAAATTTTCTGATGTACTTCATGTGGCTGGAGTTTTGTTTGAACAACAGGATGTCAATGCTTTCCTCCTCTGAGTCCTTTGGGAGCCTGTGAAAATTTCTGTCAGGCAGTATGGCAGGACTTCCAAGTGTTTTCAGTGGCAAACCATCGTTTTGATGTTTTGAGCTAATAAGTCTGGAAACCAGAATTTTGGTCAGTTAGAATGGCCAGTGGGGGAAAAAAGGTTGTATTTAAATTTCCTCCTCTGTGAATTGTCTCCTGGAACACCCTTAGAACGTGATATGATGCATTTTGCAGAGACTGGAATGGTACTGACCTTGAGAAGAGAGAGTAGAACAGCTTTGAGACATAGTATAGTAGTCAGGTGTGTCCAGTTGTTCATGGCCAAGGAGCTTAGTGTGACTATTTCACAATTAATTACCTTGCCATTATCAGGAGCTGAATGAAAACCAGAGCACTCCAAAGAAGGAGAAGCAGGAGTGGCTCTCCAAGCAGAAGGAGAACATCCAACATTTCCAGGCAGAGGAAGAGGCCAACTTGCTGAGGCGTCAGAGACAGTACCTGGAGCTGGAATGTCGCCGCTTCAAGAGACGGATGCTCCTTGGCCGCCATAATCTGGAGCAGGACCTGGTTCGGGAGGTAAGAGAACAGGCAGAGCTGAGACCTGGGATCATGTGTGTGAAGTGCATGTCACGGGAGCACCTGCAATGCAGATCAAGTCAAACGGAAGTGTTAATTACCACATCCAAAGCGTTTTGGTAAAACAATGGTTCGATGCTTTGCAATGCCGTCTGGTAATCCCTGTGGCATGTAGGGATCATGCAGGATCAAGTGTTCAGGTTAGTGCCCTATTGCAGGAGAATTGTTAGATCCAAAAAGTAATCAGACACAACAGTTACAGTTCTTTCCAGAAAATGCTTGCTGTGAATCCTGTTGAGCATTTAGAACAGGAAGAAGAAAAGTGAAATGAGGAAGGAAAAATTACCGGTGGCATTGCTGTCTGCTGCTGATAAGATGAAGAAACTCTGTGCTCTGTCCTCAAATGCCTTGGAAAGAGAGAAATGCCCTTGTGAACAAAGTGAAACGTCACTTTGTGAACGGAAATCCAAGTAAGTACAAAGAATCTAATAATTCCCTCTGTCCTCCTGTTAGGAGCTAAACAAAAGGCAGACCCAGAAGGACCTGGAGCACGCCATGCTGCTGCGTCAGCACGAGTCCATGCAGGAGCTGGAGTTCCGCCATCTCAGCACCATCCAGAAGATGCGCTGTGAGCTGATCCGGCTCCAGCACCAGACCGAGCTCACCAACCAGCTGGAATACAACAAGCGCCGGGAGCGGGAGCTGAGGCGTAAGCACGTCATGGAGGTCCGGCAGCAGCCCAAGAGCCTGAAGGTACTAAGGGATGTTGGGAACCCTGGGTGCGACGTGCTGCTGGTGGCAGAGTGACCCCTTACAGCTCAGTTCTTGTTTGCACTGTGGGCAGGGCCGAGGTATTTTGAAGCTCATTAATTTGGAGAGGTGTCTACAAGCACCGCAGCAGCCATGATTCAGTGTTGCATGCAGGCCACAGCAGCACTATTCCCTTCTTTTATCTGAAAAACCCTTCTCGGCAATGTCCCTTCCTTTCTGGGGTAGTTTAAAATGCATTTAATCTTTGCAGTACCCTTTTTTCCCCCCTTTTTCCTCCTACGCCATTTTCTGATCCTCTTCTCCTCCATAGACAAGAATAAAATCTGTTTTTCGCTAATGAAGCAGCGTCATTTAAAAACAAAAACCCAAAGCTTTTGTGTTGCTGTGTGCATCAAAATGAACTGCACTGTGAGTCTTGGCTAACTCACCTGGTTGCGGTTTTTATATTAAGGCTGACATGGTGGTGGCAGGGAAGAGAGAGACTCCAGCCAAGTGCAGTGTCCTCAGGAAGCTCCTGGCACTGACCTTTGCTGTGTTGTCTCCCCTGGGTTTCTCATGCTGCCCATGTAGTGGTGGTGGCTGACCAGTACCATGGGGCCTCTGTAATTGAGGCTTTTAGTGTTTTCATTGTAAGCCTTCACTTCATCCAGAGAAGTCCAGTGGTTTATTCTGAAGTGTCTGAGAAGGGAGTATAAGGCCTTTCACAAAGCTGCTGGGTACATTCCTTTGAGGAGGCAGACTTCTCTCCACCCAGTGTTCAGCTGTGCCAGTAACAAAATGAGTGTATGGCATACTGAGCATGGGATTTCTTTGTCGTTCTAGGTCCTTCCTCTTCATATTTTCCATCTGAACTAGTTTTCACCACTTGCAAGTTATCTTTTTACAGAGAAAATAAAATTTCAGAAAAGAAAAAATTATACCTGATTTGTCAATATTAGAATAATACTCAGTGGGGAAAACCTGGCTTGTAAGAACAAGGGACCATCTGATCGCTGTTGAGAATCTCCAAGGATATAGTGTATAAATAGCTGATGACTTCACAGGGAAGCTGTGCTGCACTCTGAGCTGAATAAAACTGAAGCAGCTGTATTAGGTTGATCCTTCTGAGATTAGCATGAATGAGTTCTGCCTCCCCAAGGTGATGCGGTGCAAACACGGGTGGGCAGCATGTCCGTTCTCCTTCCCTGGCTGCGGTCGGGACAGCAGGATCCATGGTCTCTCTGGGCTGCAGGGGCCTGGCTACCCTCTCACCTCTGCAGACTCTCCAGCCCCTTCCCTCTTTCAGGGAGGACAGGGCTGGAACGTGTTGCAGGGAGCATGGAAAGCTTGCACTTTGCTTTGCATGGCTGTTCTGTGATTAGTGAAGGATTTCAGGCTTGAGCTGTCAATCCTGCACCTTGGCATACACACAGTGCTAATAATGCAGCCTGTGGACAACCGTTGGGTTTGTAGCACAATCCCCTCTTTATTGAGGCTGTTCTCTAGCATTAACTCCTTCTCCTGCTTCTGACTAATGCAGGCAAGTATTCTTAATTGAATAGGTAATTTGACCATTTGTTCAGTTTCTCTCTCCAGCAACGTTTTCCCTCAAGGGCACGTTTCAGGCTTTCCCTTTGTTACTTAGTGAGGCCCTTTGTCCTGGAAGCAAATTTTTAACGGTCAGTGTCTGTTCTGTGACAGCACCAGAAGGACCCATAGCTAGAATTCACCCTTCAGTGAAAACGGCTGTTATTATTTTGAGTGTGTTAATTGTGATGCAAATACCCTCTTGCTGGTATTTCACAATAATAGGTCAAAATGATCTTGTCAGAAGTCTGACTGGAAATCTTACCCCTCCCTTCTGTTTCCTGTTGTTAAAGCCTTTGGATTGGAAGCCTGTAAACAGTGTCTGGTGTCCAAGCAAGACTTCAGAGAAAATGAGGACAAAATAGGCTGATGGCGTTTGCTGTGGCCAGGTCCCTGATGGAAATGTGTAACCTGCAGATACTTCCCTTAAGGGCAGGGAGAAATAACCTTAAAGGTTTCCTGGAGGGAAATAACTTCCTGTGAAATTTAGAAAGGTTAAAATCGATGCATTCCTCTCCATGATACATGTTTTGATTTGAACGAAACCCATCTTTTTGTCCTGTTTTCTGCATCAGGTTAGCAAAGTGTTACGGTTGTTTTATGCAGTGAAGTGTGCTGGTATCTAAATTGGCCTGGTTATATTGTTTGATCCCACTGCACCTTGCGGGGTGGCTGCAAGTGCTGTGCTTACCACCTGCTCTGCTGAGTCTTAGTTAATGCCAGGAGCAGGCAGTGGAGGAGCTGACGTGAGGCATGCACACGTATCTGCCTCGCTGGTTCATATCCCAGAGCCCTCCAACTTACTCAAGGGACAAGAATATGGTTGTGTGCTCTGTTTCTGTCTCCAGTGCTTTTGGGATTTGGCCATGGTGGCTGACAGTGGGGATGGCCCAGTGTATACTGACTGCCCTGATGTATGATTTTAGTGATGGGGGTTTATTTATTTATTATTCTTACCATGGTGAACTTGACCATACATCAGTTAACCATCATTGCTCAGCACTTCTGGGTTTTGCTTAGTTAGAAGTATCTCTGCCAGCCCTCCTGCAGAAAGATACAAAGAAGCCCAGAATACCCTCCTTTCCAGTGTCTTAAAACACTTGGTAGATGTTAACCCTCACAAGCTGCTCTGGAGGCAGGTAAAATAAAAAAATAATTAATTTCCTCAAGGTCATACAGCAAAATCCGATCCCGATACCTTTTCCAGGATTGGTGCCTCCCCACCCTATGTGCAATCACACTTAGGTCTCTAATCAGTACAGAGATGGTAGCAAGTGCAAAGGGAGGAAAACTCTGTCTCCAGTAAGCCTCTAGTGGGACTGGGGGATTGTTTGCTAGACCAGCACAGTACTAATGTTCTTGTGGTGTACATTCTTAAACATCTAATCTTTCCCCGCCATTTTTGACTTTTCTTTATGAAAATCAGCCTCTTAATATCAAGGGTTAGAATACATCTTAACTTCATCAAACCCTCAATGGAAAAAGCGTCACTCTTTTTCCCTGTCCCTTCCCATGCACCAGATCTGCTTCTTTTCATAACATTAAGTGCTGTTCATATATATGTACCATACAAGCACAGTCATGTGTAAGTATGGCTTTTGGTGCTAATAAATATTAGTCCTGTCCCTCAAGAACTTTTCTTGAAAAGCAACACCCAGGACTGGATCCAGTCCAGTGACAAATGTGAGGCTCTTTGAGCAGAGACAGCTGTATTTAGGCTGGAGCTTTGTTATAAAAGTGTCTGTATTGTAATTGTTTCGCACAGTAGCAGTGTCAAAGCAGCTGCAGCAATAGTCATTGCCTCTTGTGTATTTTGCTTCCCTCCTTGCACTGTAGATGTTAATATACATTTGTGGATTCTTGAACTCATATCCTTAATGTAATCCTAAATATCCATTTGAATGGATATTTCTCTCATTTGAAACATGCTGGTTTTTTCTTTGTGTCCCCTCCATCTTTCCAGTCAAAAGAACTACAGATAAAGAAGCAGTTTCAGGATACATGCAAGATCCAAACCAGACAGTACAAAGCACTGAGAAACCATCTGCTGGAGACCACGCCAAAGAGTGAACATAAAGCTGTCCTCAAACGGCTCAAGGAGGAGCAGACCCGGAAGCTGGCTATCCTGGCTGAGCAGTATGATCACAGCATTAATGAAATGCTCTCTACACAAGCTGTGAGTCGCCTCCGAGGGACCCAGGGTTCCTCAGCCAAAGAGGGATGTTTGCATTCTAACCACTCTGTATCCTGACAGCAGGCTTTCTGCTTCCTTGCTGTACATGCCATACCCTGCACAGTCCTTCCTCTGTGTTTAAAAAGCAGCGTTCAAATGCAGAGGAAAGACGCACTCCCCTCTCCAGGCAGGCTGAAGCTGAAGCTGCTGTTGCAGAGATGCAAAGTGATGCATCTGTGTGGCCAAAGGACTGCTTTTGCATGAAATGTGGCAACATAAACATCCCTGTTATAGCATCATTAAATAGTGTGCATCTGGCTGTCATAAGTCATTTAGCTTTTGATTTGTTGATGATACCAACCAAAACATGTCCCACTGGCGGAAGATGCTCATTGAGTCATGGAGGAGTCCAGAATTTTTACTGTAATTCTGAGGACAAAGTGTTGTGAAAGTTCTGTGATTCCTTCTTTAAGAGATTCCTTCACTGAGGAATGACCACATGAGCAATGCTTCAAGTCCTTGCTGCAACTGAATGTGCGCTTTTCCTTGCACTTTTTGCATATTGCATCCTGCTCACATTGCTTTGTACACCAATCTGACGCTGTGAGGCAGGGTAGCTGGCTTCATTTATGATGGGAAGGTTAAAAGTTCAGTATCATATTGCTTTTAGGTTTATTTCATTACATTCTTTTTCCCAAGTCCTGCATTTGGCAGGACTATAGTCTTAAGTCTCCTGTGTACAGGTAATTGTTTAATCCAGTTGAACAGAGCAAAAGAGCTTCTCTTTGCCTCTAGCAAAAGGAGAGCTGAGGATGTTTGCACCTCCAGCAGTCTGGTCTCTGCAGTGTGGATCGCGGTTCCTGAGGCGCCACTGCTCATCAGCATCACTTGCATCAGTGCTGTGGGCTCACTGTCACCAGTCTTTGTCACTATAGGTCCTCTGTTCAGTGAAGCGAAGTACAATAGAGACCAATTGTATTGCTAAGAAAACAATGTCCCATCCCATCCTCCCCCTCCCCGCGGTCCTCCCCTGGAGTGTCAGCAGTGGTTACCCCATGGTGAAACGTCTCTATTGTCCATCTTTCCCAGCTGCGTTTGGATGAGGCACAGGAAGCAGAGTGCCAGGTTTTGAAGATGCAGCTGCAGCAAGAATTGGAGCTGCTGAACGCATATCAGAGTAAAATCAAGATGCAGGCAGAGGCCCAGCATGATCGGGAGCTGCGTGATCTTGAACAGAGGGTGTCCCTCCGTCGGGCCCTCCTGGAGCAGAAGGTAAAATGGGCACGTGAGCATCCTTAGCACGTGCATATTTCAGGTCTTAAATTGCACTTACCAATGAGAGAGAAACTGCTTTTACCTTGTTGTATATAGTAACATGGATCATTTGGGTATTTGTCTCCCTGGAGTGAAAGCTCAGTGACACATGGACTAAACTTTCTGCCAGCTCAGCCCTCCTTTGTGAGGAGCTTCTGACTGGGATAGAGCTGCCTGAAGTGTGCCAGAGGGAGCTGTGCCTCTCTGGGCAGAAGGGAAAGTGAGCTATTCTCTCTGTCTCTTGAGCTGCAGATTAGCTTCCCTGGCTCATCAGAGAACAGACAGTAACAACCTAAAGCTGGGGCAGGGGCTTTAGGAATTAGCATAGTGTCAGTAGTATGTCTTTGAGCAGAGAGGAAAAAAGGTAAGACTGTGTGTTTTATGGTAATAATATTTTACTGCAGATCTGCTCCATTTGTCAGTCTGTGGAGACCAGGCTGCAGTTTCCCTATGAAATCATGTGTCTCATGAGCAAACTGAAGTAGCCAGAACCGCCAGCATGGGGGACAGTTGCTCACTGTTGAAGTTTGCTTTTCTATGCAGTGCCAGACATGTGTGTATAGAAGTGTAAGTGGCCTTCACAAACCAAGAGAAGGGAAATGCCACAGTCAGTGAAAGGAAATACACAACCACCCTGCCTCCTGAAATTCTGTTCCTCTTGCATTTTCCCTGTGGGTGCCAGCCATCACCAGTCACACTATGGTTCCCAGCTTTGTTCATCAGCGATTATTAAATTAGCGCAATTACTCTGTGGCCTCGAGGTTCTTTACACTTCAGTTCTCCCAGAGGCTAATGGATGGATGCAGGGGCAGTCCACATAACACTGCTCCACCTCATGGCGAGCCGAGGGAGCATCCCCAAGGAGACAGCACAGTCCTGCTGGACTTTGGTCTCCTGCAAGTGGACACGACTCTGCAAACAGCTGAATTTGTGAAAGCAGAGTGCCCGTGTGGCACTTATATGTGCAATAGCTGTCTTTAGGCACCATTGCTAGTTATTTTGGTCCCAGCTCCTGTCACAGCCTGGCATTTGAGTATGGATTTATACTGGAAATGCATTGCCCTCTGGTGGCGTGAGCTGCTCTGGGAAAGTGTGCCACAGTGAGCCAGGGCTCCTGGTTCTGTGTGAGCAGCATGTGTCACAGGTAGTGTTATGTTAAAAGTTGCAGTGAGGCCAGTCAGTGACTTAAGGAAACCTACATCAACCAGTAATAAAGTTGTAGAAGTCTCATTGTGGACCAGGATTGAAGTCTCTGTGCATGGAAAGCCCATGGATAGCATTTGGCATCAGTAAAGGTGATGGGAAGCTTGGCAATGCTATTACATAGAGAGGAAAAAAAGGATAAAAATAAGATTTAGCATGATCTTTTGTGTGTTTGCATCCCTTGTGTTGCCTTAGAATAGTAAAAAATTTGATGGTACTTCAACTTCCCTAGGTTCATTTGCCAATACACGCAGTCCTGGCACATGCAAATCACAAAGCCATGAACCAGCAATGAGACCTTGGTGGGGTTACAGGCATTTGGCGGCAATTCAAGGGAAAACATGTGGATGCAAAGGCAGACACCTCCCTCTTTTGCAAGGGTATTTTTTGGGAGGAGAGGTGTTCTGTTTTTCTAAGGATTAAAGAGTTGAGAGTATTCTGGTGTGGGTCCCTCAGCAATGTCACCCGGTATTTGCTGGCATGTGCTAACTGAAGCTGGCAGCCAGGAGAAGGACAAGTACGTGCACAAGATGAGTTGTCTGCATTTATATGCACAAATAAATGTGTAGCCTGTGGCAAAGTCAGTCCCGAGTGTTCAATAATAAACCAGATTCCAGAACTTAGAGTACTGTGCACAGTACTCTACTTCCTTCTCATCAGGCTGCTCTGTATTTTTGGTGGTGCCCATCACCATAACTCACTAGAGCATAAGTGTCCAGCCCTGGAGTAAGAAGGGAGTGGCCAAGCCCTATCCATGTGCAGCCTCTGAGTGCCAGAGGCTGAGGCACTGTACAGGCCATACCCTGATGCAATGTTGTTTGTGTTGCACCAGCAATGAGCATATCCCAGGAGTGTCTTTAAAAGACTTCAGATTTACTCATTTCCTTCCCACGTGCCTCTGACACTTCATCTTCAGAGTCCTGCATCCTGAGACTGTTTGAGTGATGTCACTTTAACACAGTGTCAGGCCGTTCAGTGAAGTTCAGTTGCACCAAGTCCTGTGTGTTACGCTGTCACAAAGACTGAAAATGGTGACATGCTGAAGACATCGAAAAAAGAGGATTCTGCTTAGACAGCAGGAGTGGAAAAAAACAAGTGGAGCGTTTTAAAGAGCTTAGAGTTAGAGAAGTCACCTTCTTCCTCTTCTGCCTTTATGGCTTTCAGCAGGAATAGTGAGCAAGGCTGCTCCATGCAGTCTGTCATTCACCTAGAGCTAAGAAACAGGCAAGTGAAGAAGGAGTTTCTGAAAGCCCCAAATGGCTCAGGAGATGACTCATGCTGGAGCAGATTGTTTCCTGAATTCCAGATGAAATCACTTTGCATATTCCCTGACTCAGGCAAGAGAGTGCTTACAAGTACAAGGCTCTGCCCAGTACCTTCAGTACAGACCAAGATAACACCTCTTGGCCATGTTGCTGCTGACAGCAGGGAGATGCCAGTGAGCTGTGCTAAAAGTCTTGGCTGCTACTTTTTACCCATTAGGTCTTTTTCACTGAGGCCAAAAGTAGCTCTTTCATGCCTGGCAAGAAGATAATGGTTCTTTGATTTTCAACCTGCCTGCAAAGATTTCAGTAAGAAAGGCCTTTCATCCCTGTCTGATGGGTGTCAGGAGGCTGTAGCCTCATGTTTTTGGTACTTAGAGTGCTGATCCCAGTACCTCTACCAGAGTACTCTTGGAAACCAATTTGGAACAGCGTTAGGGAGAAGAAATTGGAGTTGCCAGCTTGCATATCATCTAGCTAATCATCTGCCACACAACTCAAACAGCATTGCCTACGTACCTCAGCCACACACCCCGGAGAAAGTATCAGGGTAGTGAAATACGAGAAACCGAATTAGGAGGTGCTAAATGTATGAGCTAAGAGAAATGGCCAGTTAACATTAGAGAGGAATGTGAACATGGGCTTGTGCGTTGAATCCTGGAGGAAACAGTGGTCATCATCATCAGATTCAGCTACAAATGGCGAAGGAAGGTCACATTGGGGTGTTGGCATGTGTTCAGCTGTACCTGAAGGTGCCTTCCCAATAGGCTTTTATGGAAGCTGTAGACTTTGCTGCATCTTAAAATATTAATCTATGTCAAGCTGTTGGTATGAGTGCAAACTTTGGATTCACATTCCTAAAACTTCTGTATTCACCAGGGAATGGGAACACCCTCCAGCTGGGTGCTTTGGGCTGTGCAGGTCTGTGGGACTGAACCCTTTTGTATTCCAAATGAATGGGTTGCATGCCCATGGACATCTGATCCAGAGCCCATCTCATGTACAAACATGGGGAGAAGGTCCCTCAGTAGCTGTTACAGGTCCTCCAGAGGCTGTGCCTGTCCTGCTGCTACAGACCATCTCTTTTTTTTCCTTCCTAGATTGAGGAGGAGATGCTGGCGTTGCAGAACGAGCGTACCGAGCGGATACGAAGCCTGCTGGAGCGTCAAGCTCGCGAGATCGAAGCCTTTGACTCAGAAAGCATGAGGCTAGGTTTTAGTAATATGGTTCTTTCTAATCTCTCCCCCGAGGCGTTCAGCCACAGCTACCCGGGAGCTTCTGGCTGGTCCCACAATCCTACTGGGGGTGCAGGACCTCACTGGGGTCATCCCATGGGTGGCCCACCACAAGCTTGGGGCCATCCAATGCAAGGTGGACCCCAGCCATGGGGTCACCCCTCGGGGCCCATGCAGGGGGTACCTCGAAGTAGCGCGATAGGGGTCCGCAACAGCCCCCAGGCTCTGAGGCGGACAGCTTCTGGGGGACGGACGGAGCAGGGCATGAGCAGGAGCACAAGTGTTACTTCACAAATATCCAATGGTTCACACATGTCTTATACATAACTTAAACAATAACTGAGGGTGGCAATTCCACTGGAGCTGTCTGCCAACAGAAACTGCCTACAGACACCAGCCCAGCAGCCTCCTCAGTGCGGTGCTGACGTGTGGAAGCTGGGTGCACATGGAATATTGTATTCATTTTGTAAAGCATTACGTTTTGTGTTTACTAACTGGGATGTCATAGTATTTGGCTGCAGGGTTTGGGGGTGGTCTTTGGTTTTTTGTTTTGTTGGGTTTTTTTACTTTTTGGAGGGGTCTTGGGAGGGCGTCTGAGAAATATATGCAATTAGTCAGAAGAGTTGGCTGGTGGTCATCACACTGACAGTACAGAAGGGCCTCAGACTGCCCTCGTCATGCCATCCATGTAGGAACTCTGAGGGAGAATGGAGACCTCCTCCCATGTCCATAAATTTCGAACTGCCACCCCGCTAAAACCAGGCGAGTTGCCTTTAAACCAACATCCAGGGGAGGAACAGCTGGATCTTCTGTTCCATTTTTATTTGTCATTAAATTGGATAAATTTCTAGGGTATTGCCTCTGCCAAGAGGCATTTTCAAAGAGCTGTAGGTGAGGAAGAAGGGTGAGAAGAGAGGCCAAGAGACATCAGGGCTCATCAGGGCCCTTCTACCCAAGTGCCCGCTCCATGTCATGTAATGTTCTCTCAGAAGGCACTGGTCAGCTTCCCGAGAGCTGTGTAGATAAACCTGTCTGGAGGGAACAGGCTACGAATGTTTGCAATTGTGTTTCTGCTTTGGCACTCCCTGACTGTGCTGCTGGTAGCTCAGATGAGGTTGGGCAGAGGAGCGTAAGTAATGCACTTGTACAGCTAATACTGTGACATCTCATTTTAGCTAAGCATTGGAATAATTCTTGGAGCCCAGCATAGTCCTTTTTGCTCCATTCAGAAATGTTTAGACTTTCAGCCAATCAGTCTCAAATGCCAGAGGTATTTTGAAGGATGCCATAGTCACAAAATGCCATTGATCGGGTTTTTCATTATTACACTACATCCACCAATTTGTTACCTTTTTGGCTTGTTGCAATTTCCTGTTTACATGTAGTGTGTAGCCAACTGTTGAAATGTTTAGTTGCCACGGCGTACCAGAAGGAGCTGAGCCAATGACTCTTTCCCAGCTGATGACTAACCCACATCACCACTGTAGATCTTGCTGCATGTGAGACCCCTTTTTATTATTTTTGTTGCTGCAATACTTCACAACTTTTACAGTCCCTTGAGATGCTGTGATATTTTGGCAGCGTATCACACCATGTGAGAAGGCACTACTTCCAGAGGGCTGATTGGAGCCGCTGTACTACTGAAAGGAAGCAAAGGAGGTTGTGAAATCCATACAGTGATAAGGGGTCAGGGAGTCTCATAACTGAATGGCTTTGTGGCATCGTGTCATCCCTTTGTGCTGGGAACCAGAGGTGCCCCCATGCTCTCGTGCCAGTGCCAGGGCGGTCTGGGTCAGCCAGGACTGTGGGGAAGAGCAGGTAGATGAAGTTTGGCTTGAGGCAAAGATTTCCATCGTGGGACTGACCAGCCAAGGTTCTTTGTAAATGTTTTTCCTTGCACACTAATCATCTTGAAGAAAACACTAGCTGCTAACTCTAGGATTTGCCTTTAATATGTTTATAGGGCTCAAAAGCGAGGTTTTCGGAATGTGTTTGTCCACGTGACATATTTATATAGTAAATGCTCCAGTGTCTCGCTGCTGTTCAGTGCTCCACAGGGCGACGTTCTTTCGTTAGCTGAGTCAACATCCACTCCCAATCCTTAGCGCTCTGCCAGTGTCCGGTGAATCCAGCTGGGATTTCCAGCATCTTGACGTAGCATATCACTCTAATTGAAGATGGAAACTCTGCCAAGATAGGTTTGAGCAGCCCCTTAGTAAGGAGCTTTGTAGTACTAACAGTTGATGGAAGCCTGGGATGAGGCAGGGGTTCCATGGAGGTGCCTCTGGTCACCCCCCAGGGCAAGTGGTAACTGTGAATTGTCCTGTCCTTTCCTCTGCTATGTTTTTATGTGGAATTGGATGTTTTGGGGTATTCTTTTGTATTGCAGTGTTGTTGAAATGCAGCGAAACTGATCTAGGAAAGGTACCTGTGTTTTCCTGGTGTTAGAAAGACAAAACTGAAATGAAAGGCCAAAATTGTATTGGGGTTCATCATGTGAGTGTGGAGGGTGTGCCCAGACCATGGTGCTAACAGTGTTTTGAGTTCAGCTCCTCTATCCCAAATAGCAGCAGCGACAGTGGGGACAGGCTATACCTGCAAGTTCAGTGGGTTCATTCTTCTGCGTCTGTTATGGTTTGAATTTGGTCAAAGTCTCTGGCTTAAATTGAGCTACTTAACAGAATTCTCTCAACCCATCTCTTTGTGTAACGTCAAGCATGACTGAATGCTGAATCCAAATGATGGCTATCCCATATTGGCTTTTTTGTATTCAAAAAGAACTGTGTAGTAACCATTTTTACATGTATATCATGTGCAGACCTGGACTATTCCAACAAGTTAAGATTTTAATTAAAATAGTTTGCAAAAACTGATTCAGATCAACTGGTCTAAATGTGTGTGTCCCTGTGTGTACGTGGGGGAAGAAAAGCTGTCCCAAAAATATGCCTGATCTCGAGAGAAAGCACTCCATTACGCAGCTGTAGGCAGAGGGACTCAGGGTCAGGCCTTGGAGGTATTTGAGGATTGGTGTTGAGAATTTTATTGTATCTCGGGCTTATTTCTGAGATACATGAAGAACTGTGCACTAGAGAAATGCAAACACTCTCTGAATCAGTTTGCAAACTCTATTTTTAAAAGTAAGACCAATTACTCCGTATTGTACTCATTGCAGTCATGCCCTAACTTTGGTTTTAAAATTGCTGTAATCTGTAAATTGTGGAAACTACTCCAGTACCTCAGCAAATATGTTCTCTTGCATCTTTTGTGTTTGTATTTAACACTGGGGAAATTCTGCTCTGTGTGGACTACTTTGCAAACTTTATTGCGGTATTTTCAAATCACCAGCTTGACCCCTGAAATCTCTTTTCTCTGGTTATTTTTCTCTCACCTTTGCAAAGACCTATGGTTCTGGTGTAGTTTAGCCCAGAGGTGGAAAAAACAGAGGAGCCAGCATTTTTACCTCTTTCTGATTCGAATTTCCTTTGATTTTATTTAAAATCAGTGAAAGGGACCATGTTCTCCTTGTTCTCCAAGGTCCCCGGGAGCCAGCAGCCACCTCTCCCTTCCATGTTGAGCGTTACGTGCTTTATTCCTCAGATGCAGCACTGAAATGGAGGCCACAGCCCTGTTTCACCTGCATTCCCTCCAAGCCTGTGAGCTTCAAAGAGGTTGAAGAACTAAATGTGATGTGATACCAAACTTTCCACAGAAAAATTCCCTGCAGCCATTCCTTGCCTGGCTTGGGGCCAGGCTGGCATCGCTCTGTGTCCCGCCCAGCCCTCCCACGCCAGAAGAACGTGCGTTGCACACTCGCTGTGACCTGCACGGGGTGCAGCCTGGGTGATCCTGGGGTGATGCTGTTGTTTGACCCCTCAGGGCCCCTCGCTTCCAGGCTCCCCACCCCTCGACCCTGCTTATGTGCCATTTCTTGAGAGGCAATAAATCCTATCGTACCACTGTCTACCATTACTCTGTTGAATACGCACATCTCTCTGGATATATATATGGTATCTCATTTGTATATATTTATATACTCTGTATGTACGTGTGTGTGGGTATAGGTGCACACACACCTCATGCTGTGCATTTCTGTCAGGGCCCCTCAGTTCTGCTGTTCTTTAGTGCTCCTGATTGTG
The DNA here is from genome assembly GCA_035583155.1 of Acropternis orthonyx. Classification (NCBI taxonomy): domain Eukaryota; kingdom Metazoa; phylum Chordata; class Aves; order Passeriformes; family Rhinocryptidae; genus Acropternis; species Acropternis orthonyx. The sequence continues at coordinate 4,286,287 of JAWWEU010000050.1, read as the reverse complement.
AGCAAAAGCAACCCCTCAGCAGGGCTCCCGGGGCGAGGGCACCGGCGTCTGCAGAGGCTGTGCCAGGGCTGAACGCAGCCCGACACCCTCGCGGGGACACAGCCCTGCTAATTGCAGCTTGCTTTTTCTGGGGCGCGGGAGGGTAGGTGGCTGCTGCGGGTGTGCTGTGAAGGAGAGGAGGGAGCTCCCAGAGGGTAGCAGAAAGTCAGAAGGCAGCAGAGAAGAAAACAAGATGGTTTAGCAATAGGCAAGCAGTGGAGGCACTGTACGGATCTGCTGGGGAGGCGGCGAGTGGGCCGGTGAAGTGCTCAGCAGGCTGAGCTCAGAGTCCCCAGCTGCGTCTCGCCATGAAAGATCACAAGCCCGGCACGGTCCTGGCACACTGCACCGGCACTGGCTTTTGGCATTCCTGAGCTGGAGCCGCTGCTAGCTCTGAACACTGTCTACCTGTGCCTGATACCTAGAGGTTGTTTGGTTATGCAGAGGGGCAAAAGAGAAGCTAAATTGGAAGATTTAAAATATATGTGTGTGTTCAGTATATGCATACATATATACACACACAGATGCTCTTAGTCCATTCTTTATTCTGCTTAGGCCTGTGTGCTTTGTCACTCGAGTCCAGGCAGCAGCAGACAGCCTTGTTCCTCTCCTGGGTGCTTGCTCTGCAGTTCTGTTTGTAAATCTTGGCCCTGGTCTTTCTCATAGTAGAGGGGTGAGTGCTATGCTGGACACCACCAGCTCCTCAAGCTGTGAAGACCCTTCTGACCTTCCCCTTTGTCCTCTACAGACCCCATCTTAGGAGGCATCTGGCAGCTCGCCAGGATAAGTGGTTCTCACACATGTCAGGTCACGTATTTACCCGCGGGGACACCCTTGCCAGCTCAGCAACATGCCAACCCCAGGCTCCCCTTGTGCTACCAGAAAACTTGGAGCAATTTTCCTGTGTGTCCCTTTTGGAAGGTCTCTTGCGAGTTTTTTAGGAGAGGCTCCGATTTGGTTGGGCCAACCTTACCCTTTCCCGAGGAGTAGTGTTGTCTTTAGCTGTGCTCCTGCCTGTGGGATGTTCCCACGCCAGTGCTGGCCGGCAGCGAGCCCAGAGCCACGTGCCAAGGTCGGAGGAGCGCTGGATGCCCCGACAGGGATGCCGGTCGCGGTCCCTCTGCTGTGTTTGTTTCAGTTTGCACTTTGATGAGTCGATTGAGCCGGAGTCTGTTGAGAAATACATGTGAGGCGCCTTGGAGGGTTGTTGTGGGTCACTGTTTACAGCCAGAAAATAAAAAAACCTGATAGATGTAGTGGTTCCAGTAAACATCACCCCACCGGGGAGCGATGGTGGCAGATAACGAGAGTTTCTGTTGCGCAACGCCATTCAGCCAGCTGGGGCCGTGGTGCTGCCTGCTGCATCCCTGCCCCCTTCTCTGGGGGAAGGAGAGCCTTTTGTCAGCTAGAGAGGGACTTAGTAAATCGGATTTGCTGGCAAACGAGCACCTTAACCACCGAGCTGTGGGTCTCAATACTTGTACTTCACCTGAAGGCTTCTCCAGGAGGGAGGAAGGCAGTTTGGTATGTGACCATTGGCTCTGCACCTGCCTGGCATCCTCAAAACACCCTAAAGCCATGTCCTAGGGAAAACAGACCCCAACATCAGCTCCTGCTCTCCTTGCTTTCTCTGAGTACACGCACTGAGTCCAGGAACCAGTAACCAGGAGGGCTGAGCATTGCCCCCATGGATGTGAACAAACCCGGGGGGATCTTCCCCCCACCTTGCCCCTCCGGCCCCTGCCCCGCTCCCCACCCTTGAGTACGGGTACCTCAGAACATGCACAGTTTGAATTTTCACCGACAATTAGTTTAGTTATTGTCAGTGAAAAGAATTGTAAGTATCTGTAAATATGTAGTTAACAAATTGACCTAGTTTCTGTATTTTTTAAGTTTTTGTACTAAAATTTATAGATACAGTATGTGCCAGCTAGCAAAAAGCTACTGTAATTGCCAGTCGTAGTTCAGCATGCACCTAATCCCCAAGACTTGTCCAGTGATGCTGTAAGGAATTTGTGCTTAAGTATTGCAAGCTGGGGAGACCAACAGCCACTGGCCCAAGGCTTTTGGCTTCCAGCCTTCAGCCGGGTTTTCCACGTTGGCTGTGTGGAATCTCCTTCCCTTGGGCGTCGTGTGCCGCACGGAGGGCAGTGCGAGGGACAGAGCGGTGGCTTGGCGCTTGCTCTGGAGCTGAACTCAACAGGAACTGAGTTCACGTTCTTTGCTGCAGTTTAATACTGGCTTGTGACTATATTTTTCAATCTCTCTAGAAATGATCTGTTTTCCCCTTCTGACTGCTTTTATCTTAAACCCGAGTTCATCTAAGTCTACTGGAGGAAAAAAAAAAACAAAACAAAAAAAGACTTTGATTTGAGATCGTTGCCTGCTTTTAGTGCCAGGATCACACATTTCTATGGCAACTCTGAGCTCAGCAGAGTGCAGAAATCAGTGCAGGGTTGTTGCTGAGCTGCAGTCGGCGGCCGCTGCCTCTGCACGGCTCTGCCAGAGCCCACTGCGGCTGGTGGCAGCTGCTGAGGGCGAGTCTGGGGCTGCAGTGTGGTGGCCTGGGCGGGTTCCGGTGCCCCTGCCCTGCTGCAGTGGGCTTGCACTGCAGGGCCTGCTGCTGAGTGAGGGGTGGGCACCTGGAAGGGGTCAGGACCTGTGCTCCGTGTCCTGTGGCAGAGGCGAGCGTGCGAGTCGAGAGCTGTGCTGAGCAGCCGGGGAAGCTGCGAGCAGAGGAGTTTGAGGCCGTGCTCTCCGGGCCTGGCTGTCCTGGAGGTTGTAGGGACGGGAGCTTGGAAGGACTCAAGGATCAGAGAAGGAGAGGCAGACGTGCGTGTACGGGTTTGGCTTCTGGCAAGCAAACCACCCGCTTCCTTTCTTCAGCTTTTCTTCCCTCCTAACCCCCCCGCAGCTCTTCCCCCTGCTTGCTTGGAACAGGATCATTTTTTTTACCTGCCTAGAAACAGCTGAAAGATGGTGGGGTGGGGGGGGTGGGGGGGAGCAGCCCTGATGTAAATAATTAACGTTACAAAGTGAAGTGTGTGTAACATAAAAAGGCTACAGCCCTTTGGTGACTTGTAAATGCTTGAGAAGGTTGTGGTAAGATGTGGAGGGGCCAAGGACGTGCCCGACCCCGCAGCCATCGCTGCCCCCCTGCCACCACGGGGCCGGTGGGACAGGATGGGGGGCCCACCCTGTGCCCCTAGGCCGTGGGACCCCCCGGTGTAGTGGATGGGAGGGTAGCGTAACGTGTGTAATACGGATAGGAGAAGCTGTGTGAGGTGTGTATAGTGTATATTTTTTAAAAATAGCTTGCTTGTATTGTGAAGATTTTAAAGACAAACTTGAGAATTCTAGCCTAACTATTAACACAAGTTTAACATCAGTTACCCCACTGGGTTCAGAGCCTCTTGAATGTATATTCCTTTTTGTAACCTAAATGACCTATTCTTCTACCAGTCAGCCAGACATCCTATTTATATTTTTAATTTTATATATTACTTTCCATTTGTTTTCATTACTTCCAGCATGTTTCTGGGTTTGGGTTTTTTGTTTGTTTGTGGGAGGTTTGTTTCTTTTTTGCACAAGCATTGTGTGAAGTCAAGGAAATGTTAACTCAAACCTGGTATTTTCCAACCTGTTCCCCCCTCCCCTTCCTCTCCTCCACCCCTGTTGTGGTTTTTTTTTTTTTCCTTTCTTCCGCCAACAGTTTGGGATTTTTCTGGGCTGGGATGCAGCGGGTGGGAGGAGGGGATGGCTCTTTTCCATTTGCAGCTTTTGTGCAAATGCCAGGTCTTTTTGCCAGTCAACTGAAAAAACGCTTCACTTGCTGGTTGCTTTAAAAAGAAAAAAAGAAAAAGAAAAAAAAATAAAAAAATGTAACCTTATCAGTGCGATGTAGACCCCGGCAGGAGGAGGGGAAGTGCACACCTGTAGCCACACACCTCTGGCTTTGGCAGTGAAAAAAAAGCAAACCTTCCTGGCGAGGAGGTGACCACAGGGCAGGTTTGGGGTCACGAGCCCCGTGCCGGGGAGCGCCGTGCCTTGGGCTTGCTCTTCCCCGGTCGGTGCCCGCCCACTCTCATGCACAAACCCAAGAGCTGCCTGCTGCTGACAGCAAAGCTGTTGCTGCTTTTCCTCTCCTCCTCCTCCTCTTCCTCTCCCCTCCTCAAGGAGGTCCAGCTCCCCTACAAGAGCTCGCCCAGCGTCCGGCCCCAGCGCCGTGGCCGTCTGCTCTGGGGCATCACCCAGGTATGGCCAAGGCCGTGCCGGGGAAGGCGCCCGGCCGCGCCGTGCTGTGCCACAGAGCGTTAGTTAGAAAAAACACACACATATCTGCTGTTTTACTATGAACACTGGTCTGAGGTTTCCAGGCCCAGCACCACGGTGATGGGCCACGAAGGATTTAACCAGGGGAATTAAACTCCTTCCTGCTTCCGTGTCTGGTAGCACCAGCTGGTATGAGTGAATCTACAGGTGTGCGTTTTCCTTCTTGTAGAAAATGCCACGAGCACTAACTGGTAAGGCTTAATGTACAGTATATTGTCAGTATTCTGGTATTCTTCTGGTTCAACATACATTATAGCTCATATATAACCTGTATTAATTGTATAGATTGTGCATTTAAAGCTGTTACCAAGTTGTCAGAAAATAAGAGAAGAGAAAAAAAAAATAAGGTCATATGTAATATTTTGTTTGTAAGTATCCTTTGTATCATAGCAAAGGAAATGTTAAAAAAAAAAAAAATCAACTGTAATAAAGTAATTTTAGTACACGGAGTGTCTGGCTGCCTCTGTGAGCCCCCCGGCGGGGCTACCGCGTGTAGGATCTCTGCCAGGTGAAGGCAGGGGGCTCAGCCCTGGCCGCCCCCCGCCCGCGGGGCCGCGGCTGCCCCTTCCTCCGCTCCTCTGCCCGCAGGAACTCGGCCATGGCCCTGAAATACTCCAGCACGGCCTCGTGTCCCCAGCAGCGCCCCGGGCCGGCCCGGGGGAAGCCGCAGTGCCCCCCGCGCCGGGTCAGCAGCAGGAAGAAGAAGGGGCTGCTGCGGAAGAGCTCCCTGGGCAGGCTGCGGGCAGGGGGGCCGCGCACGGGGTCGTCGGCGCTGCAGAGGCACAGCACGGGCACGGCCGCCTCGTCGGCGTCCCGCAGGGGCTCGTTGCGTTCCCAGTACAGCTCCCAGCTGGTGGGGCGGCTCCGGCTCCGGCAGAAGAGCGACTCCTCCAGCTCCCGCAGCGAGCGGCTGCCCAGCAGCCTGTCCATGTCCACCGCCTCGGCCAGGGACCCCGCGTACCTGCGGGAACGGGGCGGCCGCCGTGGGCTGGGGGACACGGGGATCGTGCCGTGGGCTGGGGAACAGGGGGATGCCGCCGTGGGCTGGGGATGTCGGCAGGAGCTGGGGGCCACTGCTCGGGTGCTGAGAGCCCCAGAGATGTTGCCATGGATGTGCTCCAGCCATGGCCCTGCCACACAGGAATGGGGGTGATCTCAAGCATCCCCTCCCACATCCCAGGGGTGGTTTGGGGATCCCATCCCAGCCCCTTGACAAGGATGCCGGAGGGTCCTCACAGAGCAGCCCAGGTGCCATGGCAACGGGAGACAGCCAGCACTCTGCTCCGTTGCCGTGACAGCAGCATTTGCAATGGGTATCGGGAAATGGGGAAGGGGCAGGCACTCTCCTGCCCACCCCCCAGTACCATCCCTGCAGTAAGCACTGCTCCTGCTGCACCCATCTGAGCCTTGCGACAGCCTGACCTGCCACCTGTTTGTCCCAATGTCTCAGCGTTTACCTGCATTATTTCAGCCCCCATTTACGCACCAGCAGGGCCCCTTTGCCCCCACCAAAGGTCTCAACACCGCCTAGGGAGGAGCCACTTGCTCAAGGCCTTGGCACAGGGCAGTGTCTACCGTGCTTGGGCTGCTCCAGCCTGGCTCTGTTGGGCAACAGGGACCCCTTGGGAGGGAAGGCAGCTGGCATGGCCCCCTACCCAGCTGTGGGTTGACATCATAGTCTCCCCTCAAGCCTGGCAGGGCCAACAAGGCGGGGGCAGGTGCTGGGGAGAAGCGGCTGTACAAGGAGCGTGTGCAGCTCCACTCACCCCCTCAGGGTCCAGCACCACCCAGGGGCTTCACCACCCCCCCAAATTGCCCAGCCCAGGGACGCTGACCTGCTGCCTCAGCCCCAGCTGGGCTGGGGACACATGTGGGGACACATGGCAGCTGGCTCCAGGCTGGTGTTCATTAACCAGCACGTTCTGCTGCCCTCAGCACCTCTGCCCCTGTGCTGGGGCTCCAGGGGCCAGCAGCAGCACCCACTGCATGCACACACCCAGGGGTGACTGAGGGGTTCCCAGGGTACCCCCCTCCACCTTCCCGAGCCCAAGGGGTCCCACTGACCTGCTCAATCCCTGCTTGAGGTGGAGAAGCAGCGGCCACTCGTAGAGCCAGGGCATCCCAGCCTCAAACCAGTCCTGGCCACGAAAGATGGGGGAGAGGCAGGCGGCGGCAGCCAGGCGGCTGGAGGAGCCACTCTCGCCCAGGTAGGCGAGCAGCAGCCCCGAGCCCGAGCCCTCGCTGACGGCCAGCAGTGAGGCAGTGGGGTGCCGGCACCGCAGGTAGCTCAGGGCCTCCCGCAGGTCCCCAGGGTCCCCGAAGGGCTGGAGCTGGGGCGTGGTGAGGGGGCAGCCGTTGTGGCCCCGCCGGTTGAAGATAACGGGGATGAAGCCCCGTTCCAACGCCCGCAGCCCCAGCTGCAGCAGCCCCCCTGTCACCTTCCCAGCAGCGTTGGGGATCAGTAGCAGCACCGGGCTGGAGACCCCGCCACTGCCACCCACAGCCTCCCACGGCCCCACCAGCCAGTCCAGGGCCACCAGCCCAGCATCAGGTAGCTGCAGGAGCTCCCGGGCCACCACTGGCTCCGGCTCAGCCTGGAGCTGCAGGAGCTGCTGCAGCATCTGGAGCCGGGGCCAGCGTGGCCATGGCCACCGTGCCCCACGCAGCGCTGCCGACCGCCCCAGGCTCCGCACCAGGTGCTGGGCCAGAGCCGAGGGCTTGCACAGCAGCCGGCAGCACCCTGAGCCCTCCTCGGCCATAACGGGGATCCCCTCCTCCTCCTCCTCCTCCGCCAGGTCTCCAGGCACCTCCAGCCTCCGTTCCCAAAGGTGCAAAGCCAGGAGGCCCAGTGCCATGAGCACCGCAGCCACGGCCACCAACCCCTCTGGGGACAGCATGGAGGCGGCAGGAGCTCTGCCGGCAGCCCCGGTGCTCGGCGGGTTCGCAGAGCACTGGCGGGGCCGTGCTGGGGAAGCCCAGCCCCGGGGCCGGGCAAACTGCGCGGCTGTGCCGGCGATGGCGTGAGCGGGGCCAAGGGGACTGGGTGAAATGGGAGGGACACGTGGCCGAGCCCTGCCTGGCACAGGGAGGGGCAAACCCACGGCCCGGGCGAGCGGGACCCTCCGCGGGCATGGGAGAGGGGGCCGGGGGCCCGTGCAACGCTCACAACTTTATTGATACAAATGTACAAGGACACATCTTACAGGGGAGAGCGCGGCCCCGGTGAGGGGCAGGACGCCAGGGAGGGGTGCAGGATGCCCGGGAAGGGGGACCCGCGGGCATCCTAGTCCAGTGTAATGCTGTGGGTGGCCCCTGGGGTACTGGCCACCCAGAGAGGGGCTTTGTGGGAGGGGGGGGTACAAGGCCACCGCCGCCATGGACAGCTACACAGGCTATGTACAGGATAAGTTAGGCGCGTGCCACTGGGCGGGCAGGGGGCTGTACAGGGGGACGCGGGCACCTACCCCGCAGGCCGAGCACCAGCTCCTTGACGGCATGGGGGGCACGGGGAGCTCACCCCGCGCCCCGGCTCCCCAGGAAGGCCACTTGCAGCCACACTCACCCCAGGTGCCGGCTGCTGCCAGAGGGGAGGGAGACACAGAGAGCGTGGGGGCCAGGGGGCACGCGGGGGGACGCGGGCTGGCGCTCACTGCTTCTTCTCGCGAGTGGTGATGGTGACCAGCTGCTTGGCGGCCTTGGCAATGTCATAGGCACACTGGATGACCTGCTGGGTCAGGAGCTGGTAGTCCACGGTGGCACCTGGCTCGGGGGGCACTGTCTTGCGGCACTCGCTCTGCAGCCGGTAGGCGCTGGCGTTGAGCAGCCGCAGGGAGCTCCGCACCGTCTCCAGGGCTGGCTTCTGCAGCAGGGCACAAGACCAGCATCAGAACCCATGCCCAGCAAGCTGACGGTGTCTGGTGGGGACCATCTCCACCCCAGGGACATGCCATCCCTTTTACCTTAGGAAAGAGCGATGCCATCTCTGTCACAGCTGAGTGGATCTTCTCCGAGCAGGGCACGAAGCTGGAGGCAAGGAGAAAGGGTGAGCAGTGAGGACTGCAGGAGACAATGGCTCCCGAACACAGGGGGTGGCAGGGATGGCCCTGTGTGACCACAGCCCCTTGGTCTGGGGGTCCAGAGGGACCCCAAGGCTGTGTGCCAGTCCTACCTGTCATGTTTGGACTCCTGCGCTGCCCGCAGCAGCTCCTGGATGTTCTTGGTGACCTGCTCAGTTTTGAGGATGACGTCCTCTGTGCTGGGCAGGCCAGGGTCAAGCTCCCCGTCCAGCGGGTCCAGCTCGTGGGGGAAGTCCTCATCCTTGCTCAGCTCCACAAACCGCTTGCCCTCCATGCTGCAGGGACCAACCAACCCCCCGGGCTCAGCGCCAGCCACACATCCTTGTGTCTCCATGGCCCCTGGTGCAGCCCCAGCACTCACCTGATCAGGACCTCACCCGCCTGTGTGTTGTCGTAGTCGCTGTCAGTGCCGCTGCCATGCCGGTCCAGCTTGCTCTGGAGAGGAGAGGAGCAGCTTCAAGCCCTGCCCAGCCCCATCCCCGCACAGGGCTTGGGGTCTCCCCACCCCAGGAGTTGCCCCCCTTCCCCAGTACGTCACCATGTGCCGGGCACCATCAGGTGGGCAGGAGAGCAGCGGGGAGGATGGGGGAAAGGGCACCGAGGAGGCAGATGGACCTTTCCTGATCTGGAGGGGGAAGAGAAGGGAAGCTGATGCTAAACAGGGTGCAGAAGGGTCTGGAGCCAACTCCAGTGACACGCAGGGAAGGACAAGCACACAGGACGCCGCCACCCTGCATGCAGGAACATCCTGGGGGAGGTCCCCAGCCTGACCCAGGGGGGCGCAGAGCACTGGGGGGAGAGGACACCCCAAAGGCCACATCCCAGGAAGGCGACAGCCACCACACCCCATGCAGGAGCCGCCCCCGCCGCAGCCCCCTTACCCGGTACACGCTGGCCGGGATGTGCATGGAGTACAGAGCCTCGTCCTCCACCTCCTGCCGACACACCAAAGGTTAGGGCCCCGTGGGGACAGGCCCAGTGCCCCGTGGGGCCGGAGGGGCTGCTGTGCCCCCAAACCTGCCCGCCGCTCCAGCAACTCACGCCAGGGCCGAAGGGCAGCCGCGGCACCAGCTCCTCCACCGGCTGCCCGAAGGGTTTCAGCGCCGAGCCCGGCTCGTACATGGAGAAGGCCTGGCGGTCCCGGCGGTGCGAGGGGGCCGTGCCCGGGGGGTGCCCGTGCTCCGGCCGCTCGCTGGGCGCCGGGGTTGGGTGTGCGGGGCCACTCTGCTGCCGGATCTGCGTGTTCTCTGCCTGCAGCTTGTGGATCTGCAGCCAGGAGGAGCGGGGGGGAGGCTTCAGCGAGGAGGGGGACACAGTGAAGGGGGGTCCTGCTTGCCTCATACCCACCTCGCGCTGCAGCCGGCGCAGCTCATCGCTCAGGCTGTTGTTCACCTTCATCAGCTGCTGCACCTTGGCCTCAGAGGCAGCCAGAGCCTTCTTCACTTCCAGGTATTCCTGCAGCGTGATGGGGCCGTCTGACAGGTCAGAGGAGTCCATGCTCTGTGGGGAGAGGGGCTCAGCACCAGGGCCCCAGAGCCGGGGCGGGAGTGAGGGTGGGGGCCGGGCGGGGGCCCAGGGCTCACCCTGGCACGGTTGTTGCGGGACGCGTTGCGCAGCAGCTCCTGGTCCGTGTCCTCGTCAGATGCAACGCTGTCGTAGTCGTGCTGGTCATCCAGGTCACTCTGGCTCCGCAGTGAGTAGTCGAGGGCGTCTGGGGGAAGGCAGAGGGGTGCTGAGTACAAGGCAGAAAAGGATGCTCAGCTGCCCCTCTGCCCTCTGCCCCTCACCTGTGGGGCTCAGCAGACTCTTCCCTTGCTGCCGGCGCTTGGCTTCCCCCAGGATGTCGATGAGCAAGGTGGCAAACTCCCTGGCATTGAACCTGGCCAGCTTCTGCCGGCCCTGGGGGTGGAAGGTGGCGAAAAGGGGGTGAGCAGAGGTCTGGGTGTATGGGGGGGGTCATGAGGCCTTGTGGGGGGAGACATGAGAGCTGGGGCAGGGGCTCACCTGGTTTCGCGTGGCTGAGTACTCGGGGTTGACAGGGAGGAAGGGGACTGCACTGCGCTCTGTCACCAGCGTGCTGTGGTTCTGCGTCGTTAGCCAGACTGTGGGAAGGTGCCTGGTGTCAGACCCCGGGGGGTTGCAGTGGCTGGACCCCCCCCAGACAAGCCGGCTGCAGGGCCTGGAGCCGGCAGGACGCAGGCGCGGGCGCGGGGCCAGCCTGCTGGGGCTGGGAGTGGAGCCCGGCCGCGCTGACAGCAACTGCCTCCCCCAGCCACCCCGCGGGGCTGGGGTCCCCCCTGTGCCCCCCAGCAGGGACCCCCGGCTCCTCACCCCTTGAGGCACCAGCTCACCACCCCCAGCCAGTGGGGAGGGGGTTTGTCGTCTCTCTTGGCACTCACCCGGCCACAGGAAGGGGGTGACCCCCGCCCCCCCGCCACCCCCTAGCCCACGGGCACCCCTCCAGGCTGAGCCTCCGTCCCTGGGGCACCCCGGCACCCACCTCGGCAGCCCCCCAGCCCCGGTGCCCGGCGGCGGCCCCTCGCGCCAAACCTCCCGGGCCGGAGGAATGAAGGAGGAGGGGCCTGTGGTCCGGCGGGCGCGTCCGCATCAGGGGGGAGCGCGGGGGGCTCGGCCATGGCCCCGCCGGCGGCTCCTCCCCCACCGCGCCGCCCGCCCAGCCCGGGGGGCTGCGCCCCACACCCCCCGCTCACCCGCGTCGTTCTCCCGACGGTCCACCTCGTCGTACACGTCCATGGCCAGCTCCTCGAAGAGGCGGTTGCTGAGCTGCAGCGGGACAGGGGACGGTGTCAGGCAGGGTGGGGGCAGCAGGCAGGACCCCCAGCCCTGTCCCAGCCCCCACTCACCGCCTGCAGCTTCTTCTTCGCTGCCTTGGCCAGCTCAGAGAGGTCCAGGCTGAGCAGTTAGGAGGTGGGGAGAGACACGAAGTGGGGGTTATTTCTGGCGCATTCCCACCAAAACAGTCCCCAGCTGCACCCCACCAGGACAGGGACCCCCCATCGGGCATTGGGGGCTTCACCAAGCAGGGCTGGCAGGCAGGCACAGGGGGATGAGGTGGCAGAGAGCGAGCGGGACCCCCCCTCCCCCCGTGCCCCCCAGGGCTGGGGGGGCCGAGCGGCTGGAGCTGCAGGGGGGGGCCATGCCAGTGGCACGGGGGACCCCCAGAGCCGAGAGCTGAGCAGACAATACCTCTGTGCCATGCACTTTGGGCGCACCCTGCGCTCCGGAGAAGGCAGCGGAGGGAAGAACAGGATAAAGGCGGATGTTAAACGCGTGGGCACGCTGACCCCCCCGCCCCCCCAGGGATGCTCCAGTGACCAGGGTCCCCCCTCAGCCCAGTGGGGATTCTGGGGGGGACATGTGATAGGGTGGCGGGGCCACAGGCACCAGGCACTCACCTGTCAGCCATCTGCGGGATGATGTAGTGTCCATTCTTGTGGTCTGTGCAAAGAGAGGGGTGGTGAGCGGGGCCCCACGCCCACCCCCAAGGGTGACCTCCCCACCCCAGGACTCCCACGCTCACCTGGCTTCCTGCCACAGAGGTAGAAGGCCAGCCGGTCGGTCAGCTCGTACTGGCACTCCACCAGCCGCTCCGCCAGCTCGTGCTGGGCTGCCTGCCTGTGGGAGGGTGGGCAGGGGTAACGCCCACCCTAGGTGGGGGCGCAGGCAGGGATGATCCCCCTTCCCCACCCTCACCTGGCATAGTCGATGGGGGTCCGGCCATTCACGTCGGGCGCCCCGGGGTCAGCACCGTAGACCACCAGCAGCTCTGCCTGCAGGATCTGCCCGGCCTTGGCCGCCACGTGCAGTGGTGTGGTGCCCTTCTCCTGCAGGCATGGGCAGCCTCAGCCTCACAGCCCCCCCGCGAGACAGGGCGTCGGGCCCCTCCCGAGCCCCCCCCCAGCGCTCACCGGGTGGAAGAAGTTGGCCTGGGCGCCCAGCGAGAGCAGGCGCAGGCAGGTCTCCAGGTTGCCCGTCCGCACGCTCGAGTGCAATTGCTGCAGAGGAGAGAGCTGGTAATGGGGGGCTCTGTCCCCCCTTGCCAAGGGGGAATCCCTGAGCCCCCACCTCACCTTGCTGAGGTCCTTGGCAGTGACGCCATCATCATCCCGGCAGGGCAACTTGTGGACGAAGGCCAGCATCTGGTACTTGGCACGGATGAACTCCGACTTGGTGGGGCTGAGGTGGGGGCGGTAGGTTTGAAGGTAAGGAGGGGGCTCCCAGCCGGTGCTGGCCCCCTCCCCACAGTATGGGGGGCACTTACTGCACTTTGTCCTGGGGGTTTGCCTTCCGGCGCCCGCTCTGCACCTGGGCCGGATCCAGCAGCGAGTGCTCCCAGATGGAATTGGCTCCATTGCTCGCCAAGGTGTGCACCATCTGCAGGGGGCAGGCAGAGCCCAGTGGGCACGGGGGTCCCAGTGTGCACGCCCCCACCTTCCGGTGTCCCCAGAACCCACCTGGAGGAGGGTGGCAGGCCAGGGGCTGTGGCGGAGGTGCTTGACAATGGAGATGTGGCGGCCCAGGCTGCGGTGCACGCTGCAGCACTCATCACAGATGAGCACCCCGCGGTTGATCGACGCCCAGCCGGGGTCTGAGGGTGGCATGGGGGTGTCAGCGGGTGTCCCCTCCCTAAGCAGGCCCTTCCCCATCGATCTATCCCGCAGGGGGGATGCGTTGCCACAGCAACCATTTCCCCACAGATGAAGAGGGGCTCAGCCCATCACCAGGGGAAACCCACGGGTTTCCCATAGCAACCACCAGCCAAAAGCGGGGCAGGGTTTGGCCCCCCACCACCGGGAGGGCGGCCAGTGGCAGGGATGATGCCAGCACACCCTGAGCAGGGGCACCCCAGCTCACTGCGAGGCCACACCCCCCTGAGTTCCTGGCTGGGTTTTTGGGGGGTCCTGGATGGGGGCAGTATGCCCCCCAATGGGTGAGGGCCCCCAGTCTGTGGGTTCCCACATAGGGTGGCCACCAGATCTGCAGCCTCAGCACCCCAGCGCAGAGCAGCGCCCCAGGGCAGGTTTGGGGCAGGTGCCATGGCCCCCCACGCTGCCGTGCCACCCCAGCCCCGCCGCTGGCCCCGGCCGGCCGGACTGGAGCCCTTTGTGTCCCCGCCGGGAACAAAGGGCCGTTTGAGCAGCCGCGCTGGCCCCGCGCTGGCACCAGCCCCGGCACCCGCGGGGGCTCTGCTCGGCCGGGCGACAGCTCCCCATACCCGCACCCCAAAAATGGGTCCTGGCACCACGGGGCGGCTGTGCAGCTGCAGCTGCCCACAGCAGCAGGAGGGCAGCATTTGGGGACACCCCCCTTGGGTCGCAGCCCCCGCCTCCCGCGAAACGCAGCCGGACGTGGGGTGACAATGCCGAACGGTTCCCAGGTGTCCCCTCTGCTGGGCACCGGGGGAGAGCCCTGAAACTCATTGCCCAGCCCCACCACCCCTTGTTTCTGTACGTCCTACACAAACACCACGCTGCCCCATAGGAGGGAGGGGCCCCAAGTCCAGGGGTACAGGGTCTGGGGGGTGGCAGCACTGGCCGGTGCGATGGCCCTGAGGGGTGACAGTGGCCCCATAACCCACCAGGGGAAGGCAGGCAGGCAGGCGGCCAAGCCTCCTCCACTTCCTTCCTCTCTGTGGGGTCCTGGACCACTTCCCACGCACCCCCCTCCCCGAGCCCCGAGGACGCTGTTTTGGGGGGCACGGCACTCTGCCACGCTGCGGTGCCCCGGGGCCGGGGTGGGGTGCCCGGGGTGGGAGCGGCGGCCCCCCCAGCCTGGCAGCCCCGCGCACACAGATGGCAGCGCCTTGGCAGCCGGTGCGGCGGCATCTGTGCCTTCGCACCCGCTGCCCACGGGCACCGCCGGGAACAGGACGCTCCGCGCGGAGGGGGAGCCCGCCCGCGGCCCCCAGCCCTGGGGCAACACCCCCCTCCGCCCCGGGGCAGCTGGGATGCGGGGGTATGCGGGTGGGCACTGCAGCAGCTCAGGGAGCGGTGGTACGGGGTCACTCCAAACCCTGGGGGGATCCTGGAGCTCGAGGGAACTCCTGGCACCTCCATCCCTGCACTGGGATGCGGGCTGACATTGGGACCCCCAGCACTCGGCCCCGCACTGGTTATGGGAGGGCTGGGGCCAGAGGGCAACCCTGCACGGGGCCAAGGGAGCCCGGGCACAGGGATCAGGGCACCCCACGGGCACCCCACCACGTAGGGCAGGGCAGCGCATCCCCTGCAGCTTCAGCGGGTGCTCCCAGCGCGGTAGGAAACGGCCTCTGGACTTTATAACTCATTTCCTCCCATGGCTGCCAGGTGATAAGAGAGTGGAAGAAACTGGTTTCCATTTCCCCCCGGCCGCGGCAAGGGAGCGCCGGCACCGCCCCGGGAGCCCCTGGTCCCCGGCTTGCCCGCCGGCACGGGGGACGCCCGAGGGCAGGGCAGCCTCGTGCCCACGCGTGCCGACAGCTCCGCTGGCAGGATCCGGCCATTGGCACGTGGCCGGAATAATTTCGGCACAGCCTTGGCCCGCGGGCGGCTTTCCGGGGCCGGCTCCAAGACCCGTTCATTCATTGCCGTGGGGCCACCGGCGCTGGCCACGGGCGGGTTTGGGGTCCAGCCCCACGGGCAGGGCTTGGGGGGGGGCCCACCCCAGCGTGCCGCCCACGGGTGCCTGCCCAGCGTGGGGGCTGCGGGCACCAGCATGGCCGGGGACGGGAATGGTCTTGCCCAGGCTCGGCTCTGGCTTGCGGCGCGGCGGCCGCCCGGCTCATCCAGCTGGGGTGGGTGCTGGCTGCGGGGGGCTGCGGGGGGTCCCCCTCACCCTGCCATTGCGCGTCCCCAGCCCGTGCGGGGGCTGCGCAGGCGGTGGGCGCTGCAGCGGGGCGGTGGGTCCATGCGGGGGGCACCGAGGAGCGATCGGGGGTCGCGTTAGGGGGGTACTAGGAGATTCCAGAGGGGTAAAACGGGGTGCACCAAAGGGGGTCAGAGGCGTTGCATTGGGGGCACATCAGAGAGTTCCTGGGGGGCCGAGAGAAGGAGCTCAATGGGGTGTCCCGGGGTGCGGAGGGGAATCACGGCGGGGTGCGGGGAGCACCCACGGGGGGCAAAGGGGCCCCGATGTGGGGTGTAGGGGGAGATGCAAATGGGTTCACGGGGAGCAGCCCGGGGGAAAGCACTTGGGGGTGCGGAGAGGGCAGACGGGGGCGCAGAGGGGACTCAGGAGGGTGCGGGGGATGCCCCAGGGGGCGGCGGGCAGGCTGCGGGGGGGGCCGCGGGGCCGGTGCGGGGCCGGTGCCGGTCC
>JAWWEU010000050.1:4159985-4268768 GCA_035583155.1 Acropternis orthonyx | reverse complement strand
CAACCCCGTCCCCACCCGCCGCCTTCGCCCCTGTCCCACCATGTGCTCTTGGGCCCGCTGCCCCACGGCGGGCGTGGGGGGCAGCCGGGAGAGGGAAGATCCGTCTGAGAAGGGGGGGTATTTGGGGAGGATGCTCACTGCCAGCGGGCTGTCCCTTTGCAGCCCCTCCGCGGGGTCGGAGGCCGCGGGGATGGGCTGAGGGGTGCGGGAGGGGGGCGAGGAAGGAGGAGGATGAAGATGAGGAAGAAGAAAGGGGCGATGCCAGGCAGGACGACTACAAGTCCCATGAGGCCGGGCGGTGCGGGGGGGGCCGGGGAAGCACCGTGCGGGAGGTGGCGGCCCGCCCCGCCCCGCGCCCCCCGCCCCGCGCCGCGCCCGCCGCGCCGCTCCAGCATGCACGGAGGATGCTCGCGTCTTGCTCGGGCAGGAAGGGGCCGGAGGGCAGGTACCCGCTGCACTACCTCGTCTGGCACAACCGCGCCCGCGACCTGGACCGAGAGCTCAGCGCCAAGCAGGTGGGGCGGCGCGGGGGCACTCCCGGCACGGCTCCGCTCGGCTCGGGCTGATGCAATGCTCGCGGCCGGGATGAGGATGAGGATGGAGATGAGGGGAGAGATAGGGATGGAGCCGCTCTCTGCGCCGGCAGAGCTCTGGGTGTGTGGTGTGCGTCCCCACCTGCACCCCGGGACTGTGCCTGCTGCCCCCGGGGCTGGCACGGAGCGGTGGGTACCACCCGCGGCTCCTCCGCATCCTCCGGCGCACGCAGCCCCGAGCATCCCCCCACACGTGTCCCCAGCTCCCTGCTAGGCCTCTGCAAACCCCCCGCACCCCAACCTGCACCCCGCTTCTCAGGGTATTGCCACCTCCCTAGGCGTGCAGCCACCAGCTCCCCACCCTTAGGCTGACCCTCTCTGAGAGGCGGGGCAAGGACCCTGATGCTGCCGAGGGGCAGCCCCCCGGCCCCACCAGGCCATGCAGGTTCTTCTCAGGGTGAGGGGAC
Organism: Acropternis orthonyx; assembly: GCA_035583155.1. Classification (NCBI taxonomy): domain Eukaryota; kingdom Metazoa; phylum Chordata; class Aves; order Passeriformes; family Rhinocryptidae; genus Acropternis; species Acropternis orthonyx. Next base: position 4,267,768 of record JAWWEU010000050.1, on the reverse strand, counting down.
CCACTGTGTCCCTCAGTCGGGGAGCCTCCCAGGCGCCCGGTGATGGAGCAGGGTGCGGGTGCATCCCCGGCGGGTTCCCAGCCTCCCTCTCCCTCGTGGCGTTGCAATTCAGGTAATTAAAACCCAACCCTGAAGATGCAGGAAACCGCAGGCGCTGGGGGAAGGCCGGCAGCGGGGCTGTGCTGAGCAGCCCCGGCCCCTCGGCCCAGGTCCTTGCACCCCAAGACACCGAGGGCCGTGCTGGATGGACCCCGGTGATGCATGAAAAGGGGGGTCATTGTGCCGCGATGCTCCTGCCGGGATGCAGCCGATGGCTCCCGCCACACCCGCCTCCATTGTGGGGTCCAGCCAGAGGCTGCGCCAGCATCCCCCCGGCCCCCACCCCATGGCCAGTGGTTTTGTTTCCGTGGGAATGTGGGGTCAGTTTTCCCAGGAGCCTGGTGCGGCAGAGATCAAAGCTGGGCTCGGCAGACGGGGGGAGATGGAGGGGCTGCGAGGGGGGCTCCGACCTGCTCTCCTGCAGAGAGGCTCTTCAACCCCCCCAGCCTGGCCAGCAGAGGGGTTCTGCCATGGCCCCTGCTGGCATTTGCAGGGTGAGGGCAAAGCCAGCCCTGTGTGAGCCCTGAGGGTGAACGGGGATGCCGTGGGTACTTCAGGCCAGACTCTGTGGCAGGTGGGGACTTGGGGGAAGGAGTTGGGGGCCCACCCAGGCCCCCTGCTCCCTCCAGGGCATCCAGGGACACAGCTCAGCCCTTCTGCCTGCCAGAGCATCCCTGGGGTAAGGAGTTGGAGCTGGTGCTGTGTGATGCTGGGGGCTGGGTGTCCCCCTGTCCAAGAGCTCTGCCCTCCTCTGCCACCCCCACGACCCACATGGAGCAGTGTCTCCACATCCCCTCCACTCCAAGGGCAGGTTTTTGGGGTTGGGAAGTGCTGGGACAGCTGGCAGCATTGCTCCTCTCTGTGTCCCCATAAGGGCACTGTGTAGGTCACCCCCAAATTGTCACCATGAGCTCCTGACCACACTTTCCTCCACTGGAAAGAGAGGGTCAGTGGGTCCCCAGGGCAGGGACATCATGAGGATGTGGCAGGCAGTGACACAGAGCCTGTTGTGTCAGGACACCCCACACTGCAGCCTGCCCCATCACGCGTGACAGGGACTGTCACGGGGTGTCAGGGGCTGTACAGGGACGGCAGTGCCTGGCACCACCTCCCCATGCTGGCCCATGTCCCTCCCTGCCACCCAGGAGCGGGCACGAGGGTCCTCCGACACAGGGACAAGCCCAGCAGATGGGACATGTTGTGCCATGTGCCCCGTTGGCACAGGAGGAGTGGCCAAGCTGCGGCCCTGCACTGCTCTGCTGCCACCCCAAAGCCACCGCCATCCCTGTCCCCGTCCCCCGTGGGTGTCACACCCCCAGGATGGGCAGCACCCACAGATCTGTGCCACAGCCCCCAAACTGGAGCTGTCCCAGCACCAGGACCCAGGACTGAGCTCTTGCTGGCAAAAACTGGGTCACACCATGTCCCCTGGGGTGGCTCCAGCGCCGTGTACCCAGAGCCGGGACCCTTGTCCTGCCCGCCCGTGCTGCAGCTGGGGAGCCGTGCTGAGCCTGCAGCACCCGCCCCCAGCTGGGGGGCAATAGCTTTAATTAGAGTCATTTCATTAGCACAATTAAGAAGCAGCAGTTGCCTGGAGAGCGTTGGAGCAGCACGTGTATTCCCAGGAAACGGGGGGGCTGTTTTGCTCTGGCAGTATGGGCAGACTGGCGGGTCCCCCTGCCTGGTGAGTCCCTGGGGATGAGGGCCATGGGAGTGCCCACAGCCTGGGCAGGGATGGGGACACCCCTGGGACGGCAGGACTGTGGGACCTGCCCAGAGAGAGGCAGGGGCATGCTGCAGGTGAGACACTGGGCACCGGGGAGCCCACACCCCACCTCTGCCCGTGCCAGAATACCTCTGGCTGCCTGGTCCCAGCTGGCTCCTTTGGGTCCTGCAGCCCCAGTTTGTTCTAGGGGTGGCCTCCCCCAAACCCATGACTTGGGGTTTGCCTCACTGCCTTCTGCCCTGGCAGCATCCGAGTGCCCCTCTCTGGGCACAAGGCTTCTACTCCAGCTGGGTGCTGGGCATGCAGAGGGTGGGCCCGGCCCCCCCTCTGAGCTGTGTCCCCAGCCTGGGCTGCTGGGCACGGGGTGTGATGCTGCTGCTCCTGCAGGGAGCGGGGCCCGTGGGTGCTGGGGGTGCCCACCGCCCCCGTGCCAGGGATTCCTCGGGGCTGGCCGGGTGCCAGGCTCCGGGTTTGGCACAAACAACGGCAGTGCCAGCGGCGGCTCCCCAGGGCCCGGGGATCCTCCAGGCAGCCGCTCCGCTCCCGCAGCCGCCCGCCCCCGGCTCAGGCAGAGGAACACGTGTGCCCACCGCAGCCCACGGTGGCGCCCGCCGCAGCCCACGGTGGCACCTGCCGCGCTCCCGGCCCCGGTGCAGGGGGGCTGCCGGCAGCTGCTGCCTGGCAACTGGGCACAGGCCCCCCCCAGATCCTAGAGGTGGGGGCTTTTCCTGGGCTTGCAGCTGCATCCAGACATGCAGAGTTCTGTGCACTGCGCCAGGGGCATCCGTACCCCTGCTGCTGTGCCATGGCCCTGCTCCATGCCTGCGTGGTGGGTGCAGCCCAGCCTGGCCGTGCCAAGCTGTGCTGGGTGCTGGCAGCCACCAGTGTGCTCTCCACACCCTCTTCACGGGTATGGCAGTGGCTGCAGGGAGCAGGGAGAGGCTTTTGAGGTGCATCTCTTGGGGGAGCTCAGGGGTGGGGATACTTTCTGAGATACCATCAAATGTTGGCTGCTTTCTTTGTCTGGGAGCTGCACATCTGTGGGAGGGCGCTGGGGGCAGGATTTGACCACCCCAGCAGTCCCAGAGGCCCATTGCCTCCTGGCAGGCTGACATTGAGCAGCTGGACCCCCGAGGACGCACCCCCCTGCACCTGGCCACCACGCTGGGCCACCTTGAGTGTGCCAGGGTGCTGCTGAAGCATGGCGCCGATGTGGGCAAGGAGAACCGCAGCGGATGGACAGGTGAGCAGGTGGCTCGTTGCCTCTGTCAGGCTCCCCTGGCACAGGCACAGAAATGGGCATGGGTATGGGCACAGGCATGGCCATGCTCATCCTGGTGCTGCAGCTCCCTAAGGGACCATTCTCATGGTGGCCTGGGCCTGTGGCTCCTGTGCAGTGCCCAGCTCTGCAGTGCCATGTGTGCCCTGCCGTGCCATGGCCCTGGGCACTGCCCCTCTGCCCCGCAGTCCTGCAGGAGGCCGTGAGCACCCGTGACCTGGAGCTAGTGCAGTTGGTCCTGCGCTACCGTGACTACCAGAGAGCCATCAAGCGCCTGGCCGGGATCCCAGTCCTGCTGGAGAAGCTGCGCAAGGTACCTCCCTCCAGGGGGACTGCGGGGGGCTGCCGTCCATGGGCTCCTCCTGACCCCTCCGTGCTCTCCACAGGCCCAGGACTTCTACGTGGAGATGAAGTGGGAGTTCACCAGCTGGGGTGAGCTTGGGGCAGAGCATGGCTGTGGGGGGAGTGGGGGTTTCCCAGCAGAGTTTCCCAGCCCTGGCATCCATCCCCATCCCCAGGTCAGGGGTCACCTGCCCCCTTGCCCCCTGACCGCCCCCCCCAAGCTTGCAGACCCCCAAGGCGTTGGGTTCCCCACCCAGCTCAGCGCTGGCTGCCCGCTCGGGGGTGCAGCGGCCCCGTCCCTGGCTGGGCTATCGGCATCTCTCCCCAGTGCCGCTCGTGTCCAAGATCTGCCCCAGCGACACCTACAAGGTGTGGAAGAGTGGCCAGAACCTGCGGGTGGACACCACGCTCCTGGGCTTTGACCACATGACCTGGCAGCGGGGCAACCGCAGCTTTGTCTTCCGGGGACAAGGTGAGGTGGTCCCGGGGTGTCCCCCTGCCCTCACCAGAGAGCACTGTCAGAGTCTTGTGGTGGGGGCTGTGGTTGTCCTGACCCCGCTCCCTGCAGACACCAGCGCGGTGGTAATGGAGATTGACCACGATCGGCGGGTGGTCTACTCGGAGACACTGGCCCTGGCCAGCCACGACCAGGAGGTGCTGCTGGCTGCTGTGCAGCCCACGGAGGAGCAGGTGATGGGGCGGCTGACAGCCCCCGTTGTCACCACCCAGCTCGACACCAAGAACATCGCCTTCGAGAGGTGGGCAGGGGTGGCACCGAGCCCACCCCAGGAGTGGGCTGTCCCAGCAAGCCTATCCATTGCTCACAGTGCTGTGTCACCCCAGGAACAAGTCCGGGATCCTGGGCTGGAGGAGCGAGAAGACGGAAATGGTGAATGGGTACGAGGCCAAGGTGAGGGGCAGCGGGGATTGAGCCACCCAGGGGTGTATGGCCAATGGCAGGTGGGGGTTACCCACCTCTGCCATTCCCCTCTCCGTCCAGGTATACGGCGCATCCAACGTGGAGCTGATCACGCGGACGCGGACCGAGCACCTCTCGGACCAGCACAAGGGCAAGAGCAAAGGTGGAGCTGGCATGGGCTGGGCGGGCAGGGCACCCCCAGCTCTGGCCTCACCCCCCTCCTCTCCTGCAGGCTGTAAGACCCCCCTTCAATCCTTCCTGGGCATCGCCGAGCAGCACGTGGGGCCCAACAATGGAGTGAGTGTCCCAGAGGTCTGGGGGGTGGCCCCACAGTCAGACCTCCCCTCCTCACCCCCTGGGCTGTTTTCCCACGCAGACATTGATCACACAGACACTGAGCCATGCCAACCCCACCGCCATCACCCCTGAGGAGTATTTCAACCCCAACTTTGAGCTGGGCAACCGGGACATGGGACGGCCCATGGAGCTCACCACCAAGACACAGAAGTGAGAGGGGAAGGAGCAGACGGGGACCCCCTCCGTGTGCCCAAGCCCCACTGCTGCAGAGCTGCTGGGGGAGCAGGCAGGGGTCTGCAGCCTGGTGCCCGTCCCCGGCAGGTTCAAGGCGAAGCTGTGGCTGTGCGAGGACCACCCGCTGTCCCTGTGTGAGCAGGTTGCCCCCATCATTGACCTCATGGCAATAAGCAACGCGCTCTTCGCCAAACTGCGGGACTTCATCACTCTGCGCCTCCCACCCGGCTTCCCCGTCAAGATCGGTATGGGGGGGGCTCTGCTGCTGGCCTGGCTGGCACAGCCAGCTTCCCTCCCTGCTTTTGTTTTCCCCTTCCTGCAGAAATCCCCATCTTCCATATCCTCAACGCCCGCATCACCTTCGGCAACCTCAACGGGTGCGACGAGCCCGTCAGTTCACTGCGGCACAGCCCCAGCAGTGAGGCACCCTCACCCAGCAGCGACTCCTCCAGCGTCAGCAGCTCCAGCTCCCTCAGTATGTGGGGGGGGAAGGCAGGGTCCCAACAGGGCGGGGTGGGCATGGTGCGTGGGGCAGGTTGGGAAGGGGTCCCAGGGGTGTCAGGGGGACACGGCTGGCTAAGAGGGAAGGGTTGCCAATGGGATGAGGGGAACACAGCTGGTGGGATGGGAGTGGGTCACAGCAGGGTGAGGGACACATGACTTGGGGAGGTGGAGTTCCATAGGGTGCCCAGCCGTGCCAGCTGCTGTCTCTCCACAGCCTCGTGCCGAGCGTGCGAGATGGACCCGGCGCTGTTTGAGGTGCCACGGGGGTACAGCGTGGTGGGCACCCACCAGGATGCCCTGCGGGAGGATGAGGATGACCTGCTGCAGTTTGCCATCCAGCAGAGCCTGCTGGAAGCAGGCAGCGAGTACGACCAGGTGGGCACTGCCACTCCCCTGCCTCCTCCTGCCCGCCTTGGCTGGGGGACTCTGATGCTGCTGGGGACATTCACCCCGCGTTGCCCCACCCCTGCATCCCATGGTGGCAGGTCAGAGATCATGCTAGGGGGCTGGCTTTTGGGGTGCCACCCTCCAAGCACCGCTCTGCCGCCGGCCACAGGTGACCATTTGGGAAGCACTGACCAACAGCAAGCCGGGCACCCACCCTATGTCACACGAGGGCCGCCGGGGAGACAGGTTGGTAAGGTCCGGCCAGTCCCCCCGGGGGAGGGGGCGGGAGGGGACAGCGGCTCTGCAGGGACCCCCGCTGAGGCCCTGCTGCCCCCCAGGACTCCCCAGCACACGGCGGCCCCCCGTGCCCCCGTGGGCCCGGCGCCGGGGGCGGGCAGGGGGCCCGGTGCCCTGTTCCCCAGCTACGCGGAGCAGCTGCGGCTGGCCATGGCGCTGTCGGCGCGGGAGCAGGAGGAAGCGGAGCGCCGGACGCGCCAGGAGGAGGAGGATCTGCAGCGGATCCTGCAGCTCTCGCTGACGGAGAAGTGACCCTGCACCCCCACTGAGCCCCTCACCAGCCCCGGTGGGGATGGGGGCACGGCCAGTGCCATGTCTGGGGGCACAGGGGGAGCGGGGTCGGGGGAGCCAGTCCAAGAACTGCCGAGGGCAAATGGGGTGGAGGCAGGATTTGGCCCTGGTAAGGGGGAGAATGTCGCCAGAGCTGGGGCGGTATTGGGCAGGGTGGGGGCACCCCACAGCAGGACAGGCAGTGGGGTGGGTGTCCACCTTGCCCCTGGGGTGACAGACTCTACAGACTGAACCCCCTCCCCAGGACAGCCCTGGCGCCCTCCAACTGCCCTATGGGGTGCTGCTCAGCCCCTCACCCCAGGCAGGCGGTGGAGGGCACATCCTGCCCCAGATGGGTGGGCTGCCAGTTGCGTGGGGTCCCGGGGTGCCCCCAGAGCCGGGGGTCTCTGCCCAGCCCTCTTTTCACTCCCTGCCCAGGCGCTACCAAGTGCACTTACCCGGGAGCTGCTCTGCCTGCCAGTGAGGGGGGAGCTCAGCCCCACAGCCAGTGTGGGGCTGCACAGCCACCCCCCACCACAGTGCGGGGGTCTGCTGGGGCAGCTGAGGGGGTGCCTGCGAGAGGCCACCTGGTGTCACCCCCCTTATCACCTGCTCACACCCCTCCACCCTGCTTGGATGCCCCGCCTTGGCAGCGCTGCACCCACTTGTCCTGGGCACTGACCCCGAGAGAAACCTTTCGTCAAATGGTGCTAACGCCGGCCCCCCGCCCCAGCTGCTCCCCCTTTGCACACAGGGGGCCGGGGGCTCTGGGGTCGGGGGGCTGGGCTCACTCCCCTGGGACTTTTCGTAGCCGGCGCCCCACCACCCACCCATGCACCCCCACAGCAACATCTGGGCCAGGGCCGGGGGAGCCCGAGCAGCTCCGACCGCGGCCAACACCAATAAATGCTCTTTAATGTTTGTCTCTCTTGGCCTCCCTCTGCCTGTGCCGGGGGTATGTGGGCAGAAGATGCTGGGAACGGGGTGCAGGCAAGATCCCCCGTTATGGTGGCACCTTGTCCCTGGTACCTGCCACACAGCCAAGGGTGGCTGAGCCCTTTATTAAAGGGGTCCAGGAGTGGAGAGCTGGTTGGGAGCACCCGCCGAGGGGGCAGTGGGAGAGAGGGGGGTGAGGGAGTGATGGGGTGGGGTTGTAGCACCATACCCAAGCACATCCTGGGTGGGGGGCCCAGCAGCCCCCTGTCCTGGGAGGATGCTGGTGCCCAGCGTGCAGGTCCCCCCAGAGGGATGCTTGGCAGCCCCAGCCTGCAGGCACTGAAGCGGCATCCCCTTGGGTGCTGCAGTGGGATGCCCATGTGCCGGGGCACCCCAGGAGCAAGATGCAACTGATGCCAGTGGAGGGGGGTCAGGGTGCGACCCCCTCCCTGCCCCCTCAGCTCCTGGGAAAGAACACGGGTCTGGGCTCCTGCCCAATGTGGGGACTCTGCTTTAATCCCCGGGAGGCCGGGACAGTCCTCGCCCTGCATGGGCTCGTGGCCGTGGCCACCGCGCTAGTCCGTGCCGTTGGTGAACTGGCAGAGTTTGTTCTCCAGGTCAGAGATGCGCTTCTCCTGTGCTTGGACCATCTCCTTCAGGGCACGGATCTCCTCCAACACCTCCTCCAAGGCTGGCTGCTGCAGGCAGGGGGAACACAGGGTCACAGGGGAGCCCCCTCTGGCCCCTCCAACCCCACCCCAGACCAGGGCGCAGCCCTGCTGCCATGTCCCTGTCCCCAGGACACTCACAGAGAAGTCAGAGTCGCAGGTGGAGTGGCTGCGGCGGGGGCCTGGGGGAGGTTTGCTGTCCAGGATGTTCTTCTTGACCACCTTCAGCTCCCGGTTCTTGATGGGGACGTACCCGTCCCGCAGCGAGATGAGGATGGGCTCTGCATCCTTCCCTGACAGCCACTCATCTGCCTCCAGGGCTGGCTCAGGGCCTGGTGTGTCGGGGTACAGGTCATCCTGGAAGAGGTCTGACTGCGGGAGGGAGAGACACCACAGTAAGACGTGGAGTGTCCCCACCCCAGGCCTTCCCATCTCCCCCGGGACCCCCCCAGGGCTCACCTTGCGTGGCACCGTCATGACGATGGGCTCACACTTGCGCTCATGCAGCTTGAAGAACCTGAGTGGGACAGAGATAATCAGGGTCTGGCTGACCCCCCAACCCCTCTGGCTCCCCCAGGCCCCCCTGCTCTCACCTGGCGATCTCGCACTTGCTGACATCCAGCCCACGCTTGGGCATGAAGCCCATGCCCCGCTGTGGCTCCTTGCTGCTGTAAGTGTTCAGGTAGTGCACGTAGGGTGCCTCGTCCGTGATCTCAAAGTACCTGATGCTGCTGTCACCCTGTGGGTGTGGGGACGGGTGTCAGCCAGCCTGGCACCCCCAGGGATGGGGTGGCATGGAGCTGTGCACCCTGGCTGGGGGGAGTTACCTTCCCGCAGAGGTAGACAATGCTGGAGTCGGCGTCATAGAAGGGCAGCAGGACCCCATTGCTCGTGTCCATCTCTTGCAGGGCAATGGGCTCCTCAAAGTTATTCTACAGGGCCGGAGTGATGGAGGGGTGTGAGCGGTGACCACAAAACCCCCATGCTGGTTAGTCACACGCGTTAGCCACGGCACACTGGGGGACAGGGCTTGTCCCCCTGCCCGGGGTACACAACCCCCTGGCAGGCAGCTTGGCATGCCCCCCCGCCCCACTCCTGTTTACCTGCACGGCTGGGCACCCCCCAGCCTGGCTGTACCCCTCTCCCCCGACACTCCCTTCCTCCCAGTCCCCTCCCCACCCCAGCACAGCACGGCACACTTGGGAAGTTGGCATCTTCTGGGGGGGATGCAGCAGGCACCCCATCCTGGGGCAGAAGGGTGGCAGGGGATCAGGGGGCCAAGTTCCCAGGGCAGCACTCCATGCGGCCTCGTTACCGGGTCCCACAAGCCCAGCTCCCGCTGGCTCATTCTGGTAAAGCCCGTGGTAAAGATGTGTCCTTCCCGCGTGAAGATGGCCCGCACGGGCCTCAGCCCTTCGTGGGGGGCAAACCTCTCCTGGGGGGAGGGGGAGACAGTCAGCACAGGGCATGGGAAGGGGCGAAAATGGGGGGGTCCGGATCTGTCCCCCAAAACAGCTGTCGAGTCCTACTCCAGGGGAGCACGCGATGCTCCCGGGGCACAGGCACTGCCAGAGATATCCCTGGCACCCCGAGCGTTCCCGGCTGGGCTGAGCTCTGCAAGGTCGGTGCTGGCTGGGCGGGAGCCGCCGTCTCGTACCAGGTCCCAGAGGCCCAGCTGCCTCTCGCTCATCTTGCTGAAACCAGTGGTGAAGATCTTGCTATCGGCCACGAAGATGGCGCGGATGGGGCGGGTGCCGTCGTGCGGTTTGGTTTTCTCCTGTGCCGGCGTTAGCGGGTTAAATCAAACACAGAGACGCGCGGGGCGGGGGTTAGTAGGGTCAGGCAGGCACCGGGGGGACCCCGCGGTGGGACGGGGGGGACACAGCAGGGGCACTCACCGCTATGATCTGCTGCTTGCGGGGGTCAATGACACGGACTTTCTTGTCCTTGCAGGTCGTGACGAGGAGGCTGCCATTGCGATTCCAGCCCACGTTGTAGATGAGGTCAGTGTGCATGTCCTCCAGCGCCAGCAGCATCTCCCCTGTCCCCACGTTCCAGAGGATCACCAAGTTGTCACAGCCTGCAGCGGACCAAGGGAAGAGATGCTGTCACTCCACGGATCCCCTCTGACCCTGGGGAGGGCAACCCGGGACCCCCTTACCTGCGCTAAGCAGGACGTTGCGGGCAGTGGGGTGCCAGGAGATGATGCTCACCCGCTTGGAGTGTCCCTCCAGTGTCACCACTGGCTCTGTGATGTTGCGCACGGGGACATAGTCGGGGATCTGCCACACCTGGGTGGGGGGGGACGGAGAGCGGGTTGTTGGGGATCACCCCGCATGTGAACACTAAGCGGATGAGGGCCTTGGAGCCAATTAACCTCATCGTTAATCCCGGCTCATCCTGCATGGAGAGCGGTGAGGGGACGCCAGAAGCGTCTCCATCCCGGGGTGCATCCCCAGAACTCGGGGTGCTGGTGGGCACAGGGATGGGGGGCACGGCCGGGGCGCAGCCCCCAGCCCCGCCCAGCTATTCCTGGGTGCTGAGTCGCCGGGGCGGGTATATTTAGCACAAACTGCTGCATCATGGAGCGAGCAGCCGCCGCCAGCGCGAACGCATGGCACCGCGGCTAAAAATAGGCCAGTGACACTCTGCAGGCGGCGAGGGGGGGGACGCTCTGCGCCGCTCCCCCAGCGCCTGCCGCCCCCCCCCGGCCGGGCTCCAGCCCCTCACCATGACGGTGGTGTCCTCCGAGGCACTGGCGATGACGTTGTCGTTGTGGGGACACCAGTCGATGTCCAGCACGGGTGCCGTGTGTCCCGTCACCAGCGGGTGATTCTTGTCCACCCGTCCTGTCTGCAATGTTGAGGGGGTCAGAATGAGTCCCCAGCAGCCGGGGGCGATCCTGCCAGTTGCCCTCTAGAGCCCAACCCGGCCACCACGTGGGGTTGTGGCACAACTGGGGACATTCACAGGATCCCTGGTGGTGCCCAGAGGTTTGCACCTCCCTTGAAGGGGGAAACTGAGGCACGAAGGGGAAATGGGACTCACTTGGCACAAGGCCCCACAGGGACAAAGAGGGAAATGATGTGTCCCATGAGAGGCTGTTTTGTGTCCCCTGTGGCAAGGAGGGGCTGGGGACCCTCTTCCAGTCTCTCTACCAGGGTTGGCAGGGCAGACTCCATCCCACTGGGTGCTGCTCCCTGGGCATTGTGAGCCCCCCCCCGGGGAATTGAGGCTGTAGAGAGAGCATCTGGGGATTTCCCACACCACCTCGGTTGCCCCTGGGATGTCACTTTTCACAGGTGCTGATGATGACCCAGGCTGTTCCTTCCCTGAGCCACCGTGTGAGGACAGGGTGTTGGGGCAAAGCTGGGGGGCTCTGGGGCCACAGCATGTCCCTCCCAAGGGGGTTAGCCAGCCCCCAGCATCATCCCCACTCACCTTGGCAAGGGGCAGGACAATGAAGGCCCCCCCACCACCAGACTCCACGATGATGGCCACAAACTTGGGGTTGACGGCACAGAAAGAGCTGTCACATGTCACCTTGGAGACACGGATGTCCTCATACATCTGGTCGGCCTTCACCGGTTGCCCGAAAACGTGCCGGAACTTGCTCTGGCGCACCACGCGGCGGCTCATGGCTGGGGGGCACAGGGTCAGGCCATGACCTCCCCACCCTGGCACGGCATGGAGGGGCTTTGAGCCCCTCAGGCCTTGTGCTCCGAGAGGCACCCTCTACCCTCGGCACAGCGGGGAGCCTGGGAACACTGGGGTGGCAGGGCATGAGGATGAAGGATGGTGGTGCCTGATGCGGCCCCGATCCCATGGCAGGAACTGGAGGCAGCTCCCGTGCAGGGATGTGGGGGTGCTGCAGTGCTGGGGGCAGGCAGCCAGTGGCCAGAGCCACTTGACAATGGGCAGGGACATGGCTGTGCCACGACGTGCAGGTGTGCCACGCGCCACGGCTGTGCCAAAACCCACGGCTGTGCCATACAGCACAGCTATCCCATAATCCACATCTGTGCAATGCCCCACAGCTCTGCCATACCCCACAGCAGTGCCATGCCCCATGGCTGTGCCATGCCCTGTGGCTGTGCCATGCTGTGTGGCTGTGCTGTGCTGGCTGGCACTGGGGTTGGCACACAAGCAGGAGCAATAGAGAAGCAGGGCTGAGGGGACTTTGGGATGGACATACAGGTGCCATGCACCAGGGCACAGCGTGTCCCTTTGTATCCCACCCTGCACCGGTGAGGTTCCTGGCTCGACCCAGCACCCAGGAGGGAGGCTGTGCCTCCAGTGTTGCCTGCTGGTGGCTCACATCTGCCTCCATGGCCCGTCCCGCGGCTCCACATGTGCCACCCACTCTGCACCTCCACCTGAGCAAGGGCTGGACCTGGCATAGCCGCACAGCTCCTGGGGCACACCAGCGTGTGGAGGAGCCTCCCATCCTCAGCAGGGCCCTGGTGGGGTCTCCAGCCCACAGCCACCAGGCACACTGCCCATAGGCACCCACCTCTCTACCCAGCCTCTGCTGCTCCCGGATCTGCCCAGGGCAGGCACTCAGGACCTCGAAACCCCTGGATTTGGGGCTCTGCAGCACCCATAAGGCACTGGCTGCCCTGGAGACTCCCCTGGCTCTTTTGGGTCCACAGTCAATGCCAGGGGCCACAGCCAGGCACAAAACTGCAGCCGGCGTGGCAGACACCGCTGTCCCCAGCCCGCGAGGCCGGTGTGGGCAGAGGCAGGAGCAGATCTGCTCCTCCATGTCCTGGCTGGTAGCTTTTGGATAAGGCACGTGCAGCGTCCAGCCAAGCCACATCTGCCCGGTCCCTGGGTGCTCCCGGAGTCCTCACGGCACTTCAGCATCACTTCTGGGCCGGCTGAAGGGGTTGGAGCTGGGCACTAAGGGGCCCAGAGCCCGGCTACCGAGGCGGACTGGACAGCGGCACCGCTGGTGTCACCCCATGGTCCCGAGCACGGTCCCCAGCCCTGGGGAGGAGCTCTCCGGGGATTTTGCGGCACCTCAACCATTGCCAGTGGGAGCAGAGTTTGGGGTGTCAGCACACGGGCGAGGCACGGGCGACCTGGCTGGCTGGGCAGTGGGGTGCGAGTGAGGGGTGGGTGTGGAACAGGCAGAGCCGAGCAGGGGGCGGGCAACGTGTGGGGTGCAGGCTGGGTTGGGTGGGGTGCGGGTGGGGGGCAGGCAGGGTGCAGGCAGGGTGCGGGCAGGGCCGAATGGGGTGCAGGCAGGGTGCGGGCAGGGTGCGGGCAGGGTGCTAGCGGGCTGCAGGCATGAGAGCTGGGTGGAGTGCCGGCGGGTCGGATGGGGTGCTGGCAGGGAGAGGTGGGGTGCAGGCGGGGTGCGGGCAGCATGAAGGTGGGTTCAGGCGGGGTGCAGGTGGGGTGCCGGCAGGATACAGGCAGGACAGCCCCGCTCCCCGCTCCCGGCCGTGCCATTACGTTGCCACAATTGAATCCGCAGCGGCTGCTCGGGAACGACCAGAGGTCACTGTCCAAATATAGCCATCCCCGCCGGGGCGAGGGGCCGGGGCCCGGGGGGCTCAGCCCCGCTGCCCGCAGCCCCCCGCGCCTCCCGACCCTGCCCCGCCGCGCCCCCCGCCCCGCTCCGCTCCCACCTGCGCTCCGCGGCCGCTCCGCTCCGGCTCCGCTCCGGCTCCGCTCCGCTCCGGCTCCGCTCCGCTCCGCTCCGCTCCGCTCCGCCCGCTCAGCCCCGCCGGCTCCCCCCGGCCCGGCCCGGCCCCGCTTCGGCTGCGCTCCGCCCGGCTGGGCTCGGCTCGGCTTGGGCTCGGCTCGGCTGGGCTGGGCTGGGCTCGGCGGTGCCGCTGCCGCAGAGACAGCTGAGCCGAGCCGGGCGCGGGGCCGGCACAGCCCCCCCCGCCGCGGGCACCGGGGGGGGGGCCCGGCCCGGCCCCGCCTGCCCCGCACCCTGCCCGGCCCCCCGCGCTGCCGCCCCCCGAGGGTGCCCGCACACCCGCCTCGGCCCGGCGCTGCGGGGGTCTAGGGGGGCAGGAGGAGCCCCCTGCTTCTTCCTACAGCACCGGGGGAAACCGGGGGAGGGTCAGCCTTCGACACCCACAGGCTGTCATCGCCGCAGGGGTCACCTCTGCCCAGGGCTGTGCCCCTGCCATGGGGACCATGAGGGTGGGCTGCCCCAGGGGCTCCCAGCACCCACGGCGCCCCAGACGGTGCCCACCTGCCCCAGGGGAAGGGGGTCTGCAAAACCCACGGAGTCAGCCCCAGCCCAGGACAGCAGGATGGCTACAGGCACAACCAGAAGCCAGATTTGGGATTTAGTGAAGCCTGGCCCCGCAGGGATGCTCTGGCCCAAGGGGATTAAGGGATTGTAGGGCTCAGGGACCAGAGGGAGGGCAACAGTGGTTCCTGGAAAGGCAGCAAAGCCCTGGACCCTACAAGGGCACCATGTGGAGCTGGATGAGCATTGGCTGAGCGGGCAGGAGGGGGCAGCTGGCAAAAAGGCAGGGAAAATGTGACATCCTTGGTTCACCCGGCCAAAGGGGTGGCAGGGAGGGATGGGGCTGCAGAGGCACCTCTCACCTGCCCCACCCCACCCATGGCTCTGACTCACTCTGCTCTGTGTCCTGTGTCCCCAGCTCCAAGCCACATCCCCTGGGAAGCCTTTCCTCAGCTGGTGCTGGGAGGAGCGGGAAGGGATGGGGGGGGGGGCACCCCTGAGACACTGCCAGCCCCACAGCGGTGGCCCTGCATCCCGGGCCCCACACCCTGGTGCCCACTCAGCCCAGTGGGAAGCTTCCTGGATGGTGAGTCTGAGCCCTGAGGGATTTGGCTCTCTCAGTACCCCCTAGCACACAGCAGGGCCAGTGAGACCCTTGCACCACACTTTCTTGCCACAATGGGACAGAAAGGGGCAAAACCAACTTAGCCGAGACAGGCTGTTTCCCAGTGCAGAGGTTCCCTTGTCCTGTGGTTATTTGGTGCTTGAATTTGGCTCAGCTTCTCTGCCGACCATGGTGGGTCTGGCTGAGTGTGCAGCATCTAGCTAAAACCTCATACCCCGCCTTGGAGCTTAAAGCCCAGGACCCTCCCCACAGCTCCTCTGCTGCAGCAGTGCAGGGAGGGCACCTGTAGCATCCCAACAGTTTTACATACACAACCTCCAGCATCTTCCCTGCAGCTGCAGGAGGAGGTGGAAGTACATCTTGCTTGGAAGCACAGCTCCATCACTTGGGACAGGAGGGACCCATCCTCTCTTCTGTCAGGGCATGTGAGTGAACAACCCCCCTCTGGCTCCTCAGATCCCCCCTGCTGCCCCAAGCTCTGCGAGCAGCACGGGTCACTCCTTGCCCCCAGCCCCGATCCCCCCAAACAGGAGGCCACACACCCACGTCATCTTCAAAATAAAGTTTTATTCATTCGGTAACAATAACATTGAATCTGCACATCAGTGCACAAGTTCACATTTAAAAACAGCTGAGCACATCTGTCATAGAGTCTTTAGGGGAAAAGGGGACAATCCCAGCCACCAAGGAAGATCCAGGAGGGGCAGACGGAAGCACTTCCCTCCCCGGTTTGCAACTCCCCCCTCCAGCTGCCCAGCCCTGGGCGATCCCTACAAACCGGAACACAGACGTCACATCTCTGTAAAGGAAAATAAAAGGCACTGGCACCTTCTCTTGTGCCAACAGAGATGTCTGCAGCACGGGCTGGTAGCACCTCTGGTGGCACAGCTGGAGGGGCACCGAGCCCCCCGCCAGCCCAGGCCCTTCTGTGTCAGGCCAGAGCCTGCGCCTGCCCCACCCCAGCAAGGGCTTGGGGGGGGTCCCTCCCTTAAGGAGAGGAGGGGGGGGTTTGCGTGGAGCCAGGACCAGATTAAGGCAGGACGCACCCTGCGGGGAGCAGGGACCTGCGGCTCCTGGAGCCCCGGGAAGGCACAGTGCACCCGTGCCCATGGATTC
Organism: Acropternis orthonyx; assembly: GCA_035583155.1. Taxonomy (NCBI): domain Eukaryota; kingdom Metazoa; phylum Chordata; class Aves; order Passeriformes; family Rhinocryptidae; genus Acropternis; species Acropternis orthonyx. The sequence goes on along the minus strand of JAWWEU010000050.1, from coordinate 4,251,855 downwards.
CAGGCAGGCCCCGGAGCCGGCGGAGCTGGGCAGGGTTCCCTTCCACCAGGCTCTTGCTGGCAGAGGGACACGGAGCTAATCCCTGTCCCGTTTAACATCCAAGCGATCCAGAAGCAACATCACCTCCTGCCACCGACTGGGACCGTGCCCCAGGATGGGGCTGAAAGGGGAGAGATTTGTACATGTCACAACTTCCCAGGCAGACCGGACACACTCACACGCACACTCACACACGCTCACAGACACTCACACACGCACCATCGAGTGCAACAGAACGCAGTGTAGAACCAGCTCCAGGCCCACGCAATCCGTCTGTGCAAGGCTCACAGGGTACAGTACGGCCGAGACAGGGGGGCGGCGGCTGGGCTATTGTACAGGAGTCAATGTAAACAATAAAGCGTCCTCCGAGAGGCTGCGCAAGAGACCAAACAACAGTTGCTTTGTACAAAAATGCCCTTAAAACACGTTTCTCCTAAACCCCCTCCCTCTGTGAGGCTTGTCAGCTGCTGAGCACCCTGGAGGTGCTGCTCCCTGTGGTGCTCAGCGGATCACAAGCAGCTCTCGAGGGGTGGCTGCAGGAACCAGGAGCGAGTCGCCACTCTCCCATGAGCCACCAGCACAGAGAAAGGGACAATTGTCCCCAGGCTGAGACCTCTGATGCCAGGGACTCAGTGGTTTCATTGCCCAGACACTGGTTAAGGAGGTCCAGGCCCCTCCAGTCCATTTCCATCCTGCCATCCTGCTCAGAGCCTCCAGACCTCCAAGGCCTTCATCACTCTGCAAGAGAACCACCATCCCTGACTCCCTCTGCCTGTCCACAGCCCTCCCAGAGAAAAACCAGTTGTGCTGGGCCAGAGCCCAGGACAAGGGGACAGAAAAACACCTCCCTGCAGGGGCCTCTGGCCCTTTGCTGCTCTCCTCAGCTGAAGCACCAGGAGAGCAGCTGAGTATTGGAAGGAAGCAGCATTTCTGGTCTGCACAGAAGACCCTTCCTAGAGGGCGTTCTCCTGAGATCAAGCTGGGCAAAGAAACCCAATCCTCTTCCTCCTGCCTTCTCAAGGGAGCAAATTTCACACAGGGCTTTCCCCTCCCCAGCAGATCCTTGTCACCAGGACACGCTGACAGCCAAGCCTGCTTCCTCCAGCGCAGGGCAGGCTTGGTGGCAATCCACCCCTTCCGCCCGCGGAGGGGCAGGCAGGCATGTCCTTGGGGCCAGAACAGTGGGCAGGGGGCCTGGGGGAGGCAAGGACTGAATCTGTCCTTCACAAGATGACATGAGCCACTTGGCCTCGCCACCGTGTCTGCCCAGCTCTGGAGCCAGCTGGAGCAGGCTAAGAGAAGCCACATGTCTTTCAGTGTCCCAAAGAAGCAACTGGCTTCCCAGGCCAGGGGTTTAGGTGACTTCTAGTGACTGAAATGGCCTGGGATGATGCGGTATTTGACCCATGACAGGGCTGTGCTCCAGCCCACAGTGAGCACGGGCAGCAAGATCCCCCCAGAGCTCCTGGGGTGCTCCTGGGAAAGGGAGGGATAGTGCTCGTGGCTGTTGAAGCACAGGCGAACTCACAGACCTGTGCCCGTGCCGCCAAGCAGCACAGGAGGATCCCTGGGAGCTACAGGAGTGCAGCAAGGTAGGATTACCTTGCCAACTGCCAGGCTGCCCTCTGCTGCCAGCTGCAGCAAGCTGGGGGTCACGGACACCCCTTCCCCAGGGAAAGCACATGCTGCTTCCCAATACTCCACAGCGCTCCAGGGCTGGGCACGCCTCTCCAGCTCAAAGTGAGTTTGTCCCATCAGAGTCTACAAGCTCTGCAGCATCAGCACTGCTTTCCAGGCACGGCCTTGGCTGCTGCTCCTCCCACACTGTGTCTCTCCATGCTGGGCTTCAGCAGTTGGAGCCATTCTGCATCTTCTCTGTGCTCTGTTCCTCCCCAGAGGGCAGTTCTGGGCACAAGCCAAACACCAGCTCTGACAGGACTTGCCACAGGACTGCAAACAGGACCCAGAACTCCCCTGCCAAGTGCCTTTCCCTCTGCTCCTACTGCACATGGACAACTTGCTGATACACACAGCTGGAAACGAGGGGCTTTGATTTAGCCAAATTGTTCAGAAACCACTAAACAATTTGCTAAAATTTGGAGCAGACCCTTCAAACACAGTTTCTCCAGGGAAGCAAGAACCTGCAGAATGGCTCGGAACCTGCTGATGGCTTTCCACATCCCCCTGGCAGTTCTGGACCCAGCTTCAAGCAGGAGGGAGACAGGCAGATACACAGTGGGATAACAGGGGCTCACACAGGACTGGAGGAGAAGGGACACATTTGGCAAAGGCCAGCATCGAGGCTCACTTTTGGAAAGGGAAGACAGCTTACAATGCCGAATCCCCTCCCGTGTCTGTGCAGATCACAACAAACAGCACTGAGTTTGAGTTGGGTGGGTTTGTTTTCCAGTTTGCAGAATGCAGTCTTGCCCTTTTTTAAAAACCCCATAGAAACAACACAAAAAAACCCCTCATATAAATATCATATATACAATTTAGGAAAAAAAAAAAAAAGAAAAAAACTTTCAGAAAAGATCTTCCCTCTGGGTTGAGAGTTGGGAGTGACAGCAGAGAGGACAAAGCTTTGCATTAAGGGCAGTATGTCATGTAACAGTGCTAACAGGTCAAGATTTGGGAGCAACCAGAAATGCCTGTGAGCACAGCAGAGGTGAGAGGGAAACTCAGGCAGCATGAGAACAGCTTTTGGGCAGAGAGGAGACAGCAGGAGGGCAGAGGACAGATGATATGGCCATGAACTTGGAAGGCCCACAGCAGTATTCAAGTAATGGGAGGGTTAAAACCCTAATGAGGCGTTTATTTTAAAAGAACACTCTGGCTTTGGGGGTAGAGGTGAGCTTGGCAGCTCATGGAGGAGCTCTGCCCCACCTCACCACAGAACAGGGCTCTGTGTGCCCCCCAGCAGGTGAGGAGTGCAGGGCTTGGTGCTGCTCAGGGCTACTGGAGCCCACCCCTTGGGAGGATTTACCTCCATGTGCTCCTTTTGGGGAAGCACTGGCTGAACTGAGCCCGGAGGGTTTGCCCTCAAGCAGCTCTGTGAGGGAATCTGCCAGCATGGTGGAGTTCCAGTTTGCAGAAATAAAAAGGCCAAAGGGACCTTGGCACAGCCTTCACATTTATGGGGGCTCCCACCCCACCAACTGCCCAGCACCATTTCAAGGCATGGGGAAAATTCAAGTTAGGAACTAGGATCTGGTTCTAAGCAAAACTCCACCTTGCCAAAGCAAGCCAACATCAATTTTTGCATGATAAAGGTGTTCTTTTAAAACAAACTAAAAAAACAAAAAATAAAAAAAAAAAGAACATTTGAGGTTATCTGAGTTAAAAAAATTAAAAAAACCCAAACAGTCCTGCAGTCGGAGTCACACACTGAAGAACCAACCCACACCTACATGCGCCAGGAACAGTAAAATGACAATATATATAAAATTAACCAATAAAGTGCATGTTCCTTATATTACACTTGCCCCTTGCGTGAAAGCAACACCATGGGTTCTGAGTGAGAAATCACAGCCAAGGGCCCAGGATCACATCGTGTTGTAGAGGGGATTGGTTGTCCGCTTTTTCTCATTGGTCTTTTTGAGCCTCCTCAGAGGGTGAGTTCTCCCGTGCTGCTGCCGAGGTGCAACAGCCAGACCTGGAGCTGGAGACAAGGAGTCCAGGACCTGCACCTGGAGCAGTGGAGGACCCTCCTCAGAGCTAGTCCACGTCAGATCCGTGCTGGAGCACAAACTCTGCTGGCTGGAGCCGCACTCTTTGGCGTACTGAGCCAGCGGCCTCTCCACCGGCTTGCTCTGGGCAATGCACTCGGCTGTTCTGAGCTGTTCCACAAAATGCTTAGTGGGCTCTGGGGAGGAAAGACGGTGCTTTCCACACGTGCCTTCTGAGCCCCTCTCTAACCTTCCCCCGCAGAAGCCTCGACCGAGGGCAACGCAGGTGAGCAGCACCGGGTTGGCATCGGAAGACGCTGCCTCCCTCTCATACAGGTCGTCCTTGCAGAGGTCCAGGCAGTCCAGTTTGGCCAAGGATGCCGAGCGTTTCATGTGGGAGGGCGTGGTGAGCCCCGCGTGCCGGATCCGAGCCTCTATCTCCTTTGCTCGCTGCCTGACCAGCCCGGGGCTGCTGCTGCGCTCCTCCACGCTGCGGCTGCCGGGGCTGTGCGGGAGGCTGTAGCACAGGAACGAGATGTCCAGGAGGTCCATGTTTTCGGTATGCTGGCTGGTGGAGTCCTCACTGCTCAGCTGCCTCGAGATGCCAGCACTGTCCCCGCAGAGAGGTTTGGATGGGTCCCTGAATGGCAGAGTCGTGTCTCCCTCGACACCACACGGCGTGACCGGCTCATCCTCTGTACCCGTGCTCTGCTCAGTGACACCTTCCAGGTGAATTACGTAGGGGTAAGGGGAGCAGTCGAGGCTGGCTGAAGGTGTAGAGGTCACTTGGGCAGAGGGAGAGGCAGCACTGAGGTCAGCAGATAACCCAGCACCTTCCTCACTGGGGCTGCCCATGGTGAGGGTGGTCTGCTTGCGTACCAGGTGCTCTGGTGGCAAGATATCCATCAGAGCTCCAAGACAGGTTGGAGCCTCCTCCAAGCAAACTGAAGGGTTCAAGTTTTCATCTAAAGATGGGATGGCTGCGGCCAGCCTGCCCTGCTCACAGCTTGTGTCGGGGCACTGCCCTGCAGACTTGACCATGGGAGTGTATTCGATGATTTCGATTCTCTTTGGGAGGAGGGAGGGCAGGGGTGGCTCCTCCGTCCCATCAAACGCAACCACTGTCCTGTGCTCCTGTGCCACTCCCTCCTGCCCTGGGCTGGGCTCTGCAGGCAGGGATTCCTGCACAGGAGGGGCCAGGGGTGCAGGCAGGTGTCTGCCTGCAAGCAGCTCTGCCCCGGGAGGCGGCAGTGGCTCCTCAGTGCCCTGGCCCTGTGCCCTGTCACCCTCAGGAGGCAGCTCCGGGGCCGGCTCCTCGCTCCTCCCCCGTGGCAGGAGCTCGGCGGCAGGAGAGTCGTTCCTGGAGTTCTTGCGGGTGGGTAAGGGGCAGGCTGGGGCTGTGTGCTGGTGCTCCTGCTCCTGCCTCAAGCGCTCCTCGAACTCCAGCGTGGCTCTGCGGACGGAACCGGGGCACCACTTGGGCTCAGGGTTGACGGAGCCACGAGGCTCTTGCTCCCCTGCAGAGCTGCTTTCCTCCAGGTCTGATTTACCACAGGAACGTTGCAGGGAGGGGGCAGCTTCTTGCTCAGCTGGAAGAGGGTCCTTCTCCTTTTCCTGGTGTCCCACACAAGCTCCTTCACTCTGTTCCACCCTTTCCGATGCCCAAATCACCTCCACTGGCAGGTCATGCACCGTGTTCCTCTTTGGCGTCTGGCTGAGGTTGGCTGAACCCTCTTTCTGCTGGGCAGGTCCTGCTCCCTGGTTGATTGACTCGATCTCTGTGATAATTTCCTTCACAGAAATGGCATTTTCCGAGTGGGATCTTGTGAGATGACCCGCAGTAGTCAGCTCAGGGACCTCCTGCAACACACAAACAGGAGAAAGTGGATCAGCTGCACTGACACAGTGCAACGGCAGCAGCTTAAAGGAGATGGGGTACACATCCCAAAGGAACAAAAAGGCATGTGCCAGTGTGTGTGAAGATAGATCACAAGAGCAGTGATCACTAATGTAAATGCATTACTGTTGCTGAGACAGAATTTAACATACTCTAGGCTGGATTTTCACTATTTTCACTTACACTGAGATTTAAGAACTTCTATTAATTGTCATGAACTTCTAGGAAAATTTAGCTTTTTTTTTCATAAAAAAGAAAAATCCAGTTAACAAAAGGAATCCTAATGCTGCTAGAAGTGCAGTTTTGAACTGAAAGCATGACAGATTCTGTTCACATACAGAGTGAACAGAAGTACAGCAGAAAGAATGACCGAGTGCTGAAACGCTCTGGTTTCCCAGAGGGAAATGGCCAGAGAGGCTCCCCATCCCCACAGACACTGCCAAACCAACAGAGAGAGCACTGGCCTATTGTATTTGGAAGAGCCTTACTGCCTCACATGGAGATGGAAAGGATTCAAGCAATGCAGTGTGGAATTAAAATAAGAGAGGCTCCCAGAAAATGATGGCCCCGGACATCATCAATCCCTGTGAGAGTCCTGGAGGCTGGAAAGCAATTACCTAAATTTAGAGGTTACTAAATTTTGTTCAGGACCATCTCTCTACCCAGGAGAGAAGTGAGCCATGACATGTTCAATCTCATCATTCCAGATCTGGACAGGCTCATTTCTTCCTCCAGCAGTGGAAGCTCTACATCTGCCTTGATTTACCACCCCAGTGCTGGTGCTTCCCAACCACGGAAATGTGCCGGTTTTGCCCCATTCTTTGCTGGATGTCTCAAATCAGATAAATATCCATGCAGGTTTGGGACACTGGCTGGGCTTGGCTGTGCAGGGTCCAGCTGCATTAGTGGGTCAAGTCCCACCTTTCTGCTGTCCTGATGCAAAACTCAAAAATAAGTTTCTCACGAGAACAGCACAGCAGGTCAGGTCAAGGTCGGCTCAGCCAGTGCCCTGCCAATGCCAGCAAGCTGATGTTTAAGGAAAAAGTGCAGAAAACGGCAAGTATCTAAAAGTGAAGGAAGAGGGAAGCATCCAGCAATCCCTCCCCAAAGAGCCATCCTGTCCAGCAAAAGCAGGGCTAGAAAATCCCATTCACAGCCTGCCCAGAGCAGGAGAACTGCCCATGGACAGGTTTGAACAGCAGTTCCTATAAAAACAAGCAAGCCATTTTAACCTTTTGCTGTTCTTCATCTGTGGAAGAGTCATCTGATGCCTGAGGAGAGTTTCCAGAGCTGTTCCTTCGAGCATCTGCACCCCCATCCACAGCAGGCGGCGCTTCCAGCATGGGCACCCTGGAGACTCCGTTCCTTCCACTGCCTTGCTCCTCTGGCCTGGAATGGGAGAAGGTGCGTGACCGGCTCTCCTGGGAAAGCTCCACGAATTTCTCCAAAGCACTGAAGAAATCGATCCTGTCTGTACTGAGGTCTGCCACTTCAGGCTGAGGATTCTGTTGGAGGCTTGGGGAATTTTGGTTTGGAGACTGAGGAAAGTCTTTCAAGCATGAAGTGAATTCTTCCATGGGAACCAAGTGCACGTTCATATCAGGCTTAAGGGCATCTTTTTCTAGATCGTCCACTGTCAAGTCAGGAAACTCTGTTATTTCCAAGGGGTGCTGCAGCTGCATTAAGGCCTCAGAAGTATGGCAGTTATCAGGGGGCACAGAGTCCACACAACAGCCCGCCGTACAGCCATTGATATTGTTCAGGTTCAGCTTGTCCTCCATCTGCTCAGCGCGGAAGTCTCGGCATGTGAACTCTAAGTGGATCCTTCTCTCCTTCACACACACGTCCTCCGTCACATCTGCATCCTCTGGGAGCTGCTGCTCCCTCTCCAGCTCGGCTGAGTAGATGGGGGGTACGGGCTGCTGGTTGTCGTTGGGCTTCGCCTCCGAGATGCGGTCAGCCGAGGTGGTGATCTCCTTCTTGTTCAGCTCCAGTCCGGACTTGCAGATGGGCTCGTGGTGATCCGAGAGGTCGCTGTCGGAGTGCGAGCGCCACAGCTTGTTGTGCCGCTGTTTGCTGCGGGAAGGAGAGCAAACAAAACCACTGAGCACTTTTCATGTACCAGAGCCAGGCCCGCCTTGCTGTAGGAGGATACAACCCACATGAAAAACCGTGCCAAAGTGACCCCAACTGCAGCTGCACCCAAACAGTTCAGGGCCAAACCCACTGCTGGAGAGGTTGATCCAATAATGAGTCACCTCCCAGGAGCTAAATCCCACGGCACCATCCTGCTCCCCAGCAGTGTTGGATCAGTCCACTCAACAAATGCAATGCTTAATCAGCTACAGAATTTAGTCCTTTCTCAGCCAGCAAGCACTTTTCCATTTTCTAGCAGGTGAGCCATGACCAGAAGAGACAAGATCCCTTGTCCTGGACACAAGTGGGTGGTGGACACTGAATGATGATCAATTTCCCCCATGGCTCCTTCTTTGAGCAGCTTCAGTGATCAATAACTGTCTCTGGTGACTGAGGGGTAGGGTGGGGTGAATGGACGTGGGTGTGTGTAAAACACACAAGATATCCTCAACAGTAAACAAACAGCCCAAACCACCACCCACCTTCCACAGGAAGGAAGCTCAAGAGTTCTCCAGCTCCTGGAAAGCCCCTTTAGGAAGGTCTGAGCACCTGTCAGTGGCATTGCATCACCCCCTTCACCTCCAAACGCTAAAACCCCCAGCCCATGCCTGGAGGCATCTCCTCACCGTGGAAGCCCAGAGCTACCCCAGTCTGCCAGGGTTTGCCGGCCACAGGGATGTGCTTCCACCCACTGCCCCTAGGAGGAACACAGAAACCACAGAAACCTCCTTGGAGCTGCAGGAGACCTTGCAAAACCCCTCAGTACCTCACTAGCGTGAGCAGGCGCTCCCAGACACATCCACTGGCTGCTGTAAGTTAATTAACAGATGCTATTGAGCTAATTAGCATGTGTCAGTTTAGTTGTGGGTGCCCAACAGCTAAGGAAAATAATCCACTGCAGATTCAGCTTTCCCAACCCCATAATCAGTAACAACTTTCACGTGTGACACAGGGCAGAGTCAGACCCTTTCAGAGGAGAGGAGGGTCAAGATCAGAGGCCAGACACTGTTCTGGGGTGTACGAGCTCTCTCTCTGCTGGGTTTTGGAGCACAGTCTGACACTGGCAGCAGAAACAGGCTTGTCCCTGAGGCAGGTTCTTGCAGGGGCTCTGTATGGGATGTCAGAGATTTCTGCTCAGATAACCTGGGGAGCTGTGGGCACTTCAGTGCTCAAGCCCAGCTCTCTGCAGCACATCCGAATTTTAAATTCAGAATCACCCTCATGTGTGAGCAAACCAGACTTGACTGGCACCAATCTGAGAATCGAAACAGATGCCAAGCACCACTGGGAGAGGTGTGCTGTGTTACCTTCCAACCTCACACTTCCTCCAGCCTTACAGTCTGCATGAGGTGCTTGAAGCAGGGTCAGAGAACAGGAGCCCATGTCCCTTCCCAGAACCCACAGCTGCCTCTTGACTTTCCTGGGCAACATTCCTGGCACTTGTGCCCACACCGACTTTGGACCAGGAGCTCCCCAAACCTCCCACCAGCTCTCCAGGCTTGGGTATAAAACTACTGCTGTTGCTCCACAAGCTGCACAAGTCACAGGAGATCCCAGACACTGTTTTCCTGTAACTTATCCATAACTAATAACAGAAACAGGCTTGGCTCAGCCTTGCTGTGTTTATCAACAGAGGGAGGGGACAGTTTAACTAACCCCAGGAAGTATGACAGTCCCAAAGAGCAAAACATGCTTGTTGTTGTGACTAAAAGCAGGCAGGGGGTTTTCATTTTACAGCTGGAAAACATATCCCAGTTGCTATAACCCCAACACAAAACCGTAACTAGATAGTGTGAGCACATGGCTGCCCTCACATACCATCCCCCTGAAATCGGAGCAGTCACATGAGTGGCAATCTGTTGTTTTTTTGTGTTTGTTTTTTTTTACCTGTCCTGGAATACCACGGCAATAAACAAGGCAGCCAGAGGGCAAAGCTAAATAACACAGAGAAGAAAGAGGGAAAGTGGCAATTTGGAGCTGAGAGGGGAACTGAATAAAGAGGGACTGTTCCTGTAGCACGAGGGGACATTCCTTGCTTCAGTGAAGCTTCATTTACTGCAGGCTTTTTCATCCTACACAGATGTAATGCACTGCTCTTGCATTTTTTAAAGCCTCACAAGCAATCCTGTTTGTGCCATTGTACAGGGACTTGCAGAGTAGGTCAGGAGCAGTGGTGTGCTTCGGTGGGAGGGGAGCCACACACCATATAAATGACAGCAGCAAGAAAGATTTGCCTCTGAAAAATAAAATACTAGAAGACAGGGGAAAAAAAATTATCCATAACCAAAATGTTTGTGTACAGGGTGGCTTTGCAGGTGTGCCAGACTGGCAGAGTACGTAAACCAACTGCAGGCTGAAGGCTTTAAGGATCACAGAATATTCTGAGTTGGAAGGGACCCACGAGGATCTTGAAGTTCAGCTCTTCAGTGAATGGCCCTCGAGAGACTGAAACCACAACCCTGGCATTATGAGCACCAGGCTCTAACCAACTGAGCTAATCTCAGGTCATACATGTGAAATACCACCTGCTCCCAGCCCAGGGCTCCTCACAGGTGTTCACCCACCTGTTGTTGGTGTGTTTTTCACATCTAAAAAGGGTATTTTTCTCCATCCCGGTGAGATCTAATTTCCCAGTCTACTCAATGAACACCACACTGCTCAGGTCATCTCTAGCCCTGAGTTAGCACTGACCTTTACTAACTGGTGCCAGCAGCATGTTTGGTGCCACGAGGCACCAAAGGCAGGTGTAGTGTCTGTCTTGATGGGTTTTAGTCCAGAAGAGCACGATTTTTTAAAGTATCTATTCCGCTGCCATCTATCCTGAGATTTGAAACTACTTGGCTGCTTTTTAGAGAGAAAGCAGATCGTTCTGGCAGTCAGTGTTTGGGGAGCAGGGGGAGAGGTGGAGAATGAAGATTCTGTCCGTGCACCAGGAGAGGGAATAAGCTGGGAGGAGCTCAAAGGGTTACTAATCTGTGCAGAGAGGGAAGGAGGAAGCACACTTCAGTGATAGGGGAGCTTACACCAAAGGGTTTGGCGTAAAAACTGGGAATCCAAACCTGGCCCAGCAGCAAAGACAGTCAGACTGCTGGGAGCAAGCAGAGAGCAAAGGAGGAAGGATAAGTCATTAGAATGAAAGGGAAGGGAGGGCTTTGCAAGTAGGTAGAATAGATTCAAAAGGACAAAACCAAGCAGGGGGCAGAGGTGAGAAACAAGCCCTAAAGAGAGCATGAGTGCCTGAGCTGCTGCAAGTAACAGCATGTAAGACATGTAGATGTGACACCTGAGGACAGGGTTTAGTGATTGGCTTGGCAGTGGTAGGGCACTGGTTGGACTCCATGATCTTAAAGCTCTTTTCCAACTAAGTGATTCCGTAAGAAGCAGGCACCTTCCAACAGCACCAAGAAGCTTTGACATTTACTATTTACTTTGGTCCAAACTTGCTAAGAGCCACCTCCTGTGGCAGGAGGCTCAGCCTGGGTAACTCTGCTTGCTGCAGATCTGCTCCCTGGAAAGGCACACCAGGATCCCAAACAAAACACCGTAATCTGGCAAAACAGAGTATCACTACCTCCTTCCAGCTGATCACGTGAACACATTGCTTAACACAGCTTAGAAACATGAAATATTTATGTCTTTTTGCTAGTCAGGTGATAGGCTTGGGAATTACAACACTCTTGCCCATACCCAGGCCCAGCTCCAGACCAGCCTCAGGACTCCAGGCAGGAATAAACACCGCTGTTGCAATGCACAGAACATCCTGTCCCCTCCCCTCACACCAACACTTACCCAAGGGATCTAAATAAAACCAGACCAGCTGCTGAGGAGGGGCATGTTCAACAGGGAACTGCGAGGCTGTGATGGGGGGAGACAGAGCGAGCTCCCCGCCAAGTGATGTTACAAGCAACAGGGACATCCTTCATCTCTGCTGGAGCCTGCACAGCTCTGTATGCTGTGCTCAGATGGCACTTCATGGGATGCTACTCTCCAAAAAACAGACATCCTAGAAGTCAAAGAGCCACCTAAAGGCTCTTGGTTACGCCCGTTTTCCCAGGCTCAGCTGAGATAACCCATGAAAACCAAGTGCCATGATTGCCAAGACGATCCCACGCTTACATAACACAGTGATGGAAGCTCTAATTAAAACAATGGAGCCAACCATTTCAGTGTTATGCCTTCACATGGATAATGAGGATCATTGCTTCCGCTCACCTGGCCAGCAGGATCCCCTGGTACTCCTCCAGCTGCCGCATGAAGCTGGGGTTGGGCTTGGTGACGGTGCGCCGTTCCTTCACGTAGTCGTACGCCCTGTCCAGGTTCCAGCCGTACTCCTTCATGGCGTAGGCGATCACCGTGGACGCCGAGCGGCTCACCCCCATCTTGCAGTGCACCAGGCACTTAGAACCATCTTTCCTGAAGCAGAAGGAAGACAAAAGAGGATCATTACACAGAAAACATGGCTTCTGAGAAGCTTAAGCGAACAGCAGCTTCTTTGTCAGAGCATTATCAAACGGGTTTTCAACCCTGGCCACAGTTGAAGTCTGGGATGTGATCTGATAATCCAATTTACAAACTAGAGCAAGACCCACAAAGACAGTGAAGAACATGGTCTTATTAATACTCTTAACAGATTTTGTTACAGCAGCTCTTCTGAAGGTGTTATTGCAAAGTTGACAAACACAGAAATGTACAAAGACCTCTAAAGACTAACATGGCATCTTTGAGCTCAGCCCAAGTGGCCTGCTTGTATCAAGCAGTATTCCAAATAAAAAGAGCACCTATCCCACAAACATGATGCCACCGTTTAGAAACACATCCCATGAAGATACTGAGCAGTTCAGGGCAGCCTCTAGCATAGAGATTTTCTTCTACTGCAAACTTTGGACAGCTTATTATTAGGTTTGTTGACTGGCTGGACAAGACCAACACTGCCTTAACCAGGTGTTTGAACCTTCACCTAGCTAGGAGACAGAAAACTACAAAATGAAAATGCTCTGATTCTGTGTATGCAAGGAGGAAAAGTAGTTACGAAAATCAGTAGGAAAATATAAAATGCTTAATACGCCTTCTAAATGTGTCTGTTCTGCCCTGAAAAAACTTACTTTGCCTTGGAGATGAACTTGTAAGTGTCATTCCAGTAAGCCAGAAGATCTGTTGCTTCTTCATCATAAACCCGAATATTGTGGTATTCAAAGAGCCCAGGGAAGAAGTTGTCTATTTCTCGAGTCACGTTCAAAATATACCTCACCCTGCATGGAAACAGAGAGGAAACACAGCAAGTTCAGAGAGATGTCACACTGCTCCACTGCCTTGTTTTGCTTTGCAAGGGGCATTTGAAAGTGCAGTCTTGAACAAACTTCCTGGGAAAGCAGGAATTAATGTAAAGAAGCAGCAGCTAACACAGACAAAAGGTTTTGCCGAGCAGTTTAGGGCCTGGTAACAGGACTGCCATCCATGCTAGATAGAAACCTCCTCTGCAGCATGCCAGGTAACACTGCCCACCACCTCTATTCTACATGTCAGCAGCATTTGTGTCACAGGAGCTCCTGCACAGACTGTTCAATTAATGTCTGCACACTTTCTTTGTGAATCTCTCCTGCTGCTGCACCAAAACCACAGGAAGATGGAAGACATAAGCTCTTAAATAACACCAGAGCTAAACAAATGCACAAAATAAGTACAGAGAGATGTAACAGACAATAAGCCACTGGGGAGGATTTATTTCTTATCCCTAAATTTTCTGGAAAGGAAACTGCTAGAGAAAGAGTATGGTATTTATGTACACTACACTCAGTAATTTTAGCCCTGAGGGTTACTCGTAAGATGCTTATGTAATACACTCATGCTGGGATATCAGACAGAACAAGGGCACTGCAAGGGAGTGACATCCCTTTTCCCAAGCAGGTATGAGACTGCTGGCAGTCCAGGAGGACCTGCTGGACTCAAGGAAGCTGCGGCAGACCCTGAGCTCAGCAAGAAGAGCCAATTTTGCCAGGCTGAATTTCTGAGCTACAGAAGTATGCTATTAATTCAGCAGCATGATTGCTTTATTCCACTGGATTGGGATAAGTAAGCCGAACCCATAAACAATTATTTAATTACAAAATCTTAGTGCTTAGATCCACCTGGTCTGGAGAAGGATACTCTTAAGTTTACACTTGAAAGGCAGAAAAGGCAAGAGCCAGAGGCATCAGTGCTCAGCCTGAGAGCTACAGGGCTTTACTCCCTCCTGGGCCCCCCTCCCAGCAACAAGTGCTCTCCTCTGTGCCTCCCTTCCTGCCACAGCCCCCGAGCCCGAAGCGCCTCCGCAATCAGCCCAGAACAGCGGGCTGGGGCCGAGGGCACGGGGCCAACTGTGCTCAGGAACTGTAGCTTTTACTGCTTATAGCTGTGAGATTGCTGCCTTCCTTTGTTCTCCTCGGGGACATTAGTCAAGGTCAGGGAATAAGATTTTTGTACTTTAAGGGTGCCTGTCTGTGGGACATGGAGTTTGCAGGAAGCAAGAGCTTGTTTGGATCTGCAAAGCCTTTAGTAAGACTGAGGTTACACAGCAGGTATGGAAGAGAGCTTGTTGCTTAGACAAGTGTTAAGGCCAGGCTCTTGCTTTTAAGCTGATGGCCTGAAGCTACTTACCCTCTGTTCTGCAAGTCTTCCAAATTGGAGGCATTCCATTCTGAACCCTGCAGGGAAAAGATGCAAAGGGACACATCAGGGAGAAGGAAGGCATGGCCAGGCAACTAGTGGAGGGAGAGATTGCCAGCACTGAACTGGAAGAGGAAGCTGGCCAGCCAAGTGTTGGATAGCTGGGGGTCTTTTGAGTACAGGGGTACACAGCAGAGTGGTACCAGGGCTGATGTTCAGCCCCTTCTCTCACTCCATTAACCATCTCTTCTGAAACAAGAAGTAGCTCTGCAAAGCAGGGGCCCAGCACCATAAGCTGGCACCTTCTGCAAACTGCTGACAAATCATCCTCAGCAAGACAAGACCACTCCACCCTTTCCCTGGAGGCTGCTGCCAGTTCTGCCACACAGAAGAGAAACTGCCTGCATTTAAAAGCCATCCAGGTGCTCTTTATACATGAAACACCCATCTCGCACATCAAAGGCAGCAACACCATAACCTCACTGGGGTTACACCTCTCCATGTTCAAAGCCTGTGTGAGCAGAGACATGAACACATTTAACCCTGGCCAGCTAGCCCTGTTCTCTGCAGCACACACAGGGCTCCGAGCTGCTTGCTTCCTGCTCAAACACTGACCTCAGCGAGGACAAAACCACTCTGCCTTCAAAATTTAAGGTGCACAAGCATCTGCTTTCCCTGGCTCCCAAATGGAAAGGTGGTTCATATGGAGGAAGCAACAGGGACCCAGGCAACAATTCCATCAGTGCAGAGAGCCCTGCTCACAGCTGCTCCCACAGCACGACACAGGCTTCCACCTCGCCCCAGGGCCAGGAGAGGCACAGCCAGGCCCTTGGGTGTACCCACCCTCAGCCTGAGAGCCAGAACGTCCCAGGCTTGCAGCAGCAGCAGTGTCCACCCAAAGGATGGGTTGCTGCTTGCCCAGAAAGCCTGCACAGGCACCCTGAGCCTGAGATGGGGGAGCTCCAAGAGCTCTGACTCACAGACAGGCACTGGCAGTCAGGGCAGCCCTTGCAGACAGTTTGGGCACCCACAGCGAAGGGCTGTGTAGGTTCTTGCTATTCAGTGTCTGCCCATAAATTTTGAACATATTTACCCAAGCCCCCCAGACTCAGCTCATGTTGTCTTTTTCTAGACAAGGAAGAGTAATTTAATTCAGGCCTGGGAACCACCAGTTTCCACAGGTATGGAGAACAACGCCTTAGGGGTGAAAGCCTTTTCTGGTATCCTTTGATCCATAATTACCAACATCATCAGGTCTCTCATTTCCTGCTTTGTTATTCTAGCACTCCCAAAGTGGGATCCCACAGGGCTCTTGCCTCCTTCCAGAGCCCTCACAGGCAGTGGACACACTCACGAGTGAAGCTGGTGCCCAGTCCCAGCAGCACTGCTCCCACTGCAGCAGCTGCTTTGCAAATACTCCTATTCCACACATGAGCCACAGCTCTTCTCCTTGGTGCTGCCTCCAAGCCTTGTTTTAAGGCCTTCTTCCCATTAAATGCACTCAGAGCCAAGACTCCAAGCCCTGCAGCAGACCAAACTGCCTGTACAGCTTTGGAACAGCGCCGTAAGCCTGCAACAGGTCTCGCTCTCCTTACAACACACAATCTGCAAAAAAACCAACCCATTACATCGTAGGTGCTTTAAGTTTCCTGGCTCTACCCCAGCGTGGTATCCTGGGGGCGCTCACATTAACACAGACCATCCCTTCTGAGCTGGAGACTGGGAGAGGCCGTCTCCACTTGGAAAGACCAGCTGGTCCAAGAGGAATGGCTTTGTGTAAAGCTGAGCCAACCTCATAGGCCAGACAGCCCAACCAAACCCGCGTCCGTCGCTCCGGGGCTGGGAAATCCAGCGGAGCGCTGACTCACCACAAGGAGCTGCAGTAATTAGACAGGCCCCAGCAGCAATGAAAGGCAACTAGGCAAGCAAAACATTAAACAGCAAAATGTTTATGTTTCCTTAAGTGACTTATCTCCAGGATTCTTTGTTATGCTCCTCTGTTGCTTCTGGATCACAGGAACTCAGAGCTCTCCATGTTACAAGAGCATCATTCCACCTGAATGTCACACAGCTCTCCCCAACAGCTCCCCTCCCTCTTTGTTGTAGTTATGCCCTTCCCAAACAGACATATAATCCAAGAACTTGGTGTGTGGGTACCCCGGACAGTTAAAGCCACAAAGCTGCTCTTACATTAACACAAACAGCACTGAAAAATAGTTTAAATTAAGATTTTCCCCTTTCATCCACTAGTGACAGCATCTACTGCTTGGCTGGTGCTACACGGCAGAGTTTAGTACAGCCAAAAAGCCAGGCTGCTCTTGTTCAGCAGCACTAGTGTCATGCTTAAGAGTACATGAGCCCAGGATCAACCAACATCTCCTTCAGAATTCCTTTAACTTCCTCCAGGGCCCCTGTGTCAGCCAAGACAGAGAAGTGTTAGGCCTGTCTGCTCTTGAATTCACTGTTACACTTACCAAGAAGACATGATCAAATATCTGCGTGGGGCTGTCCATCTGCCCAAGGATCACTATCATTTCATTGTCAATGAACTCTTTGAACTCCCGCAGGTTACACACCATCTGCATCTCCAGCTCCGTGCGTATCTGGATGGGGAGGAGGGACACAAGGAAGCCATCTGAAGCTTTTGTTCTGACCTTTCCTCATGCCATAAAGGACAGAGCTCTCTAGTTTGCACAACAGCACTTCCAGTGCTGCTCCCTCACCACTCACCTCTTTTGAAGTGATGTTCTCCAAATCTTTTTGCATCATGATTTCCCTTAACTTAGTCTTAATTAGTCGTTCCGTGCGTTCCCGCTCAGTTGGGCTAATCAGAAGAAAGCAACAGTCACTGGGAGGGGAAACAAACTGGACTCGTGGCACTTTTAAAATAGGTATTGTATAGACTGGATACTCTGTGGAGTCTCAGATTCTCACTCTGCATCCCCCCAGCGTGTCCTCAGATGCAGGGAATTCAGGTGACTGTAAAGCCCAGTTTAGATTCCCAGTTGTATATGAAAGACACCAACTGAATGCTTCTAATCCACTGTAGTCATCCAGAGAACCTCTGGTATTTGGTAAAATTTAAATTGGGAAGGCTGCATTATACCCTCTGGAGCAATATCTGAGCCTCTCCCTACCTTTCTTGGAAAGGTAACAGCTCCAAAACTCCTTACATGGAGAGACGAGGGCAGCTGAGCCTCTGCATTCCTCCTGCCTCTGCTGCCAGGGGCCTTATCACCAGCTGCAAAAATAGCCCCACTAACACCAGGGGAAGCTGCAGCAGAGCAGCAGCACAGGGCTGGCTCCCCCAGCATCTGCACAAGAGACCCAGCAGTGGCATCTTGCACCACCTTCCCCTTTCTCTGGAAGGCTGCCAGGATGGAGACAGCACAGGCGCTACAAAAGTGTTCAACTGGTGGGTCACAAATAAAAACCATTAAAGTTCCTGGTCCTTTTAACCTCGCACATTGTTTCAGGACTCAGTTAAGAGAATGCTGGTTAAGTGTCCCCAGGAAATCATTCAACTGCTGCCACCAGGGAAAGAGTGAGTTAGATAAAATCTATACATGAAAAGCTGCAAGCAAATATTAATCTGACAACCTGCCAGAACACTTTTCAACCACCCTCCCTGTACATTAAAAAACAATCAAGTGTGAAGACTTGTTCACAGCTGAACAACTGCTTAGCATCGTTATTCACTCACTGAACTCCAGCAACAGGAAATATCTGGGAGCATAAATCAACCAAAGGCACTGTTATACTGGGAAAGCAGCTGGGGCCAGTGAAGTAATTTCTCCTACAAAATGGGAACTTCAGCCCTCACACTTGGCATGACATCTGGACACAGACTACCTTTGAGGTTACACGGTATCAATGCCATCAGCAATTACTAATGACAGGGGTGGTAAACCCTGAAGGTTGATAAAGAGTCCATAAATTCTGCCTTTCCAAATTGTCTACCTATCTACCTCAGCTGCTGTTTTGGACCATCCATCACGAGATATCCAAGCATTTAACTTGAGGCATCTTGGGGCCTATGCACTGTCCTGTTCCACACTTGCTGAGCTCCTCAGAACCACAAAAAAACTGCACTGCTCTATAACCCCATTCTTAGGTGTACAGAGATGGATGCCGTGAGGACGTTTCTGAGCTCACAGGATCAGAAGTTCATACAGAAACACTTTGATTTACAGCAAAATGAACTGAGGAAGCATAAAAAGACTGTGTTAGTCTAAACGTGAGCGAAGTCCAAAGAAACCTGTTCCTTCCAGGCCTGGAAATCAGAAGACAAAACCAGCAGAGAGGAAGGCCTAGGTATACACACCTCTCTCACTTGTGACACAGGGCTTACCTTGCAGAAGCAAAGGTATGAGAGCCTAAAGCCCAAAGTAAACAACTAAACTGAAAACAGAGGCTGGAGAAGAAGCAAGGGATCCCCAGGAGGGCTAAACTTCCAGTGCTGGTGTTTGCCTAACCAGGAGTCTGCTTATTACCCGGCACAGGAAACCTCTCCTTATTAACAGCTAATTAAGAGCAACCTCTTGTGGAAACTGTGTCCTCATTTGGAGAGTGCAGTCCTTGACAGTCAAACACTTTGGCTCAGCACAGCCAAACCAACTTACACATCTGTGAAGAGGGCAGGCGAGTCGGGCCGGTGGGACTGCACATCTTGCATGGCATTCCACTCATTGACTGAGGACTGGTCCGAGTTGATATGGCTCTCATAGTAACTGACCCACGTGAGGAAGAGGCTCCCTGGATAGTAATTGTTGCTCCGTGCCACCTCACAAGCCTTATGTAAACTCTGCAGAGCAGACCTGGGAAGGGAACAACACCTGCAGGTTTATTTCTTTCTTGGGCTGGTATCAAGCACAAAGCAGCTGCCAAATCCAGGATGCTGCTCACGTCCCATCAGTTGGTACAAACCCCAGGGCAAGAGCCCTGGCACCGAGCAGGAGGCTGTCCTGCAGGAGTGTGGATACCTACAGGCTGCCAGAGCTTGCATGTCTTAACTGGAGTATGCCAAGGCAAGCCTGGGTAGTGGTGAAGGGCAGAGGCAGCCCTGTCCCTGGCTCCAACATCTGCTGCATCTACCCAAGTGCTAAATAAGACACAGAGTTTGTGTCCAA
This sequence comes from Acropternis orthonyx, assembly GCA_035583155.1. NCBI lineage: Eukaryota > Metazoa > Chordata > Aves > Passeriformes > Rhinocryptidae > Acropternis > Acropternis orthonyx. Next base: position 4,232,344 of record JAWWEU010000050.1, on the reverse strand, counting down.
GACAGGGTGCTGACAGCTCCTACTGTGCCATGAGCTCCCCTGCGGGCAGGGCAGGGACACCCAGAAATCAGAGAGCTGGACAACCAAGGGCTTGGGACTGTACCGAGGTGTTTAAGTGTCTGCCCTCTCTCACTGCGTGAGGGATGTCAGAAGTTTCTTCAGCTGCTGCTGGGAAACAAATCCCCCTCTCCTATTTTTAGGTTATTTTAAATCTTTGACTGGGATCAGAAGGATCCAGGTCAAAATCACTGGGGTGACAGTAGCATGACACCCTGACAGGCAATGTATTTCTGCAATGCAATGACATTCAAGCCAAAATACTTTCATGACCACTACATGAACCACCCTAAAAGGAAAGTAAAAATGCAGGCAGCTTCTCTGTCCTTCTCACTGTCACAGTGAACATGTCTCAAAATATTTCAAACTTATACTCAAAGCAATTTTACTTTGGGGAGACTCAAAGCAGCAACCCTTTGCAAGGAAAATTACCCTGTTCCTTCCTGCCACCAGCTGAGACAAAGCTGCTGGTTTTTTTTCCTTTGGTATCAGACTTCCTTGCCTGTCTCTGAAGGAAACTTCTGGCTGCTCGAGTAGGTCTCAAGATACCAGTAACATTAAGCAGCACCTGCTTTTTAAAAGCTTAGGTAGCCAAAACACCTGGAAAAAGGATCAGTGGGACAGCTGCTAGTAAGTACTTACCACATTGCTTGTACAGACACAGGCTTGAATATGTGCACCCTGTTATCTGTTGATACGCTGAACCCTCTGGTGAGAAGAAAAAAGGCACAGTAAAAATGTGCCCCAAAAGTCACTTTTTAGTTAATAACTGATAGTCTGGAGCACATTAGAACAGCAAAGGTCTAGCCCTATGCATACACTGCTGAGTTGAGCTAGCAAACAGACCAAAATAGCACACTAAAAGCTCTAAGATGACTTTTTTAAGCAGCTGCTGTTTGGGAATGAAACTAAGACAGTGGGACAGTGCTGGGCTGTGCTGTTTACCTTGGCAACACAAATTCAGTGCCACAGTTGGGAGCAACAGAATCCAGCTAAAGTGATCCTGGGGCAGCTACCAAGGAAAGAAAAGTCATTCCATGCACTGCACTGGACAGCCTGTTGTAACTGGCACAAACAGGAGTCTGCAAGTCAGGTGTCTATTTGGCAGAGAAACATCATTCTTGCTGTAGGTTCAGCTGAGCACTGCCTGCTGCAAGTGTGATGGAGGAACACATAATAGGATCCCTTTAAGGAGCTTTCACTACACACCCACTTGCCAGTAAAAGCTCCTTTACTCCAGCTTAAACACACACATAAGCCACGGTCTCAGTGCGTGTTTATTCACAGATAAGTCAGTTATTGGTGTTCCCTGCCACAGCCACTGTGATTTAGGGCCTTTGAGCCCACTAAACCAATATAACAGAGGAGGTCTGCTGGACCTGTAAGGGCTCTGCAATCACTGGAACCCTTCCCCACACATCATGCTGCAAGCTCACAGAGCAGAGACCCTCTGCCATTAACCCAGAACATGCCGAAGACACTCACCCATCCCCGTCCAGGTGGATCAAGGTGTCACTCCACAGTGGCAGCACCAAGCCCATCGTACAAGTGCTACTGCAGTAAGAAAGAGGAGGTCAGTCTATTTGCTACAGCACCACGCTGTTATTCTAATTTCATGGCAACAGTTGTGTATTTTTGTATACATTAGGAACAAAAAGGAAAAATCCCACTGTTGCTTCAGGGACAAACAGGGCCGGTGTTATTCCACAGGGATCTGGCAAGGATCACTAATCAGATTCAGGGTACAGCAGTATCCTTTAAACAAGCTTAAAGGGTTAACACACACCCAGGAGAAGAGCAAACAGAACCCAGGAGCATTGAGCTTAGAGCAGAAGGTCAGAGGGGTCTCGCAGTCTTTGGTCAGCTCAAGGCTTTCTTTACAGATTAGTCCCTCTCAGGCTCAAGTGGTTTGGTTCTAGCTCTGATTTCGCAATCCACAGCTTTGCTTTCCTGTTTGTCCCTCAGCCACAGCTGCTGGGAACTGGCAACAGTGCAGTGCAATCCAAGGGCAGCACAGTCGGTTAGCAATCACAGCCCATCACCTCTGGTTGACCCCTGACCCTTCTTCACTGCCCACACCTCAAGAGCAAGCCCAAGAGCCAACCCACACAGACACCGCTTGGCAATCCCACTGGTCTCTCAGCTGCTTTGCTGTCTCTGCCCTCACAGTCACCTGCTTTCCATAAGGCTGAGCAAAAAGCCAAGTTAAAAGCAGAAATCAAGAGATGGAAAAAGGGCAGGGTGGGGAACTCAACACAACCTGCACCAGGCTACAGAATCACAGGATATGCTGAGCTGGAAGGGACCCACAAGGATCATCCAGTCCAACTCCTGGCCCTGCACAGGCCCATCCCCAAGAATCACACCCTGTGCCCCAGAGCATCATCCAAACCCTCCTGCAGCTCTGGCAGCCTTGGGGCTGTGCCCACTGCCCTGGGGAGCCTGCTCAGTGCCCACCACCCTCTGGGGGAAGGACCTTTTTCTGATATCCAACCTAACTCCCCTGACACAACTTCAGGCCATTCCCTCAGGTCCCATCACTGGTCACCACTGAGCCCCTCCAAATCTCATAAAGCTTCAAAATTGCTCCATAATCAAAGCAGCATTTTGAGGAATAACTGAGTTCAATTGCCCCCTGCTCCTATGCTTTGCACTAAGTGCTCTCAAACTTCCACGAGCTCCAATGCCCCCACCAGTCTGCAGCTCCTGAGAAGTGGGGGAAGGGGGTGAGGCCACGCTGTGGAGGGCCAGGAGACACAGAGCCCTGGCAGTGCACACGCCTCAGAGCGCCTGGTGCCCCGCACAAGGAGACACTGCGGCACGCAGCTATTTCTGTTGACAACACGAGATGAGCTCATGGAAAGATGTGTTTTTAAAAGGCTTCCCAAGGTGGCCGGGGTATTTTTAGTGATACTGTTCAGTGAGTGCTTATCAGAGACCATAGCAACAAGTGTGCACTGAGTTATAAATACCGAGTGGGCTCGGGGAGGGTGTATCAGAGTGACCATCCAGAACCTCAGCAACTCGAGCAGAGAGCTAAAACAACCCCAGTATGTTATTAGAGGCTGAATACCAGTGAGCTCTCAGTTATCAAAGGTGGCTGTGCTGCTACATCACAGCCAACAGTGAGCTCCAAGCTCACAGCAACCTGTGCAAGGACAAGTTATTCTTACCCCTGGCAAGAGCATCCCTGAGTCACAGCTGTGCAACACACGCACAGGGAGACAGGAGCCAGGGCAGCATCAAGCTGGTCCCCTGTTTTAGCAGAAGCATCCAAACCAAGCCACCTGAGACTGAGCATGGTGGCTGCTGTGACCAGCAGGCTGTTTAGAAGGCAATTTCTTAGCCAAATAGTCCAAGAATGTTTTCCAATGACCCTGCTAACTATCTGGAGATAATTTATTCCAACTAGTGTTGAAGGCAAGACTCATCCCTGTAACAGTTGTGTAAGAAGCAAGCATGAGTATGAAACCTTCTGAAATTGGTAAAACATCCAGGTGATTCTCTTCCTGTGTAGGCCAAGATTTACTTGCAGCTCATGTGCTTCCCTGCCCTCTTTAAAGTGCCCAATGTCCCCTTCTAAATGTGAAGCTTCTGCCCCTGAAGCTGCAGGGGTGCTGCCTCCTGGCTTACAGGGCCTTCCAGTAGCAAAAGCTGCTTCCCAGTCACATTCTGCAGCCTTGTGGAAAGGTCAGCAGGAATTTAAACGAATGAAGCAGAAGCACTAAACCCTCATGACACATTGTTGTCTGGGCAGAGCACACATTGTGCAAGAGCTGCCAACACCAGTCCTGACATTCCCACCAGGCTCTTTGTGCCATGACCTTGGCAAGGGGCTACCTGACAGTCACTTTCTTACTACCTGCTCACTTGAACCCTGAGGTCCAGCTTCTCTAATTGCAGCTTTTTCTTTCTCTGCATGCAAATCGTCCCTGTCTCTGGTGTGCAGATGCAGGACTTAAGGACCTAAGAGGCATCTAAGGGCACTGAATGTCCCCACACAAGCCTGAGGCTCAGAGGAATCAAGGAAATGCTGACTTACACTGTTGCCTTCCCATGTGCCACCTCCTTTCACGAAATAAAAAGAGAATTCTGGATCTCAAGCAATGTATTAGGCTGGAAAATTTGAAGCAGTCTATCCCCAGAAAACATGGACAGCAGAGAGTGATTTCTACACTTGACTCCATGTGTGGGTGAATGCAACTACTTCCTCCACCCAGACTCTCTGAGTACCTGTCATTGGAAGAGAAATCCATCCCCAGGACAATGCTCTCTTCAGTGTCTTGCCTGCCGTTGGTGGACACCACCACCATGTACCTAGTGCGGTTCTGGTAGGTACTTTCCAGTCTTACAGCCTGAAGAAAAGAAGGGGAGAGATCAGCAGTGCAGTCAGCAAAACACACGTTATTACCTTCACAAGCCCCTTTCTCATGCTGAGTGACGGGTGCAGAAGCAGTGATGCAGTCTGGACTAGTACGGATGTCCCACGCTCCTCAGCCAGGTAAGAAGTGCCTCCCTCAGCAGGTGGGGTGTTCCTGGTGCCCTCTGCACCCCTGGCTCCAGGCCTGCTCTGTCCCACTAGGGCTGCTTTTGAATAACCTACAGTCCTCTGACTGGTCCCAGCCCCGTGAGCTTCATTGGACCATCACACACTCAGCAAGACAGACGGGTGTTGAACATGCTCTTCACCTCTCCCTTAAACATCTGTGTGCAACAACAGTTCCAACAAGACCCTTTCCACCACCTTCCCAGGCAGCTGGTCAGACAACCAGGGTCTAGTTCATAGGATCTAATTCACATGTGGTTTCCTGCTAGTTCTTTGAATTCTTCTGGCAACTTCACCTGTGCAGATGCAACCTTACTGCCTTATACCTGGCAGGAAAAGATATCCCTATGACTAAGCTGTATCCATCACTGGAATCAGATTGCCCAGAAAAGGTGAAAGTCATTGTGCCTCACTGCTCCTGCCACAGCCACATTTATCCCAGTGCCAAAACAGAGCTCTAGCAGGACTGGAGTTCAGCCCAAACTCCCCCAAATCAAGTACTACTGACAGCATTCAGAGAGCAGCTGTGGAAGTTCAGCTGTGAATGTCAGGCCAACACTGAAGCTCCTGCAAGGCTGCACTGAGCTGTGCTGCTCCTCCAGAAGCCACAAGGAAGGGAGAACTGAAGTGACTCCAGCAAGTCTTAAGAGACAGACTTCTGGTCAGCAAGGAGCCCAGGAAAGGGAGCCCTGTACTGCCTATTAACATCTGCAGCCTTGACTTGCAACACTTTTTGGACTCTGTTCCAAGCCACTTACAGTTATTTTAGTCACAGGATCCCAACTAGAGAAACCAGGACATACCTAGAAAGGAAGTGCCTCAATTCTGTATACTGAACCTTAACTTTGGATGGTCCAATCCAACCCCAAGATGCTGCCTGGCCTCAGCATTTACCATATTGCTAAACTGCTCCTTGAACTTTGAGCAGGGCCTGCAGAGAACAAACATGGCTGAGAAGGAACACCTCTTCTGTCCAGTAGCTGGTCAGTCTTGACCACAAGTTGTGGTGGAGTGTACAGCACAGGTTAAACCAGTGCCTGGCAGCTGAGCAGAGCTCACTATCCCACCGGAGGGTTCTATCGCAGGGAACGCTGAGCGCGGCAGGGAAAGCTTCCCAGTGGAATTGCAGGGAGCAGCAGCTCTAGTGATGGGGCAGAACAGCAAGTGCAGGCAGGAGACGGCGTTGATGGAACCTTCTAGACTTGTCCCATGGGACCAAAGACAGAAACTACCCAAATGCTGATGCCAGCAGACAGCCGTGCTCTGTACAGAGACTGTGCCCCACCCCATCTCCTTAGGATAAGTCATGCTAAAACCAGCCTTATTTTCCTTCTTGCTTCTTGAGTCACTGGGATCCCTTTGGAAACACGGAGGATCAAAGTGGTCAGTCCTTCAAGGTGTGAATTCTGCCAAAGAGAGCTGTTTCTACAACTAACCACTTGCGGGAAAACAGAGAGGTGCTCTTCAACCTAGAAGAGCAAGTAATCACCAAGGTCTTGGTGGTTAAAGTCATTATCTACATTAGGAACCAAACCTCAACAAGAAGCACAGACTTGCCTAAACCAGGAGCAGACGGACACAGCTGCTCCACGGCCGGAGCATCCACACACAAGTTCTGTTCTGCTCCTCTTGAGGACCGTCTATAAGCAAGAGGATTAACATAATCTAACTTACTTTGCTAAACCAATTTGGCTGGCAGTAATGGGAAGACTTAATGCAAGACTCTTTAGAACAAGGCGAGACAAACAGTGAGCAAAGGTCACGTAGCTACAACTTGGTGGGGTGGGATTTTCAGAGGCCACTTAAGAGAAACAGGGCTTGGCATAGTGTGGCTCTCTGGGTTCAACACACCCTGTGCACAAAGAACCACGACTGGGGCAGAACATTTACTGGAATAACGAACCAGCAAATGTGCCACTGTACAACAGGCAGCCTCAAAGGATCCTATTAGAGCTCCGACGTGCCCAACAAGTTACAAATGAGTCTCTAACCTTTTCATTAAGTGCTAGTTCATATGCTCACCTGACAGCAGGGGCACACCAGGGGCCTCTGATGCCTTTTAAATTAAGGTATTTGAAATCCCAGTCACTTTAGGGAGGATTGCCTGGCTTCAAGGGACTGTGATGAGATGGGAAGTTCTTTCTCAATAGTTCATCTACACAGAGCTCGCTTTCTCAGTTTGGGAAGGTTATTTGTAGTCTGTTCATGAACAAGTCACCCCTCATAGTGCTTTCAGGGCCAGCAACATTTTTCTTACTTTGAATCTCACCTAAACACAAGCCAACTTTATCTTCTGCTGCATTCTTGTTTCATCAGAACTATGATGTGGTATTTCACCAGCCCTTATGAACAGCACATTCCAAGAAGTTCATACTTTCATGTTTTTCATGCTCTATGATAGTGTTTCATACAAGAAGACATCTCTCATTGAGATATTTGAAGACAAAAAAGCATGTCCAAGTCTCAAGTCCTGAGCTTTGTTAAGATACAGACATGTTCAATCACTTTGTACTCAGCTCCTTTTCCGCCTTCCCACTGATTTTACACTGGTACTGTTGCTCTAATCCTGCTCTCGTGGAAGGCTAAAAATCTCTGCCAACAGCTCCAACCGAAACAAGAGTTGTTCCAAATTTTAAGTGTAGGTTTTTAGAGGATTAGATTCCTCTGCTGCCCTCTGAATGACAGCAACCAACAAAATGAAGAGAATGCATTTCTCACAGTACTGTTTATATTTCAAATCTCATTTGTATCTACTGTCTTATGAGAGAGTCCATTGCAGCTCTGCACACCCTTCGTTCGTCAAGAATCAATTAAATTCAAGTAGACTATCGAACTTAACCTCATGCAAGATTTCAGCATTCCAAATGTAGCTCAGAACAAAAGGGTTTATGTCTCAGCCCACAAAGTCCTTATTCAGCTGTTAAGGCTAATTTGTCCCAAATCACACAATGTAGCCAGTGATATTGCTGAACAATGCCTTGTTCAATAGCTTCCAATGTTCTAACCCTGGCTCAGATTCTGAAAAGCACTGAAAACCCCCATTCCCATCACTGGCACTGAAATTTTACTGACAGCAAGGTGTGCCTGAAAAGCTTTAGGAGCAGGCACTTCAGTTTGCTTATGGCAAATTATTTTCAGTGGTCATTTTGGAAGTGTAAGCATTCCATATTAATCTTGGCTGTTTCCTAGCTATACTCATACAATCAGTCCATCCCCAGCACAGCTCAGGAGGACTCAGCAAATCAGAGGTGCCAGAATAACACTTGTGATGCTGGCAGTCCCTCTTTGGGCAGACGTTGCTAAGATGCACCAAGACAACACAGGAAAGAAACTTCAGGCTACTGAGTGATGAGAGGTGCAGACACACTGCAGTCATGCCTGGCCTTGTAGAGCATTTCAACATGTCCCAGACAAATTCCTCACTGCTCCTGTTTGGCTTCTGGAGGTCTTCAGGACTGCTATGTCAATGCCTAATTTTCATAGCACCATTATAGGAGGCAACAGCCCAAAACAGCAGGCCAAGGTTCGATATAGGTGCCTGGCTACATGGGGATCCTTCATGCTCCTTCCTGATAAGCCATGGCCTTTTGGGATGCCACAAGTCAGGAGACAAGAGTGAGGAACATCACTGAACTATCACAGGAGGGCAGGTGCTCACATGGGTCAGAAATAAGTCATCTACTTTTGATTTAAATAGGGCACCAAGATGATTTACCCATCTTGTCTGGCAATTGTTACAGGACCTTTTGAGAGCACACGCACTCAGTGCTTGGTCCAAAGACAATCTTCAAGCCACACAATTTGTCTCACTGAACAACAAAATACGCAGGCTTCTGATAATTAGCTGCTTTTCCACCTTTGTGGTTGCAAAGACTCCCCAGACCTGCTGAGGAAACCACTCCAACATACACACACCCCTTTGCTGAGTTACACAGGTGTGTTTGTCAAGTGGCGCTTAACCTTTGCATTGGTTCCCAGCAGATAAGCACAAAGCCAACCTACCAGTCTGATGTTGTCTTCTGGGCGGAGCAGGATGAACATGGCCTGCAGGTGCTGCTGGAGATCCCCTGTGGGCAAGAGGTGAAGGTGAGTGCAAAAAATAGGTTTAAATCACATGCAAGCTCCTGGCTGTCCAGCCAGAGCAAATGTGCACCCAGAAACCCGACACATCACCACGAGTGTCATCACTCCCACCTACTCAGAGATGGACTTTTGTCATCACTTAGTCAGCTGCTCTCTGCTCTGTGTGCTCACCTGCTCCTGTGTTACCATACTTTTTCCTGCTAAATCATGTTATCTTTTTTAACAGAAATAAGGTGTTTCGGTATTCTTTGTTCCTTTAACAGACAAGGCAAACTAGGTAGAAATGGACCCCGCCCCGTGGTTCAACATCTCATTCTACCACGTGCTTCAAAACAGAAACCTGCCCTTTCTTTTACACCAACTTGTTACTCAGTGCAGAACTACTACCCAGGCCACAGTAGCCCCTTTGAAGGGAGATTTAGTCCTACCTTAGAGCAGCACTTGCCCACATATGGTTGCATACGAACCCCTCCCAAAAAGCAGCTAAGAATTGCCACCTGAAAAACCAAACACCTGCACTTTGTTTCTTAGGAAAACACTTGTAAGACTTTTAATGGTGAGACTGAGAAAAAATAAAAGAAAATTAAATTTACTGCATGACTGTGATTTTAAGTCTTCTGAAATAGAACCCCAAGTGTCCCAGGTTTCTAAAGCACTGACTATTTGAAAGACAACTGAGGTGCCTTTCTGCCAGCATTGCTGCCTGGCCTGCAGAGAGCCAACATCACCCCCTGAGTGTCAGTCAGCAGCAACACCTCCTGCAAGGTGCTGCTTCTTCAATCATTATATGGGAAAATTAATCTGCATTCCCAGAAAGGAGAGCACAAGGCTGCCAGGTGGGTGGCACAGATCAGCAAGAAGAGGAGCCTTTACTTTCCCACCACCCTCTCCCACTCCCCCACAGCCAGGAAACTGAGTTTAGGAAACACTGCAGGGAAGAGCATGAAGCTGGAGCAAATCTTCACTGGGAGAGGCTACAAGAGCATTTTCTAGGAAATCTGGTTAATCTCCCTGACCTCCCTTTCCAATTCATCACTGGTGCTAGAATCCATGCTATTTCACAGACTCTCAGAAACAAGGAAACCTTGGACAAGGAGCAGCATCCAGAAGTGCCACAAAAGGAAAGGGAAAGAAAGGAAAGCTGCCCAGCCAGGGCATGGTACCCGATTTCCAAATGCTTTTTATAGCTGGTGGAAGAGCAGGGCTGAAGAGCTGCTGCAGCCCCTCTCTGGATGGGACTAGAGGCAAGCTAGTGTGCAGTGGGATACAGAGGACACAGCACTCCCTGCTCCCCTCTTCCTTCCTCCTTGAAACACATTTCAGCATATGGAGAATGAGTCAATGCTCTGGAATTGCATTTTTAACTGGGGGTGGGAAAACTGAGGCACTCTGCAGGGCTAGGGAAGCCACATACAAACTACCAGCGGCTGAAGCTGCTTCCTGCCCAAGGACATTGTTCCCAGTGTGGGAGTGGCCGGCACGTGCCTCCCTGCATAGCAATTATTTATGCAGATAGGTAACTCAGGAAAGGCCAACTCATCCATCAGGTGCTTGTCCTCCCAGGGGTGCAGCAACAGGATCTCCCCACGTCGTCATCACCAGTGCAAAATCCTGGCAGCACTGCTCAGCTCCAGCAAGTTTCAGTTGCTCCCACAGTGGGAATTGCTGAGAACAGTCAACTTAACAGGCACAAGTCCCTCTGCACCTCCTGCCCACAGCCTGGAAAAGCCCAGCAAATATTTGTCACATGAAGCATCCACATATCTTAGGCAGCTTGAAATGGAAGATGCTGCACCTTAGCTTTCCCTCCCCTGCTTACTGTTGCCAGTAATTCAGGAACCAGCTGAAGAGCCACCGAAGTTTTCAGAGTTTAAAAAAACATCACCAGGACTACTGGATTACCTCCATACTTAAAAAAGAGAGGAAGTTTCTACAACAACCTTTTCTGCAAGGCTCAGTCAAGGAGCTCCATTATCCCTCATCCTCAGAAACTTTACCACACTCCTCCCTGTTCCCCTGCCAGCCTTGGGAGCTCCAGAGCTGGAAAGTAAAGGATTGCTTCCTTGGCCAACTTTAATCAACTTGCAGTGTTTTCAGCCCCAAACACACCTGGCATTCTGTAAGCTTCCTGGATTAAGAAAAACCAAAGGAAAGGTTTTAACATGCCAGAATCAGCACAAAGATACCACATCCTGTCCTGTGAAGAGCTGTCAGCTTTGCTGGCACTCATGGCAGGGCTGCTGCTTCCTATCACATTGTCCTGCACCGAGCAGATGCTTTTGTTTCCTTGAGCTGGCAGGATAGGTGCAAAGCATTGGAGTGGGATCTGAGAAATGATTCACAGTGTTCCAGAGATAGCAAAAGCCCCAAGGAAGTTACATCCTTTTCTGGCCTCCTCCAGCGTTGTTTGTTGTGGAAAAGCAAGCCCACCATGCCACAGAACAGTTTTCCAGATGGCACAGGACCGCCCAGCAAGAGGAGCACGGGCAGCTGGTACCGTATCTAGTCAATCTGCCAATGATGATTCCCATTGCTGGAGATGCGATTAAAGAAACGGGTGTGAGCATTAATTATTTCCTGTTACCCACTTACTCTTCCCACAGAATTCTACCACCTCTGATGAATTAAAAAAGCAGGTCAGGAAGGTTTGTGAACCTTCCTAGAAAATGCTCTCAGAGCCACTTGAAATACTCTTGCATCCATAGGCAGCAATTCCATACTGGAAAGTTATGCCTGCTCTCTACCCTCTTCTAATTTTGTGTGCCAGAGACAAGTCATGCCACACATGGGATGGAAGCCGAGCTGGGATTATCGGTGTCCCAGGAAGGACAGGCTGCACACACTGTGCCAGCTCATTGCCAGCAACCAGCTCATCTCTCACAGCCACCTCTCACTTTGGTGGCACGGGTGTTTTGCTCAGGAAGGTGACACACTGATCCCTCCATCTGCTGGCATTAGGACAACCCACAGAAAAGAAAGCTGGTGCACATGCAGACAAGGGACCCTCTTCAGTGAAACCTCCAAGCACCACAAAACCCACTGTAGCATTCCCATCAGCTGGCAAGCAGGGAAACTGAGGAAAGGCCAGTACTGATGCCCCATTAAAGCTCACCCCATAAGCTGAGGAGACAGGAATAAAATATGTCTTCTAAGAACAAGAATTCCACCCCTTAGGCAAGCCAGCCTCTCCAATACCAAACATCTTGTTGTAAGCAATTACAACACACCAGATTTGCTCTCTTGGCAATCTGGCTTCCAGGAGCTCTGGGCTGATTAGGCAAGCAACTATTTTTCACCAAGGTCTCCAGACCTCGTGCAAGTCAGCCAGAGCAGATGAGGCAAGGAGAGACACTCAACAGCTGTTTGTGCTGCCTCACGGAGGTTCACAAGGAAAACCATCCAGTGGGTCTCCCGGGTGAGGCACAGCCAAGGCAGGACCTGCCAGGGGGAGACCTGGGCTTCAGCAGCAGTCTTTGGAGAGATGAAAAACCAATGCAGGGCAAGAGAAACTTTTAAAAGACTGCTGACTACTTTCACACTAAAGACAGTTTCACTTTAATCCTTGACTAGAAAGGCCAGATTTAAATGACGTTTCAGAACATTTTCTTTTGACAACTGGTAATTAATGCATCTCACCAAAGCAATTTGGGTACCACTTGCACTACATTTGAGTGCAAGTATGTAATTAGCTGCCTTCTGACTTAAACTTTTTCTAAAAATATGCTTGTAAACAGATCTTGAGGTGGCCAGACATCAGGTACAGAACTCTGCCACATGCAGACCTGGAGGACACATCTGATGGTATTAAAGTACAAAGTGATCTACACCTGGAACCAAACCAATCACGTTTTGCTGGTCATTTTCTGCCAAACCACATTGACTCCTGCCTCTCTCTTTCTATTTCTGTCCCATATGCAAATGTCTGAAGGTTCCAATGTGGTTTTTTATTGCTGATTGCTCAATGCAAGGGAAAATCCCCACACTATCTGATCCCTGTAAAACACCAGCACTGATTACGCACCATAGGCAATGAAAAATAACCTACCCTGAAATGTTTGAGTTCCATTATTCAGATCAACTTTTCAAAGCGAGTCAAAGCAAAGACTTTGAGCAGATAAAGGAGGTGGAATTATAACCGACCCTGCATTACTCACTCTGCTCACACCTCTGAGACGTCACACTGACTTTGTTCAGAGGTTCCCTCACCCCACTCAGAGGTAAGGTTCCTCCCCTCCTTCCATCATAACCGGTTACTTTCAGACTGGGAACAACTATTATTCATCCTGTATCACAACCTCAGGTTTCCCAGTGCAGTGCATGCAGGGTTTGATGGCAATCCTCCCATTCCCCTCTCACACAAAAGTTACAGGATGATATTTTGGGGGGCAGTTATTCTGAAGTCTCCATGATGCCATGACTGCTGCCTTGAAGTCTCTCATTTGTTTGGTTTCGCAGGATAAACAAGAGCTCTGAAACCTTTCCATCTTATCAGCATTAAATAGCACAGCCTTGAGACTGGCAGGTCAGGCTTAAATACACACCTGGAGCAGACAGAAATGTGTGTCAAGAAGGGAGAATAAACTCCAAAGAGGTGGACTTTGAAACAAGAGGGGCAGACAAGCCTCAGTCGTCCATGCAACACTTTACCTGCATGTTTGTTGCGCCTGTGACTGATCCTGGGAGTGGATGACCCATTTCCACGTGGCAGGAAAAGAGCGGCACCTTTCACAGTGAGGAAGCTTTCGCTGATGCTGCAAGAGGAGAGACAAACAGGGAGTGAGGAAAACTGTCCTGCCTTTAAAAGGGAAAAAACAAAGAACCAGAAAAGTTCAAGGCCCCGAATGCACGCTCTGTTCTTTTGCAAGGAAAGGATTTAGGCCAAATTATTATTTTGGTAAAGAACTTCCCCTTCAAGTGCTGCAAATATTCAAAGCAAAACTGAGAACAACACAAATAGAGAAACACTGAAAAGCAGAACACATGCCTGGTGTCACTCTGCCTTCAGAGGTGGAACTTGAGCAGGCAGAGGGGATTAACCTATGGCTACATTTTTGATTTGAAAGTCGAGAGACCCACATTTCTGATCGGTGATGAATAGAGCAAGCCCACGCATCTCAGTAATCACGGACTCTGCTAACCCTGAGCTGTGTGCTTCAGACACAGCTGATGCTCTGCAGAAACAAATGTCTCCCTTCAGCAGTCAGCCAAAAGAAAATTAGTGTACATAACAGATTAGGAAAGCATGAAACTACTGTCTACGAGTTGCACGACAATTAACTCTCAAAGACTTACAAATTAAAAGCAAAACTATAATGCTGTTGAAGTCAGACATCACTTACTGCCCTGATTTTGCCCCTTCTGAAGTCACATGAGGAGAGAAGCTTGTCAAAAAGGGCAGAAAGAATTTTCACGTTCCACAGAACAGCTGGTATATTAAGCACATCTTTCAGTAGCTTTCTCAGAGATGCTGTGGTTCGTGGAAGAAGCAAGACACACTCCAGATTTTGCAATTCAGCCATCCTGTTGCATACTTGAGAGTTTCTGCTTTTCTCAGAATTGATAAGACAGTCATACAGGCTTTGAAGAAAGCCAGAACAATTCTGTAGTCAACAGGATGGTTGATGAATATGGTAAGACAGGATGGGAGAGTCCCTGGCACGGTGCATCCCAGCAGCTCCATGCCTTGAAAAAGATGTTGGCTTGTTCTTCAACTGAGTGAAGATTAGGAACTTCTTAATTCCTTTCTCTGCTTAAATAAATATCAAACCTAATTATTTATTCCTTTCCTTTAAGAGACAAAGACTGGGAAATTATTAATAGAGTAAAAAGCCCTGCCACGTATTTTCATTATTTGCAGTTGACTGCTTTAGCAAAGACTTTGTCGACAACATTTTTATATGCACAAGAATTACAAAAGCTTGTGTTAAAAAGTTGGATTTCCCTCTAAGCTCAAGCACATTTCTGGGCATCTCTCCATTTTGCTGCTGGGAATATAAAAACTTCGAAGTTTTCCAAGCTCCAGCAAAGCAGATGCAGAGAGCCAGAAAGACCTTTCTCAAGCCTGCAGCACATCCCCATGTTTAGACCGTGCTGTCTGTCACACCCTCAGCACTCCTAAAAATCTAAAGGCTAAAAATCTTCTCAGTTCCATCACTTTCTCTTATCACCAGCTCTCAGACTGGAAAGGAACCAGCAGCAGAACCAAAGTGATTCTCATCAGGTGTGTCCTTCCAGGAGGCCACCTTCTCTTCTAAAGCCAGGATAGTCTTGTTTTGAGCCATTAACCACAAGCAGTAAGTTTGCCTTGGTAAGACTAGAGAAAGGGAATGTAATTTCCCATACAAAGGGTTGGAAGAGCTGAAGAATGTGGGAAGCCAGATCATTCTTGTGGAACAGGGAGGGCAGCACCTCCCACAGGGCAGGAGATGGCCATCAGCACTGCTGGGAGAAGGGCAGATCCACAGAGACAACAGCCTTGGTCCTTCTGCCAATTGCAGCTCTGGGGGTGCTCACTGTGCAGACTGGGGCATGGCACACCCTTGGCATCACCTGCCCTGAACTCCCAACACCAGACACACAGATATCCCCAGCACAGCACCCCAGCAAACAAAACCCCAACACACACACACACAACCAAGCCCTTGCTCGGAGATTCAAGCAGTAAAGAAAATCTTGGGAGGAAAGGCCACGAATTCATAGGGAAGTGCAACGAGCTCTAATGAGAACTATAAGCAAAGTTTAACACTGTTCTTTCAGGAGATGCTTATTTTGGTGCCTGTGATGCACAACAAGGAAAAAAAAAAAACCACTGTCCTGATATTCTCTGTGCCACACACAGATGGCTGCTCCATTTGGGATCATCCTGCTTGGACAGACCCTGCCATGACCTTTCTCAAAAATCTTCTTATTTCAGGGCAAGATCACCTTTGGATACTGTCCCAGATACATAAGGAGGATTCCTTGGGTGGGATGCTGACAGCAGGCCCCACTCCGAGATGCTTCAGAAACACAAAAGGTAGAAAAGGTATGTGTGAAAAGGGTAAAAGTAGGGCTCAAAGCGACCCTCCTGATGGGGGACTGTGCTCACTGTAACAGCAGAGTCTGCTGCCATCCATACTGATCTCACCCTGCTGACAGCTCAATGGCTCCCAAGCCTAACCTGGGCTTGGAAGTACTTCACAAAATCTGGTTTGCCAGAGCCTGCTGGAGCTTCAACGATCCTTGAAACAATCTCCTGGAACAGACTGGTGTTAAAAGACACTCAGCGTGGGTAGGGGAGAAGTTGAGCCCACGACAGAAGAAGACAAAGAGCCAACTCAGCAGAGGTAACAAAGCTGAGCTGTGTTTTATCAGCACACCAGGCTCATCATCAGTCCTCTGTACTGCACAGTGCTCTCTTCTGCAGCAGACTTGCTCGGGACATACCCAGGAAGGAGTTATTACACCCAAAAGCAATCCTCAGCACTACAGCTGGGGGAAAAACCCCTTCTGCTCCACATTCAGCCTGTTCCCTTCTGCAGTGAAGCAGCAGCCTCAAGGCCCCCAGTGATGTGCTATCTGTAATTCCCTGCTCACCACGAAGAGAAACCAACACAGACAGAAGGTTTAAGGAATTCCTACGGAAATCGCTACTTGTACTGATTTTACTCCCAGGCAGAAAAGATTTTGTAGAAATTGTACAAGTCACATCGTAACTATTTAAAGCCTTTTGCACAAAAAGCACAGACATTCCCCTCAGAAGCCTCCATTTCTAACAAGCTTTAACAGCAGGAAACAGAAGTGATCCCTGACATGCTGCCCAGGGGCTGAGCTCCTCATGCACGAGGCAAACACTGCACCGTTCATACCGAAGTCTCATTACGCTACAAAATGGGAACCACACAACTCACAGATGGCAAACAAATAGTAAATACCTTCCCAGCTGCTACTCTGCACAGCTCTGCTCATGAACTGCAGGCACAAAACACCAAATAAACTGGTTTGAAGACACAAAAGAGCAGGTGTTACTGGTTTAGGGACTGCCAGAGTGATGTGCTAAGAGGAATCCCTGGAAGCTTTGCTACGACCCCCCTGGACGGTGCCTTCCACTGGAGGGGCTGCTCAGTGGGGAGCTGCCCCACCTGGCAGGAGACAGGTGAACCTGCACCACCCACCAGTTTCCACGAGAAATTCTCAGTCCTCAGTGTAAAATACTCAGACAAGAACGTTGTAGTTTCATTTTGAAACTGTTGCATGAAGGAAGGAGAGAAAACCTTTTTAAGAGTACGGCAAGGAAAGCAAGGAGGCACCTGAGCAGCTTCGGGCAATGTTTTATCCTAATAAACACTTAATTAAGCCATTGTGAGCCTGAGGATGACTTTCCAAAAGTCGGCTCTACTTACTCATCAGAGCAGCTCCTCTGCAGCAGGCTCTGTCCCGTCCAGCCCAGCCCTTAGTCGGGCACTTGCCAAGTAGCACAACCAGAAAGCTGGCACCGTTCCCTGACAGTTCCCTTCCACCACATCCCCTGCACAATGCCCAGGAAAGGGTCAGTGCAGTGAGGAGCAAAGCTCCTCGTGCTGTCACCTCGCACAGCCAGGCCGTGGCACACAGGCAGCCACACGGGCACTGCAGGGAGCTCACAAACTGTTCCCCTTCGTCCTCAGAAGAAAAAAGTGATGGCAGGGAAATTAAGATTTCAAGGTACTTCACATTTGAATAAAATGTCCACTTACTGTATTATTTACAGAAATAGAAACATGATTTCTGTCAGTTGCAGGTATTTATTAAGCAGAAGTCTGTAGGAAAGTGCCCTGAAGCAGCAACCCACCAGAGCTGAGACTACTCTGGGATTTCAATGCCAAGCCAGGCTCCAGCTGTAACTCCCCATGACAAGAAAGTTGTGCAGTTACCACAGACACTTCCAGCTCTGGAGTGAGAGAGGTTTTCCTAAAGGGCAACCCTTGGGACACAACCACCACCCAGCACAGGCTCTGCAAACACAAGAAGCTGCCTGGCAGAACTGGGCACCTCCAGAAGGGCTTCCAGTCTCCAACCCATTTGCAGGACGTACTCTTCCCCTCTAGGAGCTGGTCAGACCAAAGGCAAGAAAAGAAGAAACATGGATAAAAGCAGACAGGCAAGTCCGACAGTAAGGAATGACATCAGTTAACCCTGGTGTTGACTAACTGGGATCATTAGCAGCCCAAGTCCTCCAAATGGGAAGCGTCAATGCAGACTAAAGCGCTGGGGATGTCAGTCAGGACCCTGCTCTACCAAATGCTGCTCACATGTGCAGGGAAAGGCAGCCCCTGTCTGAACACCCAGCAGCTAAACAGGGCAGGGAAGAGATTCAGTACAGAAGGTGTCTATCAGGAAGTGAAACAAAATCGTGTACCCAGCTCCTTTCTGTCATTCTTGAGCCAGGCTGCTCCCTCAAGAGTCCCCCAAGATTTTGCTCCAACACAAGTAGTCAATGCTGCCTTGCACATCTCCACTACCAGCTCAGCTCTATCATCCTCCTCCTTTAACCCACGGGCTGCAAAACACAAACCCAAGAAGGCGGCCAAAATTCCGAGGCTGGCAGGAGCAGCACAGCAGGCGTCAATCCTGAGCTCATTCCCGGGGCTGTGGAGCCAGGGGTGGAAGGAGGGAGAGAGGGCAGCTGGGGACATGAGGGCGAGCTCTGGAGCAGCCGGGGCGCTCCGGCACAGGCAGCAACTGCCCCACAGCCTGCTGTGCCTGGGGTGGAAGAACTTACAGGAGGGCAGGCCAAGTAGCCTGCTGCTTTTTTCAGCACCTCAGGCCACTTCCCTTCCTCTTCCTGCTCCCCCGTCCCAAACTGGCTGTTTCCCTTCCTCCGCAGGCATGCCCAGGGCCTGGCATCCCACCTGCTCCGGGAGTGGCTCTCCCTGCCTGCCTCCCACTCACCTCCCCTGCCCACAAGAAAAGCGCTGGTTAATAACGCATCAGACACCCAGCCAAGGGTGCAACAGCAGCTGGGTGCACAGCTGGATTGTGTGCAGCCTGGCAGCCCAGGGCTCTGCTCCTCCATCAAACCACCAGACAACACTGCACTCCTCCAGCATCCCTCCCCCGAGAAGCACCTTTCACCTTCTCTGTAGTTTTGTTTTTCAACAAACAACACCCCTACTTCCCTTGCTTACTTTTTAAAGCACCCAGGTTACTAACTGCCAACAGCATTAATGAATTAAATAGAGGGAAGCAATGTCTGGCTTCCAGTCTGAGCCTTTGGTCCCAGGCAAGTGCTGAAGCACTGGTTCTCTTCACACAGAGGCCAGATCTAGAGCTGTGTAAAGCATACTGCTGAGTACTAATAAAAACCCCACCAAAACCCTACCACAACAATAGGGAAATGGAAAAGGCAAGGATAACTCAGCATTGCCCTGAACTGACATTTGTACTACCAGGGTCAGCTGGCAGCACAGACAGACAAGCCCAGGCTTCTCTGATACCCAAAACAGAAACAAACCCAGTGCTGAGCAAAACAAGGGCCATGCCTTACGGAAAAGGGCTCAGCAGAGGTGACACCACTGAGGGCAGGGAGAGAAAGGGGAAGTGGTTCTCCACCAAAGGCCATCTCTTGCCACTGAGCACTTTTGCAACTTAAGAAACAGCCAAAGGCAAAAAACAAAGAAAGTGTGGGAACCCACTCCGGCTCAGAGGTTTGACGCAAACTGCATTTTTAACAACATCTGCATTTGTGCCTTTTTTCTTTTTTTTTTAAACGGAACTGTCTACAGGCACTTCCTCTCTTCCAAGGTGGGGCTCCCTGGAGAGAGAACTCAGCTGCAATGACACAGACAGGCATCATTACTGAAAGAGCTGCAATGCCAACTGTTACTCATCTACAAGAACTTATGTACTGATCCATTCTCGCCATCACCAAGTTGACTTTTCCCTTGCTTTGGGCTCCAATATGGACATCTCCTGAAGTCAAACTAAGACAACAGGAAAAACTCAGACTTTGCTATAAGACAGCCAAAGATGAGGATGGGTGTGAATCTGAACTCTCAAAAGCCCAACTCCATTTACTTGCTCCAAGTGAGGAAAGAATTTCTGGTAAATTCAGAGAGGGTGCAACTTGCCAAAGGGAATGCTGAAGAGTGTGGCTGTGTCTGCAAGTGAGGAAGAACCACTTCAGATGCACGAAGCAAGCACGCTCAGTGTCAGAGATGGGATCTACCCAGCCTCAGGTCATCCCACCAGGCTGTGCGGAGCACTGATACCCACTTAACACCCAAATGAGTTAGCAGTCTACAAGCCAAGCCCTCTGCTGGAACAAACCATCACAGACATGCCATCAGCGCTCCTCTGCCACCAGGAACATTAACTGAGCTCCAGGACCACTTTGCAAAGGTCAGTCAGAGTCTGGGCAGGCTGGGTATGCTGGAGAGAGCAGCGGCGTGCTTTGGGGACTGCACAGGGATGACAGCTCTGGGCTGAGAAACTGGTCTCCGCCAGAAACTCGTCCCTGCCTCGCTGCCAGCGAGG
Source organism: Acropternis orthonyx (assembly GCA_035583155.1). Classification (NCBI taxonomy): domain Eukaryota; kingdom Metazoa; phylum Chordata; class Aves; order Passeriformes; family Rhinocryptidae; genus Acropternis; species Acropternis orthonyx. The sequence continues at coordinate 4,212,165 of JAWWEU010000050.1, read as the reverse complement.
GGAGCAGCAGCAGCTGCTGTTTGCAGGCGCAGTGTTCAGCCCACATGGCCACGACACAACCCCAGCCCCCCGCAGCATTGCTCTGCCCCCCGGTGCCCCCACCCAGCAGCCCTGCGCCCACAGCAAATGCCCTCCCTCACGGGCAGGGGCCGGGGTTTACTAGTTACAGGTGAAAGAAAGCAGACTGCATTTTATTATAAGCTGGACAACATTTCTGATAAAAGCCAAAAGTCCATGTGGGTTTCCTGTTCCACTCATGTACTCCTGGCCTGCAGATTAACCAGCTCAGTGTACAAACTCCTGAAGTAAAGGCAAAGCAGGCAGAGCCCTGGCACAGGCACCAGCTGTCTCCTGACCACCCTGCCCAGCAGGGCTCAGAGCTGCTTCCCCCAGCCCTGTGCCCACGCCTGTGCCCACAGCTCCAGGTTAGGTTTCAGCCAGCTGCTGCCGAGCACGTGCTCCTACAGTAACTCTCACACAGCCCCCGTGCCACTGCCCAGCCCGTCCCCAGTGCCTCCTGCCAGTGCTCAGCAGCCTCAGCAGGGAGCAAACGCCCTGGTGCCGAGGCTGGGCAGCTCACGGGGAGAGGGAGACGTGCCCAGGGGAGTTTCGGTCCCCGGCACCGCCGAAACGCAGCACGGACTGGGACACTCCGCCGACACCACATCATCAGGTAATGATTTATTTCAAGGAATCCAAACGTGGGTGCAGGCTGTATGATTCACCAGGGCAATAAGGAACAGAGTTAAGGACGGATGGAGGGTATCACACACCGAAACGGACCCATTTTCCACAGAGCAAAAAGCTTAATTAGCTGTCTGCCTGGCTATGCCACACCGAGGGAGTCCCAGCAAGCCACATGTTGGTGGCCCACGTTCAGCCTCCCAGCTGGCTCCTGAGAATCCACCCAGGGAGAAAGAAAAGGATTCCAAAAAGCAACAGCAAAACAAGTTGTGCAAACAAAGCTCTGATGTCTCTGGAATTCAAGACTGAAGATATCACAAAATCATTCTTCCTGCAGACCAAGCACGGCAGTTCAGGGACCAGAAAGGGGGTGGCTAACACAATTAGGATGCTGATTAAGAAATCCAGGCACTCGGTGTTTACAGAAGAAATCTGATTCTGCACTTTTTAAAGCAAGAGACCCAGACCGGAAGCGAGTCCATGAAAGGAATTTGTTATACATGATAGTCCCCAAAGGCTTCCAGGTCTCCAAGTCAAGACATTCCCAGATTAAAGCTCTACATGACATTCTTCTTGTGTGCTATAAACTGTTCAAACACCCTTGGGCATTTTCAATGCATACCGTCGGGTTCACGGAGCAGGACGGCGATACCCAGGAGAACACTCCACGCTGTTTTACCACCACGTGCCACACTCCTGCCACCTCAGTCTGTCCAAAGCCAGCCAGCCACTGTGTACCAACAAAATGCTTTCACAAATATGTTCTTAAAAACACTTTAATCAACATGAGAAAACTTCATAAGGAGAATCTACTGCAACCAGGATCAGAGAAAAATAACCACCAGCTTTTTGATTAGTTATCCTCAGGAAGAACACTCCTCTGACTGACACGTGCTTATCTTTTTCCCTCCAAATTAACACAGTCTATGTTGATTATCTTTAAATCACACAACAATCTCCTCTGCCACCAAAGTTTGAAAGTGTTGCCTTCATACACAGCACATTTCTTTTCAGACCTTAAACAACAGCTGACAGACCCTCAAGCAGTCAGTTAACAACCAGGTCTCTACCCACTACGTTTAAATACCTTTAAGACAGGATATTTTATAACTCATTTTCACTCCAATCTCCCTGCATGTCACTGTCACAGACCTGACCATGTTTGGCCTGACTGGCAGTGCCCTGCAAGAAGGACCACTCTGCTTTAAATACGACTGTAACGCAAGTCACAGGAGACACATTGAGGTCAACATACTGTCCCTCCCTGCTGCAGCCAAGTCCAGGGTCCCCTATATTTAGACCAAGTATGTCCAGCATTTTGCAGATGGAAGATCACTGACTTGCCTGAACCATGGCCAGCACTGACCGTCAGAGCAGAACCATGCCAGGACTCGGCTCTGCAAACACCCCAGCCAGGGCATGGGATGGAGGAATTCTGCTGGGGAAGCTGCCTGGCTCTGATCACAGCCTTGTTGCCTGCCTTCAGTAAATACATTAACAGACCCCTGTAAATGGAGCACCAAAACAAGGACCACTCTGTCTCTAAACAAAGAAATCAATGCTGAATAATAAGCCTTTTCCTCTGTGCTAAAAAGAAGCAGATGCTTGTTTACCAAAAGCATCAAAAATCATCAAGAGGCTGTTGGATTTGACTCATAAAAATATAGAAGGAAGTTATTTGTTCAGTATTTCAACTTCTGCTGCACTCAGCACTTTCAATTTTCTCTCATTTTTATTGCACGAGAGGTATTTGATCCCTGAATGAGTTTCCAGCAGGAACAGTAAAATCAGTTTAGGAACGACTGTCCCTTTAGATTAGCAAAAAGGACAGTCAGCAGCAGCCAGTGATGTGAGATGGTTTGGGAACTCTTTCAGAGAGAACTGCCACGTGCCAGGTTTCTTTCAATAGGTTTTGATTTGAACTGGGAAGTCACAGGGAGCTTTACCTGTTGTGCTGATAGAGCCCGTAATTGGGCTATTGATCTGCTCTCCTGGCAAATACACCAGTGAACTCATTTTATGGAATAGGGAAGATACAGTTAATGGAATACAAAATTTAACGTGGCTGTAAATAATAACTTGAAACTTTAATCGGTTAGAAGTGAGAAAACATCAAAGACAGAGGATCAGAAACACTTCATAACTGGAATAGTCTAATGGATTCTGTGCCTTCAACCCAATGCAACACTCAGAAGGGCAGTTCTTTGCACAAGCAAGGTCAATACAAACTTCAGGCTCAATTTAAAGCTGCAAACCAAAGAAGAAACACAGCATCCCTGCGGGTTAACCCACCCAACCCGGGGGGAATGGGCTCACTGAGCCCCTCTCCCCGTGAGAGGCCGCCGTGCCCGGGTGCTCAGGGCACGCACCCCAGCCCAGCAGCCACAAAAAACACCCTGACATTTTCTGCTGGTGTAAGTGGCAATCAGCCTCCGGAGCCATCAGGAAAAGCTCTCCAAATCAGACCATGAGATATAATTATGATGCATTTCAAAATGCAAACTCAGCATTGCTTTCCAATCCAACTCTTCCCCTCCGCGGATGTTACAAGTTCTTCCTGGAGACAACATCCCTTGTGACTCTGCTTTTTCTTTTGGTGCTCTCAATAGGGATCAGCTTACCAGGAGTCCTTTATTCCTGAAATAATTTCCATTGATCACTCACCATACACCACTCTAAACAGAAGCTGACAGACTGTGGGATGCCTAACACTAGCACAGCATCTCCCAACTTAAATGAAGGCTGAAACCAAGGGCAGCCCAGAGGAAAAAGGAACTGGGAGATTTCTAAGTAGCGGACAAGGAAACTTCTTCAAACTGTTCTTATGAATTGCAATGTTTTTATACAGCTACTTTAAATAAAAGCAGGGAAGCAGCACTGTTTGAACAATCCGCTCTTCACGGTATCTGCTCACAAAAAAAGGAAATTAAAGGAAACAAAGCAACGTGCGTCATTTTGGAGCATCACCCTGCAGTTTTGCATTTGTGATTCCTCAGCACAGCTGCAAATTAACCAACTCTTTTAGCACCTTAATGCGACTTTTGGTTAAAGGAGATGTCAGTGCTTTACTTCAAAACACATTTTAAGGAGTTTCTAACTCAACATAAAAACCCTGTAAAGCTTTGCTGACTAAGACTTAGACTGGAAACACACTTATTTAAAGTTTTATTTTACAAGAGTTTGAATTCCAAAGTGTAGAAATTCCAGATGTGTTTATCCCTGAAAAAGTCAGGTGCTAAATTTCAGCAGAATTAGCACTTCAAGCAGTTTGGCAGCCAGTTTTCTGTGGTTAACTCAGGTCTTCATATTTCCTAAAAGCATGGAAACCCCTTTAAAAACCACGCAGTAAAGCAGAAAGACCAGCAGAATGCTAAACACGGCTGTGTAACACAGACCCAGAGAAGTCTCCAGCAAGAACACAGTGTACTTCAGGGAAAAGGCTCTTAAACAGCTTTTAAAGAGGCTCCAGAATAGATATTTGCTGAATTTCAAGCTAGAGAGCCTCTCATAAAACATATCATGATGTACTTGAAGGAACTAAGGACAAAAAGGTCAGGAAGAACCCAGAGGTGTCAAGGTTTTGCTCTGGTGACTGTGCTGGGAACCTGGGTGATGTCCTGTGTCATCTCCTTGATGTCCTGCTCTCTGAAACGCTGAATGCAGCATCCCCCACCTCTGGGAGGGATGCTGGTATCACCCCTGCTTGCTATCTAGGTACATGAATATTCCTCCCTTGCTTTCTTGCAACTTTCTCATTGTGGCAAACCAGGGGCTGAAATGATGATGACAAACTATTTGTTTTTATTTAGACTAAATGGCTTTCAGTCTTTGCACCACAGAGGAATGCAGCTGTTCCACTTTGCATTTGTTTTTTGATTTCTGTCTCTTTTACAAAGCAAATAAAGGGAACAAAAAAAAAAAAAAGAACAAAAACCAACAAACCAACCCTAACAATAACAACAGCAAAGCCAATGACAAACTCTTCACAAACCACCATGCAACGAGCCCTAAAAAACCCCAAACAAACTAAACAAACAAATCCCAGTGAACACCCCCCAACAATTCTGGGTTCATTTTAATTCAGCATGGAGTTGCAGAAAGCAAGCAGGAGACTAACAGGAGGCCAAACGTAAGAGCAATGACAGCTTTTCCCATGTATACCTTTGTGCAAATTAGGTTCCTCCCTTAAACTATGACTGGACAAAGGTAAATTTATCAATTGCTAATAAAAATGACCCTACTCCAGTCCCACCAGCCATTTGGAGTCTCTCAAAACATCAGCAACACACCCAGTACAGGGCCTCCCGTGCCTGTCTGTCAGCTACAGGCGGTGGAGCCAAGACCCAGGTAACAGCCCATGAGGATGCTGTAAGGACAGAGGCTGCAGGGCAGCAGGAGGCTCAGATGAGCCAATTTGTTCTCTCCACACTGGCAAACAAATCACAAGGAGAGAGGAAATCCAGCACAGTTCCTTATACACAACAACACCACTGTACAGCCAAGTCCCAGCCCACCCTGGGCATCTGGAGACAACTCTGGACCCAGGGATGAACTTACTCGGCTGCAGCTCGCTGCCTCCACAGGACCCACACTGCCACAGTCAGACGCAACAGATCTGCACCCTGCCAGCGAAAAGCCGCAAGTTTAACAGTGTGACCCAGACCCCGACCCACGGAGCCCCGAGGAGATGCCGGGCAGGAGCCTGCCCCGGGCGGTGGGACAGCATGGAGCTCATTAAGCCTTTGTGAGAAGTGTGTGAACAAACGAAGGACTTTGCTAATAAGTGACAAAGATCATTTGTTTAAAAGAAAGGACTAAATAATTTCTGGTTCACCAGCCTGGGTTTAACCTACTTGTAACAAAGGTGTTTTGAGCAAAAGCATACTGCTTAAATGGCTTATTGCAAGTAAACCCAGGGAGCCCAAAGGGCTGAATATGATGTTGATGAGGGGCAGATAAGTACTGGATAAACAGGAATATGCAATGAATGAGGAGCCCGTGCCCTCAATATACTAGAAATGCCCAAATTTATAAATCTGCCAACGACTAGAAGTCCCAACCCTACACAGAGATCTCCTGGGCTGGATTCCTGTGTGACCCCCAGACTTCACCAACTCTGGGGCTTGTCTTAATTTTATCATTTACCTCTACAGGCTTTTCTTCTCCCCAGCCTCCCTCCTCCATGGGCTGATGTTCTTAAACAAGAAAGCTTCTGTCTCTCACAAAACACTTGGTTAATCTCACATAACCCAGCAGCAGGTAGCTGCAGAACAACTATAGCCAGCCTCCAGTTCCTTCCCAAGTGACAGAGGTACAAGTAAGTACAGTCCTGCAAAAAAAATCGCAGCCAGCCCACTCACTGGCCCCAAAGGGTCTTTTTCTGCTGATAATCTCATTGGGCTCCTTCTGCTTTGAGGTCTTTAGAAAAATCCCAAGCATTTCCAGAGACAGGAACATCTGCAGATGTTTCCAGACAACACAGAACCTCAGAGACAACTCTACCTTTCACAGCCTTTTAAAACACTAATCTGTCAGCCCAGCACCATGGGCTTCCTAACTAAAACTAGTGTTGCTTAAAAAGGGGTGGTGGTGTGGGGTATTTGTCCTTGAACCACTGGTTTTGATTTTAGGTCCGATAACCATCTCTGTCTCTCTTCCAAGCCCTACCAGGAAGGATCGGTGAGACAAACACCCACAGCTTCCAGGGGAATAAAAGGAAAAGCCAAACAGGAAAAGGAGCTATGAACAATACAGCTCTGGCTTAGTTAATGATCAATCCTGCACACACCATACTTCTTTTATCCAAATACCACAACCTATTTGAATAGAGTTTTTAGTAATCAGTGGGTAGTAAGAGGCCTCTTAGGCATTGCATTTGTGTTACAGCAAGCAGCAAAGAAATCAAAAAGATGAGAAATCCCCGACTACTCTGCTCTGTCAACAGGAAGCCCATCCACTGTGCTGGATGAGCTCAGCTGCATGGAGGGGTGGGCAGGAAGGGTAAAAGGGTCAGGTTCCCCTGCCTGCACATTCCCATCACATCCCTGATGGAGTGTGAGGCTGTCCTCTGCAGTCAGACAAACCCTGAGCACACGGTGCACACTTAAACAGAGAACACAACTGCTGCAGTCCATCCTGATCCTACCAGCTTCTGCAAGAGATGAAGAGCTAACCCACCGCTTTCTGTATTTCAAGCACCTCCAACCAGAGTGACTCTCAGGTCTTAAGGCAACTTCAGCAAGAACTAAGAGTGGTAACTGGAATCACTCTGCTGATCTTCCAGTCTTTTGAGCAGCAATTTCCAAGCATGTCCTCGTCAGCTCTTAAAAATCATTGACTCTCAGCACAATGGTAAAATACTCAAAAAGCTACAGTGCTTTACAATGGCACAGAAGCAATTAAAGATTTCCAATAACATGATGGTTGGAGGATGGCAGTCTAATTGCTGAATGGTCAAGGTTTTTGGCAGCAATAACATTGTAACGAGATAAAAAGGTAGGAAAGTTTCCCATATGAGAAATAAATAAATAAGCAGCTCTCCAAACAATGGCAGCAGCAGCCACACACCTATCGAAATTCCTGACTCGGCACTTGGCATAATTCAAGATTAGGTGGTCATGAAATTTCCTAACATAAAGGCCGTGACTGCATGACAGAGGTAAATGAAAGGGGTGGGGGAGGACAAGAGCCAAGCAAGCTGGGCACAAAGACAGGTTACAGCACGGAGGTGGCAATACAATGAGCCCGAACTACCCAGTGTTGTAATTTACTGTACAGTTTGTAATTACCGGGAACTTCCTCTTACACTGTAAAGTGTTGCTTCTTCACACTACGCAGAAGGACTGTCACTTAGGAGAAAACTGATTATGGGCAAGAGCGACAGGCTGCTAAGCCAAGTCTGCAAGGGCATTTTGTGGCTACCTATTGCTGAAAATAATTCTGCTTAACTTGTGGGGTCAGTTTTCTCTCCCTAAGTGCTCAATGATAAACCCACAACTGTAAAGAAACTGTCTACTCTCTCCCCCTTCTTTTCTTCACCGAAGTTTAAAATACTTATAAAAACTATGAGTTAACATCTTGTAATAGAAAACAGACCGGTATGTTGCAGGCACGAGAACCGTGGAAAGCAGCAAGAATATTCAAGTTTGCAGATCCATCTGGCTCCCGTGTTGGAGGATGAAGGAGTAAACAGAACCCGAGTGCTTTCACATGTGCTCGCCGCATGCCCAGGGAGGGCTCACGCTGCCGCCTGGCAGAGGTGTTGAAACACAACAAAAACACCCAAAAATGCCAGTTCAAAACATCCCTCTGCACCCTCAGGCCCCCCCCCCTGGCTGGACACGGCCATGGTCCCACAGGAAGGACGGGGTGCAGTGGGAGCAGGAGCTGGGTCTTGCCAAATCCCAAGTGAGTGCCCTGACCGCTGGGTCATCCTGCTTTGCCACTGAGATAAAAGAGGAAAACTGGGTGACAGAGGAATCTGGCATTATCAGAGGGACATGGAAAAAACACTTCAGGGACACCAGCAATGAATTAAATAACTAAAACTTGGCCAGAGGCAGAGGAAACAACTGCAGGCAGGAAGAACTGATCCATGGCAATTTCCCCAGGTTTCTGGTTAAAAATTCTTTGATATTTGCAGACTATTTGAAAATTTGCTCCTTTGTTTCTTTCTGTCTTTTCCATCTGCTACCTTAGAGTTTCAGTAGACCAAATTAAATTTTGAATCCTACACAGAAATAAACTAGTAAATCAGCAGAATTCTCCCTAGATTCAATAGAGTAGCAAGACTTTCTGGAATGAGTTACAACTATAAATTCTTAGCATTTTGATAAACACAAGTCTCCCGGACATGATTTGAATCCTTGTGAACCTGAAATGAATTAGACCCAGACCAGCTGACAACATTACTGACTAAAAGCGTCAACACAAGAGTAATTTCTGCTGATCTTTGAAAGTCAGAGCTGATCAGCCAAATACATCTATTAAAGAATACACTGAAACAGAAGTTTCTGATAGTGTTTGGGTCACCACTGCCCTTCCCATTCCACAGAGAACACATTTTTAGCATAGCGAACAACTAAATCTGGATTTTTAGGTCTTGCCCATGATGAAATAAGGACATCCAATACTAATCAGCCTGTGTGAACTTGTAATTAGGAGCACAAACTTTAAAAACTGGCCTTTATTACCCCAGGCCCATCCCGACTGAAAACTCCAGCAAAATATTAATCCAGCGCTCAGCTTTGTGAGAACACTTACACGTGGGCCAAAAGCTCTGTCATTCTCAGGCTTACTAATCTTTCCTTCCAGGAGGCAAAGGAGAGCGTAAGCTCCTCTGATAACCCTGTTATCTCTCTCTCCAGAAAAGGAAAGGGTGGTCCTTCCAACCCAGCAGCCATTTAAACTACCACGAGATCCTCCACCACAGGGATACTTGTGACAGAGGGAGCAGAGACAAGCGCTATTTCCCGTGTCTTTTGATCCCTTCCCCTACAGTCTCCAACTGTGGGTTAAGTGTTTGAGCAGGGTGTAAAACAAACACCTTAAAAGCACTTAAATTGTTACCCAGCTACCTACTCTAGCTCGGTAAATCATCCAGAGCTCTGCGGAAATGTTTCAGCCTAGAGCATGTTGGGTTTTCATCCACAATTCCAGAATTACTGCTACTTCTCAAAGCCCAGGGTACATCCAGTTTGCATTCCTGCTTCCACAAAGCAGTCCAGGTACATCCCTGTTAAAACCATCGTTATCAGCAACCGCAGGGAAAGCCATGATGTTTACAGGCAACAACGCGCGCGGAAAAAAATTACTAACTACAAACATTTTGGGTTGAGTATGAAAGGCTCAGAGAGACTTAACTAAACTGATTACCAACTACAGCAGTGATTACGAATGCTCACAAAGGAGGCCACAGAGTCCGGGGACTCATTTCCGTATCAGGCGTAAGCAGAGATATCTACTAAAGACCTCATAAGTGCAAGGCAGCTGCAGTTCTAGCAGGAGCTTCTTGAGACAAGAACCCAGTTCCAGGTGTGACCCAGCATTTACCCTACTATCTTGAAGCCTTTCATGATGTTTCCAAGAGATAAAATAGTCTGTTGGCTTCTTTAAAGAAATATCAAGCATGGCTAGACCACAGCAACTATCTCTCTGAACGTCTTATCTACCCACCCCATAGCTGCCATTTCCCTCCTTAATCCTTGCAGCCCAAACCCCGAGACTCAGGCAGTCGCTGTTAATTGTCTATAAATTAAATGATTATTCGTATCTGCATTTCAAAGGGGGATGTGCAGCTGGAGAGGCTGATTTTCGAAGCGGCTTAGTGCGGGGCACCGAGACACCCTGCACCACTTCGGAGCTGCCCAAGACTGACAGCACCTAAAACCTGGCACCAGCTCCCGTGTCTGCCTTGTGACCCGCAGGTGCTGCGGGCTGGGTCCAGACCTGCTCCGGTGGCATCGCAGCCCCGCTGCCGCCTTCCGATAAGCGCGGAGATCGAACCAAGGGGCTAATCTCTGCTTTAAGCCCGAAGGACGGGCAAGGCGGGCGGGCAGGGGGAGCCGGCACCCCGCTCTGAGCGCCCAGCCCGGCCGGGGCTGCCGGGGGGAGCTCCGCACCGGGGAGCGGCGGCTCCGGCGGGGGGAATCGCAGCCCCGCGCCGCGGGCAGCTCGGGGAGACACTTCCCGATGGGACCCGGAGTGCTTGCAGTGGGAAAAGCCCAGGGAAGCGAGCGGCGATGGAGCAGCTGCCGCGCGGTGCCGGCTCGGCGGGCAGCGGAAAGTTCGCCCGGAGGGAGCCCGCGGCAGAGCGGGGAGAGCGGGGCCGGGGGAGGCTCGGCGGCGGGCGCCGGTACTCACTCACATCTGGGCGATGGCGCCCTGGGAGATGACGGCGTTGTCGGAGAAGTAGGGGATCATCGCTCCCCGCCGCGCCGGCCGCCCTGCCCTGCCCCGCGGCAGCGGCACCGCCGCACGGCTCTGCCCCACGGCCCGCCCCCGCCACGCCCCGCGCAGGCGCGGCCCCCGCCCCAGCGGCGGGACACGGCCCGGGCACACCCACCCCGCACGTGGGGACGGGACAGGGGACCGGGACCGCGGACACGCGGGGCTGCGGAGATAGGGAGGGGGGACAGGGAGAGGGGACACGGGCAGGGGGACACGCGGGGCTGCGGGGACACGGACGGGGGACCTGCGGGGACAGGGCCGTGCGGGACCGAGGACAGAGGGAGGAAACAGGGCTGCGGGGACAGGGACATCCGGGAGCGGGAATAGGGAGAGGGGACAAGCGGGACAGGGACTGGCAGGCTCGGGAGCAGCGACACGCGGGACGGGGACACGCGGGACAGGGACGGGCGATCCGCTCCGCTCCCGAGCAGGGGTTCGGGTGTGCCGGTTTTTTGTATTCCCTTCCCTTTTCCCTCCTCGTTTTCCCCACAGATCTAGGGCAGGGAGGCTGCACGCTCTGAAAACCAGGTTTGTAGCAGCACATCAAACGATGTTTTGCAAAACGCAGGCAGCGACAACTCGGGTGCTTAGGAAACGACCTTAATTTCTCTCCTGCAGGAGACGGGGGGAAGAGTATTTGGCAGGAACTTTCATTCGCAGAGACGCGACAACTCAGTTTCTGCCAAAGGAGAAGAGAAGCAGCTGCCTTTCAGTGCTGTTTAATCTTTAGCTCCATCGCCCCTCAAGAGAAAAGGAAGAAAGGAAGTTATTTAGAACAAAAATCGTGTCCTCTGGCTGCTGGGAATTCAGATGTTACAGCGCAAGGGAAACTTAATACAGTTTTCCACTGGGAAGAGCCGGGGCAGCGTGCTCGATCCCACCCTGCACTGCCCATCCCACGTCGGCATTCTCCAGCCCCTACACCCACAGTGCAGGAAAGCAGCCGAGAAGCCCTGGAAGCAGGCTCAGTTTTCTGTTTCCCATAGGAATGCAGGACATCCCAGCACAGAGGAACACGGTACACCAGCCTTAAGTCATCTGCTGTGGGTGACACATGCCCAGTACCGAGGCACAAGTGAGTTGGTAGGGGAAGATGTGAGTTTAAACACATGTACTTGTTAATGATATCTACTCAAGAGCAAAAAACTACCAAGGCATCACAGCAGAGCTGGAAGCCAAAAGCTTCATCAGCTTTGTTCCCAGCTACTAACTAAAACTACCAGAAAAGCAAAGAGGGGTTGAAAAAAGCAACACAGTGGGATGGCAACTGCTTTGGGTCTGAGACCTGACAGCAGCAAGAAAGCACTTGTCTGAAAGGTCTCGATCATCCCCACACTTCAGGGACTTGCAGGAAAAGGGCAAAGCAGTGGAATTTGTGATTCTGCAAGTTTTGTGAGAATATGGTTTGGTTGCATTAATTTAAGCAATGTCATCTTATATAGCCAAGAGTGCAGCTCTGGTAATGGTGCTTCACAGCTGTAAAGAAAATGCAGTGCCAGCTTGCTGCAGTGCCAAAAAAAATCATTTTGTTAAGCAGAAATGAAGTCAGTTGCAAGAAGCAATGGAAAAATTGGGACATCAGAGAAATGGACGGTAACACAATCCTTCCAGAGGTCAAGAGACTGGCAAGAACCTCATATTCAGTAGCAACACATACCATACATTCACAGACTGAAAAACAAGCCCAGAACTTCTGTTCTATTCTAATTAATAACTTAAGGGCTTTATTCAAGCATTGTAGAAAACTAAATGTACTTAGACACTGTCCAGACACGTCAGATTTCTTACACGCAACATTACAAGGCAAGCCCTTAAAACTTGCTGAAAACAAGTGCAGTGATTAACTACACGCAGCTACTCATAACATATGGATAAGAGATTTGTAAATGAATTAGTCCTGGATTAATACAATCATGCACTGCATCCACATATGCCAGGAGACCAAACAGGGACAGAAATATCACAGCTTTTTTCTTATTGAGCCTTTAGAAAACAGGAGTAGGAAATCCTGAAAGAAGTTCCTGTATAGAAATCTGCACTAACAAAAGGTATTGGAACCTGGATTTGCTGCCATAAAGATTGAATCACTAGCCTGGGACTGGCACTGCTTTCAGGTGTATGTTAGTGAGATTAACATTTCAGTTCCCACTGCCCATTTGTGTAAAATCACAAAATCATTAAGGCTGGAAAACAACTCCAGCCTTTGACTGATTCCACCTTGTCAACTACACCATAGCACTGAGTGCCACATCCAGTTGTTTCCTGAACACCTCCAGGGATGGTGATTCCACCACACCCCTGGACAGTCCCTTCCAATGCCTGACAACCCCTTCTGTGTTCCTGATCTCCAACCTGAGGCTCCCTTGGCACAGCTTGAGACCATTTCCTCTTGTCCTGTCGCTGGTTGTCTGGGATAAGAGGACAACCCCAACCTTGCTCCAGCCTCCTTTCCGGTATTTCAAGTTGGATCTCTCACCATGAAGAAGCAAGGAGCAGGCAGAAAGAAGGGGCTTCGAGGGGATGCACAAGATGGACTTGAAGGCAGCAGGTCACAAGACAAACAAGAAACTGCTCCTTGTTGGAAGCAGGTGCACTGTGCTGGGACAAATACACGAAGAATTTGAAGTGCACGAAATTGCAGTGATGACAAGTAGCAGCCTAAATCACCGCCGTGGTGCTGCAACAGGGCATGTTGAGCAGAGCCATTAATCACTGCATGACAAGTTGTAAATACGCCTGTCTGGGGTCCCCAGCGCTTCCCAGCACAGTGCACGAAACTACACTTTGCTGCGGGGAAAAGGGCACTGCCTGTCCGAGCTCCTGTCGGCATTTCACACTCCCCAGGAGGTCACAGGACCAGCAGGGCAATCGGCAAACCCAGCACAGGACTCAGCCCCGCGTGGGGCTGCAGGATTCCGTTTAACCTTCGAACACCACACACTAATGAACTACAGTTTCATACAGCACCTGAGACCCTGTAAAAACAGCCTTCCTCAAACCTTTGCACCGCTAACCAAGGCAGCTACTCCGGCAGCTACACCCAGCTATGGAGGCATGATAGAAAAAAGCTACGATGAAGAGTGTGAGGGACATCTGAGCAAACACTTCAGGAGAAGAGAGCAGAGGCAAAGCCACCAGAGCTGCCTCTGGAGGGAGGTTTAAGGGGGTGGCAGGAGAACATATGCACAAACCTCTCATATTGACTTCTAGTGTTTGGTCTGGCAGACAACAAGGCTGACAATATATTGTTTATTCATGCAATCATCTTCCCCAGTGTCTGCATCCCAAAGCTACAGTCACAGCAGCTTGCACTTCAGCTACTCTGCTTCATGTGCATTTCAGCACGTTTTGATCTTGCAGTGATGTAACAGAGTAATTCTGTGTTCTGCACAGGACTGGTCTCCGTACACGAGTCACCAGGAAGGGCTCCAGTTAGGTTTGGCACTGGCATGCAGAGATTTGACACTGGCAGGAGGCATGCCCCCAGATGGACACCCAGTCCTGTCAGTGCACATAGTCCACATGCACAGAGGGCATTAATCAACCTCCTATTCCATCCAAGATCAACAGCTTAAGGCTGAATTGCTGCTTCTTGTCAGACTACACAAAGGTGTGGGTGTCACCAGGTTCCACCCACTCCTCTCCCACAGGGGCTTGCTGAGTGTCCACTCACATGTTAGGATGATTAAATCTGGAGCATGATTGTCTTATTAGGCATGTTCAATTCTTAGTCTACACTGGGGCTTGGTGACCTCTTTTCATTTCAGAGTATGTCTACCAGCAAGACTTTCTCTGGTCCCCTCAGTTCTCTCCTTTAGAAGAGTTTGAATGAACACAATAGACTCACAAGTCTCTTTAGAAACGCGTTCTAGTGAGTATGAAGGGTTGGGTATTACTTTAAATCTGCTTGGACTGAAGTCCAGGTACTGGACAAGGAATGTTCTTCTCTTCTTCCAGCTGTGGGAGAGACTACAGTTGTAACATTAGTCATGTTCAAGGTAAGGAGGGCAGTGGGAGGCTGTCAGACGTAGGAATTTTGCCCTCAATCATTGGCATCAGTGTCACAGATAAGGCAACGCAGAATCTAGGCTCATGTTTTCAGGACACTATGAAGAAATCTTGTGAAGCTGCTGCAAACAAACCTCCCCCTGCGCCCCAGCACATCCTCTCGCCGCCGAGCGATGCGCTCCGGTCGCGCCCGCGCCGCCACCTCCGCGGCACATCCGCAAAGTTTGTTCTTCGCTGCTCAGCAGCTGCTTCCGGAGATGTTTCTGAAAAGTCCCCGAACCCTGAGAACAACCCTCAGCCTCGCACGGGCACCGCCGGCCAGAGGGGAGCCGGTTCATTTCCGTGGGCAGCCCCGGGGCCAAGGGCTTTGTTTTCCTCACCGGCACCTACACTGGGTCTCTGCCCACAAAGGCAGCTCTCACGGCATCAGCTCTGGTGGCAAAAAGGGTCCTGAGGGGTAGCTTTGCAAAATATGGTGCCACACTGAGCTGTTGGAGGGTCAAAGGACCTGATGCTGCTGCTTTTTTGGTGGGAGGTTGATTCATCTTTTAGTCGTGAGGACGTGTCTTTCAGCCATAGAGTCCACAAATGAGTCTCAGCGAATTAAGGGTCCAAAACAGATGATTTACCTGGAGAGAGCCTTAAATTAGCGCAGCAAACCTGTAAATGGGTAGAAACCGATCGGCTGAGAGCAGCAGCTCCTGCACTCATGCCCTGCTGCTGCCTCCCCACATCCGGGGGATGATCTGTCAGAAGTCTTCTTCTGGGTGTTTCGGCATGAGAGACAAAGCCTTCTGCCCTGTGCAGTCCAATTTATCAGGAAAACATGAAGCCATTTCAGTAGCTGCGATCATAAACAAGCCAATGCATGCAGGACAGAACGAGATAGAGTAAGTACTGAAACAAAGCTTTCCCAGTGATTAAAAGACATACCACCCACAACGGCAGGGCTTACATCCACCACTTGTACTGCACACAGCCAGGGAAACTGAACCAAGCAATTATAAAGGAGCCCATATCTAGTTAAAACAATGAAAAAAAAAAAAAAAAAAGGCAGGGGGAGGCAGGAACAGGGAAAGCACGCAAAAGTCTACTCGAATCCTGAAGAACCAGTCAGAACAGGAAGCCACATTCTAAATTTGGTTATTTAAGCTGTCAAAGAGTATTTCTGTTTCCAGTCCTTCAGCAAAGAAATCAGCCAAGTACAGGGATAGGGTGATAAGGATCACTGAAAGAACAAACCCCTGCTTTTAAAGCCTGTTTGGTCAGCCGCCCATCATGATCGATGATGAGGCTGCTTAGTTGAGAATTCAACACCTATTTTGCAATATTATCACTTCATTAAACCCTTTCCTCACCAAGTCCACATCCAATCATCGCATAGTTTACTTATCCATAAATCTTAGAGGGTCAGACACAAAGAGGTCAATGCTCAATTACACCCTTTTTACAGACCCCGAAGCAGAGATGACTGAAGGGACCTGAGCGGTGCCACCAGGGACAGGAAAAGGGACACAAGCAGCAATGTCTGCTCTCAACAGGCAACACCAGTGTCGGACAGGGGCAACATGCTGAGACACATCTTTTGCTGAAACATCTTGTGCCACAGCCACCTCCTCCTCCTGTCCAGAGAGCTGCCTTCCATGTGCATTCAAACAATTCAAGGGGAGCTTTCAAGAAACCACTCTTGGGATGAAAAAAACTACAATGCAAACTCCCTGCAAACATCTGCTTTGCTAGCAAAAAGTTAATCCAGACACTGGCAAACTGCTGCAGCACTGCTGTAAGTCTAGCGTGAAAGAAACAAGCCTGAATGACAGGTCTGAAAGCATAAAGTAGGTAATATTTTATTTCAGTGACCTATGGAAAAGACCAGCCCCCTAATTTTACAAAGGAATGTTTTTGATGCAAAGATACCAAAGAGGTGAACAGCAATGAGTCCAGAAACCCTGGCTCAGATTATCAAAATACATTTAAGTGTCTGAAATCCACGGAACACTGAAAACTCTCAAGATTCCTGTTTAACTTTGAAGGTCTTGTGAAGGTGCCCTGCCAGGAAACGGACCAGCAAAGGGAATTTTGGAGTTTCTATTTGCAACGGGAATCTTAGACTCCTGTAGCATAGAGCACCTTGGTTTATGCTCAGCAAGAGACACAAGCCCGTATGGAATCCTTATGGCACCTCCTGGTCAGCCCCTCCTTTGTTAACCTTGGAAGAAGGAGCACAAGTGCAGGGGAGCAGCTGTTCTGGGCTTGCTCAGTGCCAACCAGACTCTTTTGGTAGCCGAAGCATCAGACCCACCTTCATTTCTTTTACTTCCCAATTTGTCTTTGCCTTGTTCCTCATTCTCATCTGTTCACACACTTAGAATGACAAATTAGAATAAAACTTTTCATAAGCATTCATATTTGGAGCAAGTTCCCTATATTAACCTGGTAATTTGGTAATGCAGCGATATGAGTCTGCTTGATCCTTCAGCCCAAACATCACACCTGAAGGCATCTTACACATTATTGTGATCCACAGGTATGTAATCGGACTGGACTGAACATGTTGCAGCCACAGACACAGACCTTGCCATGAACTAGCCCTGGAGATACCTGTTACTGATCTAATAAACCCACATTTTACTGCCAGTTCTATAGCTTTGCTCACAATTTGGTGATAAAGAGCTGGTATTCAAAAATGAAGGCCACAGACCCACTGTAATAATCGTGATGTGTGGCCCACGAACTTTTCTGGTGGTCAGCAGAGCTGGCAGATTACCAGGACTGTTCTTTATCTCAGTATTACACTCTCCCAAGCAGCTGTAGTAAATGCCACAGAGAGGCTGAGCTGTCACTGAAAGGAAAGACAGAAAGACGGATTCAGGAAGCACATTCTGAAGATAAGGTTCCTACTACAAGAGCTTAGTAATCTCCGGCATGGATAAACACACACTTTCCTGTACACCACACAGTCCCCTCTCACTCAAGGCCTGGAGTTAACAAACTGTCTTGCACACCCATTAGAAGACTCAGCTACTGTTCAAGTACCAGCAGAGTAACTATTTGGCAGCAACAGCAGCAAACAAAGGCAGCACAAGGAAGGTTTAGTTGCCACAGCTCAGAGCTCGTGGTTTTGGGAAGCGCCTCTTGTTACACCAGATGGGTTTTAAGGATAATCAGGAGTGTCAGGAACCTGCCCCAGGAGCACCAAATGGTGATGATACACATCTCCAAACCTCCCAACAGTCACAGGGTGCTGCAGTTCCACACATTTAAGAGTGGAGTGTAAATGAGCCTTCTGAAGTGCAGTCAATTCGGTATCACAGAATTACCCCCCTCTTTCTCATGGGGACTAACTTACAACGGGTCTTAGTTTAAAAATGCAGCAGGCTGGCTTAGAATTTATTGCGCTGTTGCCCTGTACAAGGAAACACATGCACCAATTCCACTTACTATCTGAAAAAACAATTTTTATACTGTTATAAACTATAAGCTCCTGCATCAGATTGTGGTCTTCCGCTCCTAAAACAAAGGTATTTACTCACAGCTTGAGACCTTGAGGCATCTTGGCACATCCCACTGTTATCATGGCAATAATCTGATTTGCTTTCCTTCCCAGTTCACTCCTGGAAGGAACTATTTTAACTAAAAAAAACAAACCAGAAGGTAAGCATACTTGGGCTGCAAAAGGTGTGGTTTTCCTTTTAAATTGTATTTTAACACTACAGTCTTGCCCCCCCACCCCCCCAACTTGAAGAGTGGAGGACAAGCACTTTTTGAGAACATTTTCAGGTAACAAGCCAGATTTCAAGCAGGACCTAATTGCTTTCTCTGGCACCTGAAGGGAACAACAGACTCCTCAGCTTTACCTGAGCAAATGGACTTTAGTCTGATCCAGTGCCAGGCCATAAAAAGTTCAAAGAATGCCTCTGAAGTCCCCAGCAGCCTCGTTAGGCAGTACAGTTCACCCAAGTTTATATGCAGCAGTTACTGAGCAGCCTCAAACGTCACATTTCAGCTACCAGAGTGGTTTCAAGGCATACAGAAGTGGTAAAATCATGATGGTGTGGAAAACAGAGGCACCATTTAAAACATAAACCCAAAAAGCAACTGGCAGATCCCGACAGCAAATCCAACAGAGGCTGCAGCACCGCTGCTGCCCCGGGCCCGGAGATGTCGTTCGTCAGCAAAACAAAGATGCTGAATCCTTAAAACCTTGGCACAGAGAACACAAAACCTGAGTGTCAATACCTCGGTGGGTGTAAACACAACCCACAGCTCAATACTTGTGCATTTTAGGTAAATTTTAACAACACCGGGGTGCTGCAAAGAGACTGCTAACACAGATGCTCCATTAGGAGTGTGCTCAGCGTGGCAGCAGCACGTCTGGGGACAGGAGGGATGTGCAGGCCAGGCAGCTCTGCAGCCTCCAGACAGCCTAATAAAAATGTCAGCAGATAGCTATGAAGGTAATGAATGTAATAAATAGATTGTTCAGGACATCTGCTTATGCAGCACTCTGTCTTAGTCCCGTTAGCCAAGGGTTAGGCAGGTAACAAGGACTGGCTTGACCAGGGTCTCCAGAGCAGGAACTTGGATCCATGTCAGGGCTTTGGGGATCTCACCCATGAACTGCAGTAATGGTCACAGCTATGGCTGGGCACGGAGACCCTCCTGGGCTTTCCCCAGAGCAGGGCCTGGAGAAAGAAATATTCCAGAAGCCAAAGTGGTTTTCACCTATTTGTTCAGGTTCAGGTATTTGCAGCATTTATTTGCTGGAGTTTTTATTAACAGATAGAAATCTTTATAGAAATTAGGTCCATGTTCACTATACCCAAGTACTTTCCTCAGTGGGAAAGCAAACCATCCCTCTTTGTATCAATACAAAAGAGTTTGCCAGGAAATGCCATTTCAAGCATCTTCCAAGGATGATTACAGAGCACAAGGGAACTCTTTCTGCACTCTGATAGATCTTTTCATCTTTTGAAGAGAAGCTTTAAGTAGATTCTGCTAATTCCCAAAGCAGAAAGCTCCTACTCCACGGTGGTGCTGGCAAGTGCAGACTTGTCAGGTCATTTGACTGCTCTGTAGAGCAGGTTTAAGTTTAAACATTTTCACACAGTTCTCCCTTGTCTGCAAGACCCAAGTCCATGCAATCACAGATCTCTGTGGTGCTAGATCTTAAACAGCTCGAGCAGGTCAGCAACCAGACAGGTCATTTAGCTTAGGTATGGTGATCTCGATGTACTTCCTACAAGTTTAACCTCCTGTTTGGAACTCATTTCTCTGCCTCTCTGCAGGACCTTTTAGAGTGTTGCTCTTCAGGGCCTCTGTTCCACAAGCACTAGTCACTCCTGCTCTTCTGCCAGGCTTTTCTGTATGTTCCTCCTCACCTCAAAATACGTACCATACCTCATCAGAGAGAAAAGACAAACAGCAAAAAACTAACATAAGAAGCTATCTAGAAATTGATAACCACAGGACTACTGGAACATTTCTTTTGAAACAGCAATCCCTAGACTGCAGAGATGTGGGGACTCAGAAGTGGAAATGAAGGCTCTGCTCAATGGTCATCAAGACAGACCACTGCAAAAATCTTCTGACACCAAACACACCTATGGGCTTATGCTTAGGCCTTCAGCTGGCAAGCATTAACACCTCTATGCACTAACATCCTACTGAAGAGTTATTTTATTAACTTTTAGCAGCACCACAGCTGCAGCCCTGCATTCAGTGTCCAGCTAACAGGGGGAGTCTGGACCTGCTATGCTGAGGTAGTTTGTGAGCACATTTTAGGGCACCACGGGAGACTGAAGGTCTCCTCGTCAGAGGAATTTTACAAACAGCAAAACCTGCAGCCCAAGCGCTGCCCCCTGAGTGTAGGTGCAGCCAGGGCCCCTGGAGGGAGCCTCAGGAGGGCTTCACCAGCCGGCCCTGCCCAGGCAGGCAGCGAGCAGTGGCAGGCTGCTGCAGAGCTCTACCTTAGTGACACTGCAGTACCTTTTAAAGCCAAACAGTCCATTGCCTTTTACTGTCTGGATTTCTAATAGCTTCTACTTGCTGTGTTCCCGGGGATTACATACACTCTAGGGCTGTTTATAGGCATCTGCTGCTCCTCCACAGCAGGGCTCCAGGTTCACTGCTTACCCCGTTTGACTCTTATTATTTTTATCCTACTGTAATCAAACACATTTAACACCCATCCCTTGTTTTCCCCAAGAAGCAGCTTGGTTTCAGTTAGCTTTCTGACCCCAGTAGCAGGAGTCACGGAGTTCGAGCAACACATCAACAGCAGGTTGTCATTTCCTACCGCAGGAAGTTATTTCAAATATATTAAAAAAAAGCTCATTTCAGACCTAAGCTACAATTGTTGCTAAGTACCCACAACAATTAAATAGCTCCCATCCCTTCCAATACATTATGTATACTGAGATCAAGTCATGAGTTGATCTTGTGACTGCTGGAAGGCCAAGAGTGAAATGAAAAATCGGAGTTTAGCCGAGTTCAATTTGAGCCTTCGGGAATTGTGCTTTCCAGCTTTCCTCTGTCATGAAAGCTGAAAAATGAGGAAACAGCAATTCTTAAATCATCATTTAAGGGTATAAGACTGAAGTAAACAGAGCAGTCACCTTCCCTGAGCCACACAATCACAGAACTACAGTGAAATCATGGGAATGTGCAACCAGGGCAGCTTCTTCTTTTGCAGAGTCATCCAAGTTGGCCCCAAACCCAAAGTCCAAATCTTGTTTAAGTATTTTAAATACTAGATATTATGGCTTCTCTTGCTACCTACTCACACAAACAACAGCAGGCAAAGAACTGTAACAGCCAGAGAGCTCATAAAGGGAAAGCCATTTCACCTTCACTTCCCCTTTACTCCCTCTGGAGGGAATCTTAAGCCTTTCATAAAATCTGACTGCAACATTTTAAGCCAAGAAAGTGCTCCTGCCATTGGAGAAGTCACCTAATATATAGAATTTTTACTTTTATTAAGTTTAGCTGAAATAATTCTATTGATGGCTTAGAGGAAAGGAGACAAAGCTTACAAGACTCCAAGAAATCTTACCCCTCAGACTACAACCACACTGTAGAAATCACCATTAATACTTGTCACCATTCAATCAACTGAGTTTCAATGTTTATTTTTTAGCAAAAAACATTTATCAAAAAAAGTTCTTCCTGAAGCAACTGAAATCAGCATTTACAAAAGATGAACATCTCCCTGAAAAACAATCCCATTTAAAAATAAATCCCTGCAAATTCTCAGCATTCTCCTAACTTTGGAGCAGATGCTGGACTGCAGCAGTAGCGAATACCCACACACCCACCACATGTGTTATTTATTTAAGCAGCAGGTGCCTGTACAGAATAGGATCTCTCTTGATGGCAACAGGGACTTTTTAATCAGAGAACAAGAGTTTATTAGTGTGGTTATGCCTCCCAGAATGTTCTGAGGATGTACCAAATCCTGAGAAACAGGACACTGGAGGGAGCTAAGGAACACCACAACTAGGACAGAAGCAAAGTCTCCCCATGCACAGACAAGCGGAGTATCAGTGTCTTGTTCAGAACAAGGCAAGCACCCCTTGCTGGATGGAAACAACAGTCTGGGGAATACATTCAGTGACATCTTTTTGAGCTGTTGCCCGTGTATTTTCTTTAGTGTGTAATCTGACTTTCCCCATTTCCTGCTGCAGCAATGCCCTTACTGGGAGCATCAGTTAGGCCACAGCTAAATGTGGTTTTCAGTAAGGTTCACATAAGATGTGCAACATCCACAACAGGCAGAAAACGATGCGTGTTTGCAGAACGTGCCAGAAAACCACAGGGCCCCCTGTGAAACATTTCACACAGAAGCTGGGACTCTTGTGAGCCTCAAGTGACAATCTTACCTTCTGGGCTGGGACCGGCATTCCTCTTCCCCACTGTCTGCCTCCTGCAGGCACAAGGAAAGGAGAAAATCATTAATATGCTTTAATATATGCAGAAAGCAAAGACCTGCATTTCACTGGTTTGATTGTATAAGGCAAGGGAAACTCTCCTGTCTCTGCATGCAGCTGTCACTAGAGAGGAACTCACTTTCTGCTCAGCTGTCACTTCATGTTCTCTCAAAACCATTTTAAAAACTCAATGCTACAGGAATTTTGGCCCCTGCAGGACTTTGCCTGCTTTTGCACAGACTCCCAGTGACCCCTGCCAAACAAGGCAGGACAAGAGCCAAACACATAGTTCACTTCTGGGCAAGAACTCTGCATTTTTTTTACCTTTATGGAGATCATATTAATTCATAGTCCAGTGTCACCAATCAAGTGTAAAAATCCACAAAACCAGCAAGTAATAAACCTGACAAATAGGACTGGGTGAGCACAGATAGACTAGAAAGGAGAAATTTGACATACTACGTTGCTTTAGATGAGAAATTAATATGCATAATCTCTAATGTGCTGTGGAATTTTACTAGGCCTACCTACTACAGCCCAAAGCAATACCTCAGCAGAGATATCTCAGCAATTAATTCTGCTTCACAGTGCATTTACATATGCACTGCCAGGCACAGGAGATGGGCTACAGGATCTCTTTTATTAGTGAGAATTTACTGTGTATGTTCAGGTCTGCAGAGCAAAAGCATTTTAAAACACACCAGGGGTTCGGTCAGGGCAGGGGCATCCCAAGAAAACCAGAGCTCAGCACAAGGTGACCAAGGAAGTAAAAAGGTAATTTTGCTCCTGGCTGCTCTGGACTTCCCTCCCACAGGTCTCCTCTCCAAGGGAGGGATCAGCTTTGCAAGCCACAAACCAGCAAGCAGGTTTGTTACCAACAAGGGTGTTTGACACAAGGATGGAGCTGCATTTACACTGGTGACAGTGCTCTCCTGGCCCAGACTCCTCTGCAGTAGGCTCTGGTAACATTCTCCAGTGAACAACCCCAGGGGAGGACTGTACAGCTCTTCTGAGAAAGGAAACTATCCCTTTCTTCCTCTTCAGTTTGCTTCAGGAGAGCAGTTTGGAAGATGCTCCACCACACGTGCACTGCTTTCTGTTTTATGTACCATGGCACACAGACAGAAACTAAGGGAAGGGGTGTAAGGGATCTCAGGGACTAGGGGAAGGCTGTGCAACGAGATAAATGTCAATTCCAACTGCAGTCAGTGGGAAAAGGAAATGAGGAACTGCACGTCCCTCAGCCAGTGTTTCAGCCCCACCAGAGAGGACATGTCACCCAGGGCAGGAGGGGAAGGAAAGCACCACAGCAGGGAGAGATTCTGGAACAGACACATTCAAAAAACCTACAGAAACTAACATATAGAAGTGTCAAGCTCAGAGAGGGGGAGGAGTGGAAAAGTTCCATTTCTGTAAGATAATAGTATCAACAGGTGTTCTTTTCTGAGAATCTTTTGAACTACACTTTTTGTGCTTAGATCCCATTCAGTTTGCTTTTTAATACAGTTAAACTCAGATGCTCCTGCTAGATATTCTGTTTCACTCTTATTTAAATGATGTATCTCTCTGAGATATAAGAATAACTAGAAAATGCTGCTTGCTGCTGGTCCTCTAAGAACAGAACTAGAGCCCCACTGCACCATGAAGTTGTTCACTTGGAGCCACCTGCAACCACAAATTCAAGCTAAAACCTGCAGACCATCTACAACAAGCAAGAGCTGGCAGGAATACCTTCTGCTCATCATCATATCTTAGAATTAGCTCAGCAACTCGATAAGGGAGGTAGCATTCCTGACCCCTTCGAGATGAAAACACCCCTGAACTCCACAGTCAGCGAACAGGAGCTGCCACACCACTCAGAAGGGTGCAGATGAAGAGCAGCCATCAGAGCAGCAGCAGCTCTTTCAGAGCAGGGAGACAAGCCCTTGTTCCTGAGATGAAGCACCAGCATTCACTGGCAGGACACTCCAGGACACTTTCTGGGATACAGACCCAAGACTGGCCTTGCTAAGGAACAATCCCATGGCGTGGAGTCCCTTTCCCTTATTCCAGCTTTTGCAATAACCACACTGGCTCAGGACCTGTCTGGGCCAGACTGTTTGCTGTCCACATCTCCAGACACTAGCCAGCTGTCCTGGCCATCCGTGCTCCTCACACAGCCGAAGTCTCCAAGCACTTCAGCTGTGTTGCTTAACTAATACCCAGGGGCAGCAGATACTCAATAGATCATGCTGCTTGTTCTCCCTTTTGGCCTATTTTGGCCTGACAGATGGTAACAGCAGCATTTTAAATTTGCAAAAGTAAGACATCAGATACTTCCAGACAGTTCAATAGTGCTAAATTACCTTGCATGCATGGAAGCAGTACCTGCATTTCTAGAGCATGCGAGCAAAGTCTACTTCAGTGCCAAATACTTCTCATATCTCTCCTCGCCTTGCTCCTCTTCCCCTAAATTTGTAATCCTAATCACTGGCGTTTCCCAGGAGAGTGTATATTCATTTCTCACCCCACTTACGGGAAGTGAAGACAATCCTGCCAGAGCACAAGCTCCAACTGAGTTCCCTGTGGGTTGACAATAAGTTGCCTTGTAGGGGCAAGAAGAGGTCAGGGGAGGGGAAGAGGTTAGCTAAAGACACGATGGGACTTTTGAATAAGCCCAAACAGATCAAAAGTGTGTATTTGCCTAGAGAACAAGTTTCTCAAACCCACAGTAAAACAAAACAACTGAAAGAGTACTTGAAATCTCCACTGCACTGCTCAGGAACCCAAACTATGCAAACATGTTTAGTATTGCAATGAATGGCCATTTCCACATGCCAAGAAAAATCCTTGTTACAGCAATTGGCAAGCCTGGTATGCCATAGCCAAAAGTCCCACAAATGACAGGAGAAGATCCTGAAATATGCAGATCATTATCTTGGCTCCTCTCAAAATTCAGCCCTCAAGAGTTCAGTGTGGAGGAGGCCAGACATGGCCCAATTAATCACCATCTGTCTCTGCTGAAGCTCTTACATCTCACGTCTCTTTGATATCAGACATAAATGTAGCAGATTTGTGTGAGGAGCACATGTACTCGGAATATAGCTGAGTGTCTATGAAAACAGAACGGTAGACAAGTGCAATTAGAGCAGGAGATGCACTGACAGTACCTGGGATGCTGTCTGGAACTAAACTAACCTTCAGCAACCTCCTTCTCTTCTCATCAGCAAGTCTGACCAGCCTGCAGCTGTGCCTCGTGTTTTGATCTGCCTTTACAGAGTGGTCAGATGCGGGTTTCTGAATCATCTTCACCCCCATCACCTGTCTCTTCTGCACAAGCATCCATGAGGACGCGGACGGGGGGTGTGAAAGCAGACACAGGCAGTGCTCTCGCATTTGACACATCCCAGCACGAGTCCGTGCTGCCGCTCCCGTCTGTGCAGCTCCGGCCACTGCCGAAGTGTCCCCCTGCAGCCGTGCGGCTGCAGCCCGCCCCGCGCTGTGAGCCTGGAGCCGGCCGGGCTGCGGGGAGCCGGCGGGGCTTGCGGGGAGCCCGCCGGGCTGCGGGGAGCCCGCCGGGATGCGGGGAGCCGGCGGGGCTTGCGGGGAGCCGGCCGGGATGCGGGGAGCCGGCCGGGATGCGGGGAGCCGGCCGCCCGCTAGAGGGGAGGGCAGCACAGGGATTGCGCCCGCTCGGGAACAAACACTCCCTTTCGACGTGACCGCAGCACTGACACGACCCCGAAAACCAGCACCTTCGAGTTTTCCTGCCATTTCCTGCGTATTTCCGAAGAGGAAGATGTACTGCTGTGCCAGCGCGACAATTCGCCGGGCAAAAAGCGCATCAGAGCACTCCTTTCTGAGGACATCTCTGAGAAGGAACGCGTCTGGACAGCACCCTTGGACACCAAACCCAGCCCTTTGGTGGAGTGACCTGCCACAGTGACCCCCTCAGCTCTGCCCCAGCCTTTGCACAGGCGGTGGCAGGACCCTCGCATCCTGCCCCAGTGCCAGGCTCCTGTGCTGTGCCCAGAGTCAGGACACAGCAGTTTCCATGAACGCTGCTCGGAGACTGCCGGGGCTGGATTGCTCCAGCCCCAAAGCAGCCTCCTCCACCAGCCTGCACGGAGCAGGAGGCTGAGCAGCACTGATGAGCTCCAGAGGGAGTCGTGCCCTGCTTTCCTTGACCAGAAACAGAGGCCTCGGGGGAAATGGAAGGAATGAGTCGCATAGCTCTAAACTAGGCCACGATATTAAATGCAGTTTAAAGTGAAAGATGAAAAAAATCCATCTCCGCTCCTTTCAGGCCATGTAGGACAGAATATGCAAAACATTAATCCTGTTTGTGCTTTGATCCACTGCCAACTATCTGTCATCAAAAGGGCAAGGGAGAGGAGAGAAATTTTGGACTGCTGTCTGTTCTATACAATGGGAGTCACTCCATGTCACGCAAACAATTCTGCTCTTATACATCTCCTTTTTGCAGCCCGATGTAATGATAAACAAGATCCAATCTCCGTTCTTACGTACAGGGACTGGAGCTGTCTGCCTGGATTTAACATTAGGAACATCACAGCCAGTTCCTGTACTCTAAGATATGATTATTAGCCTAAGTCATGCGCCTAACAATCACTACATTTCTATTAACCAAGGAACATTTCACACAGACTACACCCTAAAAATACATCTTCCAAAACTTAAAAGAATTCCCATTTAATAACTGCTTGCTATGTGTGATTTTATGCCAACATACCTGACTGTATAGACGATGCCTGGGAAGTGTTTTTATCAGGAGTGTGAGCGGTCACAGCCATCAGGATCAAGAGAGCACCGACAGTTTAGACCATTTTCACCACAAAAGTCAACACTTTGCTCATAGCTGTGAACGCTTCAGACATTACAGCACTTCTCTCCCCTTCTCCATTTTCCAAATCTTGACTTCTTCTTTATGCAACAGAAAATTAGTTAATCTAGATCCCCCAAACCCACAGCAACACTCAGATGCAGCCATGCCATCAGAGAGGCTTTTCACTTAACACGGTCAGACCTCCATCATGTGGACAGCTCTGGACCCAGTCTCAAAGGAGGAACTACAAAGCAAAGGACTGTAATTAATGAGCAGTTTCTTAGTTCCCTGCCTACTTCTTCCTTGGCCAGATCCCATCCAGTTGTTCAGACACACACCAAGTGCCTCTGAGCCGAACATGACCTTTGCTGGGGAGAAGGCAGCTGCTTCAGTCAGATCAAAGGCTCTGCGTCCCAGCACTGATGCAGTAGTTACCCCATGCAAATGCTCCTCTCCACAGCACCCACACCAGTGTCCCAGTGTCCCTTTGTTTGGGCTGCAGTCACACAGAGCCCTGGATGCTGCTCCATATGGGAGCTCTCCTCTGCCAGCAACTATTAAGCAAGTCAGTACAAAAGCCACCCTCCCACAGGTATTTCCCAATGCATGGATAACCCAGTCTGGTCAAGTACTGCAGAGAGTGGCACTGCTGCAGCCACAGCCTCTGCTCTAATGCAATACAAGTCACACAGACATAAGAGCATCCACTGGACAATCAGATTCCTTAGGGCTCGACTCCTGACACAGACTCGTGGTGACAGTGGAGATGCCCTGGGGTATCCAACATCTGCATGGAACTGGCACTGGATGCCCAACTGAATAGAGGCCCTTCAAGTCCAAGGGATCAGGGTCTGTGCATGGACATCACTCAAAACTGAAGTTCAGCGCCTTCCAAGGTGAAATATTTGACAGATGCTGGTCCTATCAATAATCTCCAATCATCCACTGGAACAAAGCAAGACAAATGTTTGAGTTGGATTGCCAAATGTCTGTTACACATTTCTGTAGCAGAGGGACTTTCCTGCAGTAGTCTGAGTTGTATCAATCTCTTAAATAAACTGTGCTAGCAGAAAGCCCACACATGCTGCATTTGCAGCACGGCTGGAGCGCCAGCAACAACACTGGCTGGGAAAACGAAACAAGGCCTGACTCCAAAACCCGGGTTGATAAAAGGTTCCTTTTTTACTTGCAAGAAGTCCAAAACTACACACAAATTTACCAGCTGTAGAGCTTCTGAGTTGGAGGGGAGATGCAGAACCCTAACGGGTACTATTTCCAGTCTATGTCTAGTAGCAGGCTGGTACTAAAAATGGTAATTTGCTCACAAAAATAATGGGCAGTGAGAGTTTGCAAGTTCCACAGCTGCAACATGGAGAATAAAACCAACCAGAAATCTGCAGCAGTTTGTGTGAACCAATTTATTCAGTAAAATCTGGAACCCTCAACATGGTAGCAATGTGCAGATACTCACTAATAGAGGATAGGGCTCAGAACTGAACTGAAAACCAGTTCACTGCAGAATCCCGCAGTCTCTGGAGATGGTTAACCTCAGCCATTAATAAAAATTATGAAACTAATTAATGAACTCACCTAGCATGCTCTAGAGAGCTAGCTCATTGCTACTTTTTGAAATACTTACACTTGCCATCAAACACTTTTTCAAACAGAAGCTGCTGCCGGGAAGCCTTTAAGTTTGACATAAAAGTTCTTCAAAACACTGATGTGAGCAAACGAGGCCACAGATGGGGGAAAGGGGAGAACTGTGCTGTTTTGCACAGTGCTTTTACCTCTCCAAAGCCACAGGGATAAGGGGTAAACAAGCAGCTTTCCCCAGCCGTTTCTCTCTCTCACCCCTCACTATTTGCATGGAATGTTTTGAATGGACGCTGTTTTCCTCCTCACATTTCTTCTGGGTTTGAGGTTCCACAGAAGCAGTAGCTTTCTGCAGCCAAGTGTTCATTCAGAGGTTGGAATTCCTTCCAGATTGTTTTCCGTATCACTTTGCTATGCCAGTAATTGGTATATTTAGGTCAAAGACATTGTGCTCCTCCTCGGGAGAGAGAAAAAAACAAGTTCCTTATCAAAGCTTTCATCTTCTGCTGGAGCAAAGGGATTTATGCAAACCTTGTTTAGATTAGGCCTCGCTAAAAACTACAGAACTAAAACTCAAACACTTGAAGACAAAAATTAAAAGACTCCAACTGGTACAACAAGAGTCAGGATGAGAAATACAGTGTGACAGAGCCTGCTACACTACACCACAAGAACAGATTAAAAGGCAGATTACTGTCTTTTCTGAGTGAAATCAGCCTGCCTGATGGGGAGTACAACAGGTTTTGCCTTAATCAGACGCACCCAAGGAAAAAAAAAGCATACAAACATTGTAGATACACGTTCACATTAAATATTCCCACACCAAAGGCGTATTAATAGAACTTCTCTCTAAAATTGTGTAGCAGCATATCATCTCTAGTCACTTCCAGGCATTAGGGAAAAAAAAACCAGCAAAACTATTTGTCTCCCTGAACAGACCTTTCCTCTGACTTTCAGAAGGCCTTTCAGCACTGCACAAGTATGACAGAAAAGGCAGGTATTTAACATAATTATGATGCTTTGCTGGATTTAATGCCTCCCAGAACCCTAAAGGTATCTGCTTAATCTTCTTTTAGGCAAAGCTGATGACATTGTTCACTGGAAATCTTAAAATCTTGGAGCATTTGTTTCCCTAGAACAATAATAAACGCTTATGGTGACGGGCCAAGCGTGAGAAAACTCACTCACTATCTAAACACGGGCACAAGAACTCCAGTTTTTGTACTGGGAACTATTGCTGACGTCAAGGGTCCAGTTTGACTAAGACCAAGTCAAAGATATGTATGTGTACCCTGGTGAATCTCAGGGCAGGGCTTCCACACAACCAACAGTCTGTGATTAAAATGAAATCCCAGCTCCACAGCTTACCACAACGAGCAGCCATTCATTATCCACTCGTGCAGGCTGACACATTTCCATGCAGGAAATTGTTCCTCTGCAATTATGCAGGATGGACACTGACACCTCAGACCCTCTCCAGCACTACCTGTTAATACACAGAGCTTGCCCAACCTCCCAGTGCCCCGGGGAGCTGCCAGGGCAGCCTGGCCATGCACCTCCTCGCCCACAGGGCTGGCATCTTCACCTCAGAGGCTTGGCCTGTTTCCAGCTGCACAGAGGGAGTCTCCTCAGTGCTGCATTAAAAAAGTGGCAGCTAGAATTAAACAAGATTGAAGGAGCCTGGAAAGCAAACTGGCTAATGAGCCATATGCAGAGAAGTTGGAGACCTGGAACTGCAGCTGATAATCTTTCATCATCCGTGAGCAATACTAAAGCATTACAAGGAGTAAGGACGTACATCAGACATGGCAGGTGCACAACACCAGCTTCTGGTTTAAGTCCCTTTCCCACTGACATGAACAAACATTAAATGTGGTTTTAAAAAAGGGAAATATTTGGTTTTCACTCCTCATACTGAAGGGCTATTTTAGGAGGAGGAGGGTGGAAAGAAGGGAGGTACACGGCAAAGGGAAGGGTCTTTGTCTTGCAATCAGCCATTTTCCTGTTAGCATCTAGTTTACCTTGGTGCACACTCATTTCCATCCCTGCTGCAGCTATCTCCATTACAAATCAGGGCTCTGAGCAGTTGTAACTCCAGAGCTTTGACTTTTTACAGAATGTATAGGAGGGTCACTAAAGCAATGTTGCTCCACCTCCAGCTTATATAAAATACACTATTCCCATAATGGGACATGAACAGAGGTTTTTGGATACCACTCTTCTTTATGTCATAGTTGTGTCCACAGAATAAAGCTGTGCCAGCACAGCCCTCTTGTTAAAAGTCTCATTCCTCAGCAGCAGCAGCAGCAGCATAACCAGGCACGGGTTTCACAATTTGACAGCTTCCCTCAAACTCCACAGGTGAAAGCACACAGGGCCATCTCTGAGACATGTTTCAGCTGCACCTTCACCCCGCACCAGCTCTGCAGGATGCTCTTAGAGCCCAGGGCTGGCTGTAACCCAACAAGCATCTTTCTCCCTGCCAGAACGCTACAGGAGATCCTCACCCACTCAGCTCCTCTGAGATCCAATCCCTGCAAGCCCCTGTCAAATCTCCTCTTGACGTAGTGAACACACAACACAGAGAATTAGGAGCAGCACAGAAATCTTCGTGACCTACCCGAAATATAAGCACTGGCAGCCAGGCCACTCAGGGCCCTTGGCATATTGCATCAATAATTAAGAGATGATTTTCTGGATGAAAGATATTCTCTGAGGGGGAAGTTATTTAACACTTACGAAGATGAAATAAAGACTCTGAAAAGGGAGCAGAGCAACACTCAATTTTTCAAATTCCACAGTGCTCAACCATTAAGAAGCAACGTGGAGAGGAAGTCATCAATATTTCTAATTCTTTACACTGCTTAACCTGAAACTGTGTTCAATGGTACAATTAGAAGTTGCTAATTATTACCTAGCAATTGTGAGAAAAATAACAACAAAGAAAAGAGGTATCCAAGCAACTACATTGTACAGCGTGTCTGGATGCAGCAGCATCTGCGTTGGCACTCGCAGGCTGCTATTGCATAACCCTGGATTCAAGCAGGAGCGCAGCCAGGGAGGCTCTGCTCTACTGCAGTGACATATCTAGAACAGAAGTGGCTGGTAGAGCTTTAGCAGCGGGAGTTTAGAGCCTATATCACAAAAAGGAATTGGCAGCAAAGTCTCTTCACCTCTAGCCTCTATTTGGGTAGGGAAAAATCCCAAGTGTTTCAGGCAAAACTTCAAAAGGAATTGCTGGGACAGCTTTCTGTGCATGCAGGACACAAAGCAGAGTCTGCGGAGAGCAGAGGGAAAGGAACGCCTGAAGATATTCCCTGGCAAGACACTGCAGAGAGAATCACAAGGTACAGAGTGTACTCCGTGTTCACATCCGCCGTCCCTGGGGTGCACAACAGCCTCCCAGCTGCCCCACTTCTGGCAGGGACCACTGCTACCAGACCTGGCACACAGCACTTAGAAACTACTCAGAAGCACTCACAAAATACACCCAGGTATTAGTCTCATGTGGTTGGAGATTAAGCCAGAGCTATTTTCTTGCCTGATATGAGCTGGTTTTTAGGGTCTCGTATGCTGTTTCTCCAAGCAGAGTTCTGCCTACACTCTTCCAGCACTGCACGCCTACAGCAACTGGAGATCCAAGGGTCTAAGGAATTTCTGAGGGACCGAGCAAGGCAGAAATATAATGATACCTTGTCAACAGGGGTGGAAGAAAAAGAAAAAAAGAAAAAGGAAAATGAAGCTGAGGAGTAGAACAGGGGTTTCTGGATGAGTCAAATATCAGCAGAACAAAGTTGCATAATGAGTGCCTCTTGGCTTTTGTTATTTCTCCCAGCCAGCTCCTCCAAAAATCTATTTGTTATTGTTTATTTGGGTATCAGTCCAAATTGCTGTGGGAGGAGAGAAAAGGAGAAAAGGAAGTGCTGTCAAGCTATTAATGCTAGTACTGTAGTCATCTAGCACTCTCCCACTATTAACGAATCAGCGTCCTATTTACTGCAATGCTCCCTAGAGCCTGAAAGTTAAATACAAAACCAGATCTTAATTAGCCTCTTGCAAAAGTGACTCCAGCACTGTTTGTCCTCAGCCAGGGTAAATTCTGCCTTTGCTTATTTACCCCCTGCTCAGTCCAGGCCTGCAGTGTCGTGTCACATCCTTCTGGAGAGCAGGCAGGAGCCAGAGAAACAGGCATCGGGCGAGCAGCACACAGCTGGGAGCATCACTCCTGAAATTTAAGCCTCTGCGAAACATTATATTGCCATAAAGGCCAGGCTGTGTCAAAAGCCAGGAGTGACTGTGGCTGCCATCCATCCTCCCATTCTCCTAGGACAGAAGTCACTTTCCTACACAAGTGCATCAGTAACAGGAGAAAAGCTGTACTAAACCAGAATGCAGGGTTATGTTTGGCTATTTCCGCCTCTCAGGATGCAAGTACCACAGCTTGAGCTGTCAAAGGGACATGCTTCCATACAGCCACCTGCCCTCAGTCTGTGCCAGACCTGGCTGGCCCCTGGAGCAGGTATGGCTGAGGCAGAAGCCCACTGTCCAGAACAGCCTCTAATGACAGAAGGACAGAAATACTGTGCCAAAGGCAAAGGAACCACATTAGTCTTGGCACAAGCCTGGATTTGCCTGACCCCAGGAAGTTCAGTGGATGTATCAAATTTGTAGCCCTGCAGGACTTGTCTATATAATCCCAGTCTCCTTTGTGCCATCTGTTTCCCCTTCAGCAGACTGGCCATTAGAGACCCAATGCTAAAACTCGTGTCTCCTTAGTAACAGGTTTTTGTTGATCTCTCCAGCGCCTCCCAATCTTTCTATCAATCCGGTAATCTACCAGGATTTTCCCTGCAGGGGATACATAACAGCATCAGTGGGAAAAAATATATGGGATGACAGAATCACTTAAAGGCAAGGGTAGAAGGTGTAAAAGGGGAGTGCATGAAGTTAGAACAGCTACAAGTCTATGGAAACCAGATGTTCTCATTATACTAGAGCAAGCCACCAACATACCTACTGAGTGCCAGGTTTAAGATCTCATCTGAGCACTCAGTGGTTCACTAGTTTTTTCTTAAAGAATTGCCAATTATGAACTGTTTCCCATCAATACACCAGCCTTGAGAGAAAACACCCTATACCTACCCTGCAGCCCCCTAAGACCATCTTCAAAGGTAAAACCACTGCCAACGTCAGCGCTGTGCAGGTAAGGAAGGACTGTATTTCCAGTCTATATATAGAGACTGGCTCCCTTACAGCAGGTTTTAAGTCAATTGCTGGCTGCTTTTGGCTCATTAATCCCTAAATCCCCACACTCTCTTCTTGAGGTTAATCCAGTTAAAACTATCCTTTCCCTTTGGCTAGTGCCTTGTATAAATAACCACCTGAAGAGCAGAGCTGCAGTAGCCAACGCTCAGAGTACAGCACTTCCCAGAACTTTGTCCCACTGCAAGAGACAGCACAGAGTAAGTGCTTGCTGCTGCCTATGCCAGAAAAGGAAATCAAGATTAGCCAGGTAAGGGCAAAAGGCACTCCTTATGGATTGCTTAAATCAGCAGGAATCAATCATCCCATCCTATCCAAATCCCCCAGTTGCTTTCTGCCTTAAGATAACTAGAAACAGGTTTATGCTACACTAAGATAAAGCTGCCTTAAACCACTGTAAGCCCTTATGTGAAAACCTCCCTTTTTTTGGGAGCAGAGGAGAACTTGCCTTTGAGGTCAGCTCTACATTAGACACTATTATAGCCATATAGGCCATAGGGGACTTGGAAAAGCAACACTGATCAGAAGAAACCAGCTCTGTAGACCCTGCCTGGCTGGTGTGGCCCAGGCAGATCCCTCGGCAGGGACCCCGAGGGCAGGAGAGCGAAGGCAGCACTGGGAGCAGGGAGCCAGTCCTCACCTCAGCCCTCAGCCTGCCCTGAGAGGACAGTGCCATGCACAATCCAGCACATGCAGACCATGAGGACTGTCCCGTTACACACAATGCATCAACAGCCTGACCCAGTGAAGATGTGTGTTTGCCCTGCAGAAAAACCAAAACACACCCACTGAAGGCACAGAGGAATCCCAAAAGTCATCTTGCCCACTCCCTCCCACAGTGCAGAGAAAGCCAAGACAAGCAGCTGTGTGAAAGCCTGTCCTTTTCTGACAGGTGAGACCATACCCACTTCCAATGGCACTTGTCCCCTGGGAGGGAGCCCTGTGTAACCTGGCACCATCCCTGCATAGGCAGCTAGCAGTTGTAGGAGAAATCCTTAAGCTGGGACAGGTTTTAGGGCAGACCGCACAGATCCTGCCCCTGCAGCCCCCACACATATCTGCGTGTCTTACTCTCACTGTGAAGCTGGGCCAGAGGCTCTGGGGCAGCAGGCATCGCCTGCCAGAGTCAAAACACTGCACATGGGCTCCCTGGTGCTTGCCAAGCTCTCCAATCCATGTGCTAGAGCCAGGACTCGGACCATAAGCTCTTTGTGTTCCTGGTCATTCACAACCAAGAGAGAAAGAAATCTGGTTTTGAGGACTGTTTATCAGCCTCGTGCTTCCAAGGTCCTCAGTCTCGAGAGTAGTGAGTATGAACAGCCCCCTCAGCTTGCTGCCTAACCGGAAAGATAGCAAGCAGGATATGCATTCTGCCTCCCAGGGTAAAACTCCCCGAGGTGAGGAGGTGTGGGTAGGAGGACAGAAGGAGCCCAATGCCTGCTCAGCTCAGCTCTGCAGCGCATTTCTGACTCCATTCACGCGGACATGGAGAGCTGCCGCTCAGTCTCTGGTGCATATTTAAATGCTCATTCTGAATGGCCGATTAGTCAGAAGTGGAATGTTTCTGCATTCATGGAGTAGCTATTTTAAGATTACATTATGCTCTCTGCTCCCATTAATAGGTACATTTATAAAAAAGGAAAGGCGTTACACCCAGCCATGCATTTGTCTCAGACCCGAGTGCTGCATGTCCAAACCCCCAGCGCGAGCAGAGGAAAGCTGATGAGTTCTGTTATTGACAGGCCACACTCTTCTTCACAGCCCCAGAGATCACCCAGTCATTAGGCTTGCCAAATCTTGATGGAACAAGTCAAATCCCTGTGTTCAGCAGCCACCTCCGCTGCAGCCCTGTCAAGCTGCATCTTCTACAGCCATGTTAAGCCTCGGTGGAGGTCACCAAACTGAGAGAAGTTAAACCAGACAAGTGCAGCACCTCACGTGTCCTGCAGCTCCCGAGGAGGCTGACCCAGATACTCTCGTTCCAGACAGCAGTTTCCATGCTCACGGTGCCCATGCTCCCCAGTGCTGCCTTCAACTCAACCATAACCAGTGCACATCTATACCACTTCGGTGCCTCTGGATCCCCTCTGAGGCCTTGGAGTCCAGAGATATTTGACAAGCTGTAAGTTCACAGGAACTTGTTTTGGAGCAAAAAAAGAACTCTCAGGTTTTTGAAGCTAACAAAACTCAAATCATTAAATGCTGTCAAAATTTTATAAAAACAAAGTCAATCTTAAGGAAAAAACACATTTATGTCTGGCCAAGCCCAAGCCCTCCCAACCTCCCCTGCATGTGTTAGGAATGCAGCTGTATCCAGGACAGTCACACACAACCACCCGTTCACTCTAACATCCAGATTTGTTTCTTCCACCCTCTCCAAGCCTGGGCTACGATACCAGGGTTTGATCCGTGTGGTTTTCTGAGAGGGGGGGATTGGAGGAGCTAAAAGACAAACACGGATACAAGCACTTTGCCAAACACCACAGAGAAGTTCCATGCCAATGCCACAAGGGAAATTATTTTAATTCCAAAAATCAATACTCTCAAGAAAGGGCAGATTTGGTAAAGAGTCAGTTTTCTGTCAACAGTTTTGCTTTTACTAACAGGTTTATTCAGATCATTCTGAAGATCAAAGCCACAAAATCCAACAGGGGCAGGTATAATGAATCTCATTAAAATCAGAGCAGGTCAGCCCCCTGATGAACTTAAGCTGTAGATCCTTCTAATTCTCTTGAAGAAAGCTTGGGTGACCAGCCAAATGAGGATTCCCTCAGCTCACAAGTCCACATCTTGTGAGCCAAGTGGAAATGCTGTATGAGCTAAGCAAAACAGAGTTTTGTGTGTGGGTTGGTTTTTTTTTTTTTAAACAATGTGAAGAGCAAGCAAAAAGCCTCAAATTATGCAGCAAAAATAATAAAATCAGAGCTGAAAATAAAATCCAGCTTGGAGGAAAAAAGGTGATACAAAAACATTACCAATGTTACTTCAATGTTGGATTCAAATCTGAAGAAATGCATTAGCCCACACAGACATAAAGACTACAAAAAATCCTAAGAGTATGTGAACTCTAGAGTACAGCTCTGCTGAAACATGACTTACACCCAACAGCAGCTGCTGTCTCAAATGCAGAGGTGGAAATGCAGCAATAGCAGCACACAGACACACACACACATATATAAAAAACATGTATCTCTGGAAAACAGTATTACATGATGTCAGGAAATTAAATCTATGTCCAAATGCTTTTAAGACAAACCTAATATGAAGCCTGATCTTGTGAGTCCTTGGTCCTGGGAGGGCCCCACTTCCACTGCACAGAGGGGGAATGGACAAAGGCATCGCACACAGGCAGTGGGACAGGAGCTGCACACAGCCCCACTAACAGCACTCTTAGTGCGCAGAAACTTTGGCTGGCCTGGAAAAACAGTAAATTCTTGGCACAGATACAATCATTTCAACTTTGTTCATTTTACTGCACTAATAAAGATACTGCTTTACAGATGCCACAGCTGATAGATGCAAAAATTGTGGAACAGAAAGATAGTTTCTAACTTTCTCAGTTAAAACACACACACACACACACCCACCCACCAAGGATTAAAAAAGTCTCTTCCCCCAAGATGTCAAGATATTTCTTTTACCAAAGCATTGGGTTTTCCTGGTTTTTAACTAGAATAGTAAGAGGAAAATCTAGCTTTTAATGCAAAAAACCATTTCTGTGAAACTACGGAAGAGGTAGAAAATCCTGGATTGCATTTAACTAGGGAGCAAGGTCACAAATTAAGTAGTCTGAGAATTTCTGGTAGCTTAGCCCTGACATAGTTCCCCTTTTTTCCCCTCCCCAACCCCCTCCACTACCTAGCTGTAAATGCAAGACCAACAAGAACACATGATACAGCTGCATTGGTACGGGCAAATACATGGCTGAAGTCACAGGAGCACATTCTTCAGGGCTCATGAACCATCACATGACAAACATCACAAGAAGTCAATTTACTAAACTCAATTTAAACTTGAAGAAGTTAATAATAGTAATAAAACCCACAATGGAAACGTCTCTTAGGAAGGGAGAAGCTGCACTTGAAAAGAGAAAAGAAACTACAAAGCCAAGATCAGTTCTCATGTTACTTGAAACTTTACATTTCTAGTGCTACATACACAAGCCAGTGTTGCTTACAAGTCCCCGATGTATACTCGTAGTTACACAGCTTACAGCAAACAAAAAAGTTGACCAGCAGCCAGTGAAGCCCTTATCAATAAGCCTCTCACAAACACACAAATATTTGAATTCAATTACAGAGACCTGAGCTAAATCTTAGTTCTGATTCCACATGTTAGAAAGCCAGCAGCCTGTTCACTTGCTATGAAGCTTATAGGTAAGAGTGAATTCTTTTTGAAAAAGTAAGGACATGTAATCCAGGACATGCAAGGATTGCTCCTTCTCTTTAGCTGTCTCAAAGTACTGACAGCTATTCAGAGCATACACAAGCTTTGCTTTCAGCTCCAACCATTCCAGACAAATGGAAATAAAAGCAGAACTGCCTCTTAACAAGATGGCACCATACAAACTGATGCTCACACTTTATCTGTACTGACTTCTGTACCAGGACAAAGGAACTTGGGTGGGTTTTTTTTGTTTTAAATTTCGTAAGAGCCACTTTTATTACTAACATTTTATCCTGACAATTTAATTAGGGATTGGTCCAGTTCTAATGCTCAGCATTGAGAGATCCTGAAGGCTTTTAACAGTTTAAAAAGGTTGCAGTGAACTGCAGAGCTACCATCAAATAGATCACTGTAGACTCATCCTTGGGATTAAGTCATCTCTATTTGTGAGCCCTTATGTGATGATCTGTTACAGAGCATAAGTACTGCATGAAAGCCTCTTCAAGGCCTTCACCACCATCTGTGAATTACATTATTAACAATGGTATGAACTTCCTAGGAGCATCTGGTTCTCTCCCCACCCCCTTCTCAAATCACTGGAAAGAGCTCTTCAGTATCAAAACAGGCACAGGCAAAGCTGTTTTCCTGTTTTCCATCTTTCCCCACCTCCTCCCGCCCTCCAACAGCAGAGGATAGATGGGGCTCAGCTCTCCCCTTCCATGCCCTGCATATTTTCTGCACAACTCATTATGGTCAAATAAAGATGGACTAAAACAGCCCTGTGATGTGTGAACCACAGGCATTTTACTGGGAAAAGCAGAAGTTTATTCCATCCTTTTGCAGAGACAGCATCTGGAGCGTGCCATGAGCTGCCGAGGCACAGCACGGACTGCACATTCCCACCCCAGGACTCGCTTCTCACGGGCACAATTCCTGCCCGTACCCAAAAGCAGGCAGCAGCCACTCAGCTGACCTGGACAGTGACTGCTGGAGCGGGAGCTTTCTACATGCAAAGAAGGGTTTTGTCATCCCAGTCCTCCTCCCCACCAAGGATGTTTCAGAAGTGTGTTCTGAAATCCTGCCAGATTCTTGTAAACAAGGAGGAGGAAGAGGCAGCACTGCCCGGGACACTGGAGCACACTCTCCACTGAACTTTCACAGAGTTCACATCAACCAGCCTCCTTGGCTGCTCTAAGGGATCATTTACTCCTGCAGCAAGAGTTTTCCTATCTTTCTCTTCAAACCCAGCTTCTTTTCTTGCTCTATACGTAGCGTTTCTTGTCGCCTCAACTTCCTGTGCACTTCAGCAGCAGTTTTTCCACTCTGTTTTGCACAATATAGTTCTTGAGTTGCACAACAGCTTGCAATTCAGACATTGCTACAGCCCTGTAAGACACAGCATCTTCCTCTTAGCAGCAGCATTTCTTGAAAGAAAAGAGCAACACTATGGGCAGCATCATAAAGAGTTGTATTCAGCAGGAAACAGCATCCAAGACTAACAATCCTGCAATGTGCAGTAACAGGCAGAAAATACAGGGCGGGGGGGAGGAGACAAAACTGTTTCTGCACAAATCCACACAAACCCTTCTTTGAACACAGGTTTCTCTTATGTCCATGTTTCAAATAAATAAATAATCAGACATATGTTGAGGTGCACAGACAGTAGTATCTA
This sequence comes from Acropternis orthonyx, assembly GCA_035583155.1. Classification (NCBI taxonomy): domain Eukaryota; kingdom Metazoa; phylum Chordata; class Aves; order Passeriformes; family Rhinocryptidae; genus Acropternis; species Acropternis orthonyx. The sequence continues at coordinate 4,171,859 of JAWWEU010000050.1, read as the reverse complement.
GAACACACTCCTACTGTAATTAAAGGTAAAGCATTTCTTCAAGTTTACAAAATAATGGGCAAGTATGTTTATTTGGGGTCACTGTCACTCCTATGCTGCTCAAATCCACCTCTCTGTGTGGCTGAAAGAGGAAGGTTGCAGTTCCTGCTGACCTCAAGCTACAGCAGAGCAGGAAGCCTCCAGGGCCCCTCTACCAGGGTTTAATTTCATATTGGTCCTCTGCTTTGGATGGCAGGTCAGGCTGAAGATGGACCACTACCCAAACTCCTGGGAAAGGACATGGCTGTGTTTTAATTCATCCATTTAAAAAAGTCAAGAAAGTTGTAAGAAAATGAAGCAAGTTTTATGAGTGACTTTAGAGGGATGGCTTAAAAACAGAAACCCACTCTTATTCCCTGCATCTTACTGGGAGGGGTGCAGGGAGAAGAAAAGCCAAGAAACTGGCAAGTCTTGGAGCAAATCAGTGGCAATTAGAGACAGGTTCTGCCAAGCCCAGCTCCCAGCATACAGTGGGAGCACAGCATCCAATCAAGAGGATCCGTATAACATTGGTACCTGGAACAGCAGCTAAATTTGGAATGAATTCCTAGCTTTCAAACAGTATGTACAGGTGACCATGTAATCAAATTAACTAATATTTTGCTGAATCAGTGCATTCAATATTACCCGATGAGCTCATTTTTGGAGGCAGTTCAACGCCTCACTTCTAGGACTGATGTCAGTGTCACATGCTTGGAGAGGATCAGTCTGCAGCTGGATATTTTAAAGCCTTCTATTAGGAGCACAGAAAAGTCAGCGGATTTCAACAGCATCAACTAATGAATTTGTGTCTTATCATAACAATTTAGCCACCAGACCCCACTGTCAATATCTGTGTGAGTATCAGGCCATTTCAGAGAGTTCCCCCTCCTTCCACTTTAAGTCACTGGACTGAAATTGAAGAGTGCAGCAACTGAGTTGTGTCTCAACAGAGAAAGTTGTGTTTCAACAGAAATCAACAGAAAGACAAGGAAACAGGAAGCTCTCGCTGATTCTGACTGGCTCCTGATAAAAATAATTAACCTTTGAGAGACTAAACTCAGTAGTTGTAAAAGTACATAAATAAACAAACATTGGCAGGGCAAAGGATGTTGAGCATCAGTAGCACAAACGCTTCAGGCAGCCACATTCAACCCTGAGTTCAAATCCCATTCACTCGCAGACCAACTGTGATGTCATCTTTTATTCTGACATAATGAAGGATGTCACCGAGGTTCAGTGGCAAATGTTCATGCAGGATGTGTGAAGTCTCCGCACTTTGATGCTCGCTGCTTGCACTCTGTACCAGCAAGCAGGAACAGATTTGCATTACACAAATAAGCAGTGTCTTCATTGTGCAACCGCATGCGACTTTTTTGGAGAAAAACAATGCTCAAATACAAGGGGTGCTGTGTGCATCAGGCTGCAGAGTGGGTGGCAGTGGTGTTGTCAGAAGGCACTCGGCACCGCTTACCTCCACACCCATTGACTTCAGCAGAAGGCTACACACGAAAAGTCTCTGAAGACGAAGCTGAAGTGTTCCCTAACCCATGGCGCTGTCCATACACTATACTTAAGAAAGAGACAAAACAAAAACCACACAAGTGAAGCAGCATGAAATTGCACGTTTGTTGTTTTGTTTTTTTAAAGAACTTCCTGTTCCAGTTAAGAAATCAGACTATACACCCATCAGTTGTGAGCAGGCCCCTCCCCACACCATCTGAGCCTTTTCCATCTCTGGAGTGTAGGATGAGAACCACAATATTTTACTGCATGCTTACAGGGCTCCCAGAAGACCTTGGATTAAGATGCCTGCAAGTTTCACGTTCTGCTCAGCTGTTAAATTGTTCGGTGAGACTGGCTAGGTTAGTTGGGGGCTGTACCAAAACCTACAGCCCTCACATGCAGCACAGGGCAGGGCACATTTTAAAGATCCTCAGGAGCTTCCCTCCATAAAGTTCACAAACTCTGCATCTGCTTCATGAGCAGTTCAGTTTAGCCTCACCCAGGCTACAAGTTGCATTTTTAATGGTTTTAAGAACAGGAGAGTCAACGGCAAGAAGCCCTAAATCTCCATGAATGTGAAACCCCAGATAAAGGATTACAGAGCAGTGAGCAGCTCAGGTACCTCCAGAGGAACTGGAAGAAAGACCAGGCACTTGAACTTGAGTGTGACAGACCCTCCTTGCACTGTGTGACCCCAGCGGTGGATAAATATGCTTGGTGCACAGGCTGCAACTGGGGTTGGGGAAGGCTTTTAAAGGCAAGACAAACCACCTCGCAGTACTCCAAGTAGGCATGGGACTATTTTCAGACTGGAGTTTTTATGCTGGGCAGCCAGTCGAAGAAAGAAGAGACTAACAAGATCATTACATGTACAAACTCTTACTTAGCTGCTTGTGGTTCAGCAAGACATTCCCTCTCATTTTAAGATGAGGTTTATATATTCAGTGTACCTCAAAGGTTTTAAAGTGAGCAGAATGCATCCTTCATTCCAAACTATGCCATTGGCAGCCAGAACTCCTCTATACAGAGCTCAGTTTTTTTGCAGAGGTTTGAAGCTCTTTGGCAGTTGTGTGCAGCTCGGACCAGCCTGCACATTTCTCTCTCTCTCTCTTTTTTTTAAATCTTAGACTTAATGTAGCATGTACTCTCAGAAAGGTTTACAATGCAGCCCTTTTGTAGTTAACTTGCTCCAAGCTGGGCCACTGCCAGGTTGTTATCAATGACATTTTAAGGCAGATGAATGAAGTTCTTATTACGGTGACAAGCAGAATGGTGATATGGCACATGCATACACTGAAAGAAGAGAGCTTGCTATTAATTTGTCAGGTTAATAAATAAATAGCGATTTCAAGAATAAAAGCCTTTTATTAGGAAACAAATGAAAAAAATTAATATTTATAAAGCTTTAGCAATTTACAGCACCCTTTAAAATAAGATTATTCCATTTCAGTCAGAGCCACCATCATGGATTAGAGATTCTTGAACACAGCTCCCCCTCCTAATTCTCTTATCATAGCAGTGCAAGGCAGAAAGCGAAGTTCTGCCTTCTGAACTGTTCAGGCCAGACTCGGGCCTGTTCCACTGCTCTGTCACGAGTCTGCCAACAGCGAAGGCCCAGGAGAGCAAACATTTCTGTTACATCTTCAGGCCTGCAGCTGAGGGCTGCACCTGCTGGAAGAGCTGTTCGTTCCCCGCCACTGCAGGAAGCTCTCACGGTTTGCACGGCGTGCCTTCCGCACCACCCCAGCCCCGAGCCCGCAGCAAGCGCCGCTGCGGCAGCCAAAGCGCCTGCCATCCATGCTCAGCGGGGAAATCACTCCCCACCTGCCCACAGAGGAGATCCTTCACTAACACCCTGCTGGTATCTCTCACCGCTTCAGGGTTCCTCAGCATCTCCCACAGCGTGTGCAGGGAATGCTCCCCATCACAGTGAAGTTTCAGAAGAGGGAAGTATGTCCAGGATGTCGTCCTTCACAGTGAGCACAGGAAATTATGACACATCCAGATCCCTTCTCGCCTCCAGCTCTCTTAGCACATATTCCCTTCAGCTCAAAGCATTCTGTGCTCATCTATCCTAAAACCAAACTTGCAAGTTTCCGCTTTAAACAAGCTGAATTTTGGTTTGGGTTTTGTTTTGGGGTTTTGCAGGGCTGTTTGTAGGGAAGGGGTTGTTTAGTTTTGGTTTTACTGGGTTTTTTAATACTTTACTTTTTAAATTAGGCACTTCTCAAGTTTAGGATCAAGATGTGAACAAATACTCAGGCTTAAAAATTTATTTTGGCTCATGCCATCTTCTCCTCAAATATTAAAAAAAAGTTGTCAAACTCTTCCCTTCTCCTTAAGGCAAAGTCAAGTCCAAACTTTCTCACTCGTAAGAGAACCAGACAGAAACTGCCCCAAAATAACCATCTCAGCCATCTACAGCCAACATGAACAGATCTAAGTTAAACAGAGCTTCCTCCCAACAAGAGCAGTTTCTGGTGTATGTGTAAAAGAAAAAAATCCACTTCTAAGACCAGAAGTGTGGGTTGCAGAAGCCTGTGGTACAGTCGTTGTCTTTGCAGCATGAAGCGCAAGTTGAGATCAGGGATCTGTAAAGTGTATGTGAAAAACGTTCATTTCACCCACTGAGACTGTGCAAACTCCATCCCAGTCATACTCTAAATGTTAACTAGTAATGCCTCCCCTGCCTTAAAGTTTATATAACTATGCCCAACTTTTGGGAAGACATTTGAAAATATGCTGTGTTCATGCTGGTTTGCCCGGATCCCCCTTTATTGGAGATTCAGGAGCAGAGAGAAGCTGTGCAGGACACCAGGGAGGACGTGACAAAGACAGTGCTGAGGGACCACGGTAAAAGGTGGACACAAAAACCAAGAGAAAATATATTAAAACTTGATTCCCCTGTGCAACTGTCCTGACAAGTTCATGCAATATTAGACTCAACCCATACCATAGGGGTAGCTGCTGTCTGAAGATTCATTAAGAGTTGAAATTCAGGCTCACACATTCTATTAACTGCTGCAGAACCAAAAATACTACCAAGGAGGAAGAAATGCCACAAAGAACAAAAAAGTCTAAGTTGCCCTGTTTCACTTCACGTTTTGGAGTCACAAGCTTGCTCCCCCATATAAGCACAACTCAGCTGAAAACAAAAACAGACGAAACTCCCAGTAACGAAACTCACTAGATGTTACATAAGAAAAATATTTGTTCAGAACGTGAACTAAATCTTTGTCAACCATTCTGCTATGTTAAAGGGCAAAGGGGAGGGTTGCCATTTCAAGGTTTGCACTTCTCTCAGGATATAATACAGCACATAGGTAGCTGTTCCATACCACATTTTGAAGCACTGTATTTAAATACTGTGGTTACAGCACCTCTGAAGAACATGCCCAGAGCTGTTTGTCTTAAAACTATTTTAAACTGTTGAGGAGGACTGGGGAAAGGAAAACAAAACCAAAAAGACAACTACAGAAACAAAGAACAACAAAAACAGAATCAATCCTTATTCCAGAAACACCTTTATATGTCACCTAGCATTTCCTCTTGTAACTAGGTTTAGCTCCTGTCTGTAGGTCAGTGAGCTGAGTCATTTCCCTGCCTGCCCCACAGCTACTCATGAGCTAAATTTTCAGTGTGACACCCTGTTTCCTACAGACCATGCTCCAGAACTCAGGACTATTGCATGGGAACAGCAGGCTCAAAGGGATACCTGCTACCACACAAGCAGCTCACAGACATCTGCTGGCCCTCTGCAGTCCTTTCGGTAGCTTCAGACACTCATGGGAAACTCTGTCTTTAGATGGACTGAGCCAAAGGGTTGGTCCTGCATCACTCAGAAGACTCAGACTACCTCAAACTACCAACAAAGCTCTTATTTGGAAAGCAAAGTGTTTTACACATGCAAGACATATGCCTTATCCCTCCCTCTCATCAGCACCAAAAGATGAAAAGCCCAACATGTTTTGTTTCGGTTTTTTTCCTGAAGAATCCTAATATGCACATTTCTCAGATGTCAGACACTGAAGCTAAACCAAGCCAGCTGAACAAGTCTTAAAAGTTCTTGCTACAGTTTTAAATATGATAGTTCTGTACATCAAAACAGAAGGGACACAGTACCAGCAAGTGAGAATAATAGGACAGCTGCAGTCCCCTGTGACAGGACCGCCTTTCCACTTTAAAATCCAGTTCTCAGATATTTAATCCAGTTAAAAGTTGAAGATCAACTCCTGAGACAACATCTCTGGAATTCCCTTCTCCAAGGTCTCCTGTGCTGCTCTACTTGCAGAGCAGTGAAAAGCTCAAGCATCGAAGGCACCTGCTGAGCTCTGGTACAAGCTCAGTACAGGGACAGTATGATCTGTGATAAAACAGTTCTTTCCAAATAGGTCAGATGAAATATTCTAATGTCTTTGATTCCTGTAATACAAGTAGTTTACACTTAAGTTCCCCACTGACTTCACCCTGAAACAGCCCACACTGATGCAGGAAGGCCATTGCTCCCATGAAGGTTCAGCTGAGGAGCTCCCTGGGAGAAGGCAGGGGACTGTGCACCCAAAAGCAGGGAGCAGCCACACGCCAGGCGCGTTTCCGTGAGTGCCACGGGCGTTCCATTTACCGAGGCCATAAGGAGTTCACGTCACAGGGCATTTGCCAGCAGTTTCACGATCACTGGGTGCACAGCAAGGGTGCGTCTCACCATGGAAGCAACAAGCTGTTTAACTGTGTGACTCATCTTACAGCAACGTTTTCTGCCTTCCGAGAGCAGATCAGCCTGCAATGAGCAATGCTGATAAGATGCATGTTCAGAGCAATTCTATTTGGGCAAAAAGCTATCGACACATTCAAACCGTATATACCAGAGCCTGCCCAAATGGTGACTAAAACACACCAACACACACACTGCAATACTGTAGTATTGTGATAAGACATTTCGCAGATGGCTCACAGTAATTTAATCAATGTGTATGGCTCAACTCAGAAATGCAAAAATGGCTTTTAGCCTTCATAATTTTTTCTCCCCTTAAACAGAGCACTCTGGAGGAAGAGCTTCCAGCCAAAAGGTAAGAAACACTGCCTGCCTTGTTTAAATCACTACTTCCAATAGATAGCAACTCTTTCTTCTCCTGCTTCCAAGAGTCCCCTTTCATACAAAATATGTGAGCTTCACTGTCACTACCTAATAAACAGATTAAAAGGATGCTCAGGCAAATCAATGGCACAAACAGGAGATTTCTTAAGTTCCCAGGCTGAGCTAAACCACTGGAAGCCCTGGAGCAGGCAGCTGACCAGCCCAGCACTCTCGTGCTGCAAGGCCAGTTCTTAGGAAGGAAGAATCGGTCACAAACCAGCAGCAAATTCGTACTTCTTGCTAATGGCATCAGCAAGAGTCAGACATGGAGACAGCACAAGCTTTACGTCAGCTGAACTCTAAAAGGACAAGGGCATTTTTGAAGCCTTCCCATCCAGTACATTCTTGCAAGGATGGCAGGAGCTCCCCGTGCACAGGCATTCCTGGGAGAGGCAAAGAGCCCTCTCGCTTCAGCGGGTCCTGGGAGGATGTGGGTTGTTGTGACTGAGGAATAAAACCTTCACCTGCAGGCTGTGATCAAGGAGCAGCTACACTGAGCTGAGCTGCCCAAAGGCTGGGTTTTTTTTTCTTTTTCCATTTCCCAAGACAGAAGAGTTGCACCTGTAGATTTTCCAGCATTTTTTCCAGCATTACCCATGCATGAGGGCAGCCCTCTTCACTAAAATACTTCCAGCAGACTGTTTTGTGAATGGCAGTCTCCACTCGAAATAGCATTTTTCACTTAAATAATTGTGTCACTGGCTCACAAAATAACTGTAGATGCTACTGTACCCTGCCCTTTTCAACTTACTTTCATTGCTTAAAGAGCAAGAATCAATACTAGTCAGATAATGACTCATTACAACATCACAGGTTATTTTCATTTTCAAATTACAAGTTCCTTTTCAAAACACAATGATTTATGTGCTACTGGAACTCAAGAGGTTAGAACTTGAGTGTATGGCACTCAGTTTGTTTCAACCTAAGTTCACAGTTTGAAAGCTACAACTGAGCTGTAGAGTTCTTGATTTAAAAGGCAGCAGTTGCATCCTGTTTGGTGGACTAAAAAAGGGCTAAATAAGCAAAAAAGACAAAATTTCCTTCTCAACCTAAAAATGGCTATTTTAGGCCAACACTGACACAACAAGTCTGATTTTCCCCAAGAAAAGTAGGCTTCAGTCTCTAGGCCAAGTACCAGAGCTCCTGTGGGCTGGACTGCACTAGTCAAGACATCAGCTGAGGAAAACCAACAAACAACAGATCTTGAAATATTATGCATTCTTAAATCTACTAAGTATTTCAGAAGAAGCTTCTGATCTCCCAGCTACATTGTAGGCCCCTCCAAATGTCAGCTCTCCACAACCCTATAAACTCAGCATCTATCAAGACCTTGATTTAAAAAAAAAAAAAAAGCAAAAGGAAAAAAGGAAAAATAAATTCTATGTGAGATAGACTGGACTTAACAGTGGTTAAGTAAACTCACAATAACCACACTTTAGCAGCAATTACAGGACCAGGGGGGCAGAGAAATGTTATATTTAGCTTCCCCATAAGTAAGTGGGAAAAATATTTCCTGAATGTTCCACCAGCCAAGGAGCTCCCAAGCACAACATGACAGAGACTCCAAATACATTTGCAGGACTCTGCTTCCTGCTCAAGCTGTTCTCCTGGGATTAAGGAGGGGAAGTCCAATGGCTTAGGTTTTCATTTGCTTTAGCATATTTTTCTTCCCAAACTGTGCATTTTAGAACAATATATGTACAGCATATCCTCTCTTTTTGGGTCAGTCGGTCCCTTCCAATAAAAGCATATTGTCTCCCTGAGGGTAGGGAAGGCAAGTGAACTGTGAGAGCAGCCAGGGCCAGATTGCCTGCCCAGCTTCCTCGCCTCTCAGCAAAGAGGTGTAATAGACAAAAGAAAACAGCACTTTAAAGAAATTACAGAATTTTTTTTTTAAACTGTGAATTAAAATTATTTAAAAGAGCAAGTTTTAATAGATTATTTCTCCATACAGATAATCAGTCAACAACTGCCTTGAACAACAATGCAATCAGCACCAAGGAGCTCCTCTCAGGCTCATGGCATCTTTACATTTTACTAAAGCACAGCCCTTCCTTGGACCACCTTCTGCCAACATGGCATGTCAGAGGACAACTGTTCTGCTGTAAGAGGTGAAGACTGCAATCTTATTTCTCAAGAGTGACTGCATAACCAAAGGCCAAAACAAACAGCAAAAGTCTGGACCGACAATTAAAGGAATTTTACAAGTCATCAAGCAACCAGAGGGCTGTAAATGTATAATCAACACTTTGTATGAACTACCCTGAAACGAATGCTCATGAGATGCTCTATGGCAATGAGAGCAAGATAAAAACCTATAAATAAAAGCCATCCAATTTCAGAGCAATTCAGATCAGTTATTCCCCTGAATCCATAAGAGCCAATTAAAACAGTTTATAGGGCATACTTAATGCAAAAAAAAAATCAGTTTGAGGACACCAATTTCACCCTTCCTCCTTGTCTGAGAAGTTTATCTCTAAAGTAAAAAGGCACTGAGCAATTTTAAAGAGAACCCATTTCTGTCCTGAAAATTCTAAGTGACCTGGAAACAGAATTAGACAGAGCCATATGCTTGCACACCAACATGCTTCTCCCTTGCCCACAAGCTGGAACAGCAAAGTTCCAGCAGTCACCAGATAATCTTTGCTCAGAAGCAGCATGTTCCACGCTGCAGGACAGACCCTTATAATACTCATACAAATTATTCAGCAAGGCAAGCTTTCTTTTAAAGTAGTAACTTGGACATAGTTACTTGTCTGTATTGAAGAAAGCTACTACTGGTTTGGTTGGTACCAACAGAATGGTTGAAACAAATTCAATTAAAACTTAAAGAATCAAGTCTTCCTGCTGAAGCTGACCAGGATCCATAAGAACAGCAAGCGTGGCAGGCTCACAGCCCCAAAGCCCTCGCAATGACTAAGAAGGTGTCTGCCCTGTTCACAAGCCCTCATCAGGCGAGGAAGGATCATCATCTGAAATGACACCAAAAGCTGTGATTAAGAAACGAGAAGTTTGTGGCAGAGCAGGAACACATGCGAGCTCAACGGAACTGTGAGGGAAGGACGGAGAAACAACCAACCAACCCCAGCTATCTAACAAGAGGCCAAAAGGGCAGCCAAACCCCCGAAGTGTGGTTAGGAAGCTGCAACAGGAAATGCAGAAGTGCTCAAACAACAGCACTTAAGGGCAGAATGTGATGAAAATCATTTGCACTTTATACTGCAAGAGAATTCTGGGAAAGTAGAAGTACTGATGAGAACCAAAACCACGCCAGGAACATGACACACACTTATTCTGGATAGGGCACTGAGGCTGTACAAACACCTCTGGTACAGAATACACCTCCATGCTAAGGGATGGAAGACAGAGAATACACATACATACACCAAAAGCTGCATCCTCTGGGTTTATCAGGCTCCACAGGGAGTTGCTTTCATATTTAAAAACTAAGTAGTGTACAAAAATCACTACAGCTTCAGTTTAATTTAATTGGTTGGGAAACAGCCTGGCTGTTCCAGATGGAAAAGCTTTAGAGAACACAACTAATTGTTCTTATATATACAAAATATTTAACAAAGGGAGGGGTTACACATCTAAGTGGGAAGAAGGAAGATGACGAGAGCTATCCGTTCTCACAAGGCATCTTAAATGCAGTAAGTGTATGGGAATAGTGAAAAGGGTAAAGAAGTCAAAGGGGGAAGCAATCTGAGTAATGCAGCACATTAATATTTATAGCAGAGAAATATAAGCAAAATTAATCAGTGTTGCTAAATAAACATACCTTAGGACAGACATGGGAATGAGAGAAGGGAAAAAAAAAAAGTAAGTGTTCTGACAGCTAAAATGCTGTCAGGGCAGGCAGGACCTGTCAAGTAGCTGATCTAGTTTCAGAAGAGGTTACCTAACACAACTAGAAATATTTTCAGAGTAGTTGGCTTTTTCATCTCCCCTCCTTCCACGGCAGAAGCAACTGGGATTTCAACTCTTCTCTCCCTCCAAACATTTGCAAACCAGACATAACGCCAGTGTGATAATGCATGAGGTTTTTTAAGGATAAAAGCTAACTTAGAACTCAGCTACAGAAGGGAAAGCAAGCTATTTTCACTCTCATCCTTGGTTACATTAGAAACAGGGTTTGGCAGCATCTTAAGGGGTTAACAAGCAGGATTTTACACTGCAGAAGTACTAAAACAACAGTCTGTCCTAAGCTTAAACAGACTGGATAGTCAGAGGGGTTCAGAGCCGCCTGCCTGCCCCGGGGCAGCGCTGGGAACAGCCGTGCTGCGGCACATCCCACCGAGGGCTCGGCCCCGCCCGGCCCGTGCCTGTCCCGGGCTGGGCACGGCCCGGCGGGGATGCCGCTCCCGGGCAGGGCGGGCGGGCAGCCCCCGGTGCCCCCGGGGCCGGGCCGGGATGCCGGCGGTGCTGTCAGGGCCGGCCACACGCGCTTCCCGCCGCTCTCGCCGCGCACAATGAGCACGGAACACACCGGGCCGCTTCACGGGGTCAGCCCCGTCCCTCACGGCGGGGCCGGCCCCAGCGGGACCCTGCGGTGCCCTGAGGGCCGGGGCGGGGGGAGCTGCCCTGCCCCAGCCGGGCCTGCCGAGGGGCAGCGGGACCCCCGCCGGGGGTGGCCCGGCCCCGGTTTGGGTGTGAGCGCCGCTGGCGGGGCCCGCGGGCCGCCCCCGGCCCAGCCCGGCCCCGCCGGTACCGGGGGGGGTCACCGGGGAGGGGTGCGGGGGGCGCGGGGCGCATGCGCAGCGCCGCGCACCGGACCCCCACCGGCCGCCGCGCCGCCCTCAGCGCCCGCCGGGACTCACCGAGGCGCAGGGGCTGGAGGTGGCGCTGGGGGTGGGCGAGCGCTGCACCGTGACCAGAGCCATCGAGGCGCGGCGGGGCCCCCCCGTCCGGCCGTCGGGCGGGGGCCGTCACTCCATGGCGGGCGGGGGGGAAGCGGCGGCGGCGGCGGCTCCGCGCGCGCCCGCGGCCTCTCGCCGACTGAGGCGCGGCGGGGCCGGGCCGCGCGGGCACAATGAGCCGCCAGCGCGCATGCGCCGCCTGTCAGCGCGCGCGCGGCGCCGCCCCCTGGCGGCAGAGCCGGGTTTAACCCGCGCCGCGCCGGCGGGGGCTGGGGGCGGTTCTGGGATCGACCTCGGTGTGTGAGGGGCTGAGGGGGCTCCGGTATCGCCCCCGGTGTGTGAGGGGCTGAGGGGGCT